>JABXJD010000088.1:72500-315000 GCA_013375575.1 Percina caprodes | reverse complement strand
AAGGAGGGCCAAGTGTCGTTTGGAATCTAGTTCATTGTCCCTCCCTCTCCAAACGAGAAAGCTTTTGGGATGTGG
Source organism: Percina caprodes (assembly GCA_013375575.1). Taxonomy (NCBI): domain Eukaryota; kingdom Metazoa; phylum Chordata; class Actinopteri; order Perciformes; family Percidae; genus Percina; species Percina caprodes. The sequence goes on along the minus strand of JABXJD010000088.1, from coordinate 314,925 downwards.
AGCTGAGCATCGTCAGCTGCTGTGGACGTCATGGTGTGGCAGTAAGTGAAGCATTTCCCCACATCGCCATGGAGACAGTAGTATGCAGCAGATTAGGGAAGGACAAGACAAATCCCATCCCTTCTCTTTCCTCCTTTTCTAAGCTATTTTAAAACCCGTTGTTCAACAGTCCACCCTCAGGAGTTCTCTATCCCTTCAACTGTTACTCACTTAAACCACACACACACACACACACACACACACACACACACACACACACACACACACACACACACACACACACACACACACACCAAGCCTTTCTGTATGAAACCTTAATTCACGTTCCACCCAGGGAAGACGAGTCATGATAAATAGGGTGACTGTCTCTAGTGAATAAGCAAACCTAAAGCATTAGACAATGATAAACTGCAGGTTCTACAGGTGGCACGTCTTAAAGTCTGAGAGAATACACTTGTAGATGAGAAACAATGAAATATTATGCAAAAAGAAAATGATCAGAAAGATATTGCATCCAACCTCCACAGCGACTGGCAAGAACTCATTCAATGTCTCAGAGCACATACACTAAGACACCAGGGATTAAAGACTTGTTGCTAGGAAGTCATTCTTTAAGTGGTGATCCTTTCATATTTTTATCCTGTTCATAAAGCTGCCAAAGGGCTCACCGCTGTCACTGTTGTCGTCCACCAGGATGATCTCCTTGAGCACGTGCGCGGGTGTGTGGTTGACCACGCTGTGGACGGAGCGCAGGATCACTGACAGGGCCTCGTTCACGAAGATGAAGACCACAGAGATCTGGGGAAGGTCCTCTGCGTACATCAGCTGCTTGCACCTGTGTAGATACAGTACAGTTAACCCTTGACCTTCTCGTATCCCTCGGGTCAAACTGACCCGTGACTTATTTGGGGTTTTAAAAACAATTCTGAAATAAAATTTTACTTCATAATCTATTAACAAATATTGTCTTTATCTCAATTTCAAACAATTGAGATAACATATGTTTAGGGATGCAATCAGTCTCTACTAGAACACAATTAACAATGGAAGTGGGATTCATTTTTTGTCATAAAGTTATAATTCATGTTAAAAATCTAATATGGAAAAAAGTGGTCATATCCAGAATAATATTGTGAATTGAGCCAGGAATACATGTTTATCACAGAAAATAAGGTAAGGCCGTTTATTTTCAGGTAGAAAAATGCATGCCATTTTTCTTCTTCTGGGTCAATTTGACCCGAATATCATACAAGAATTAAGATAATTAGCTGGTACTCAAACTAGCATGTATATAACTTAATGCATTTTACTGTATATGAGCCATAAACTGACACAAATGACTAGAAATGCTGTATGCCTCCTCATTGGCTTTCTTTCTGAGAGATATATGAGAAGATTGATACCACTAATATCAATCTTCTCATTTGACTCTCCGCAAGGTCTATGCCTTGAATCACAGCTATACAAAGAGGTTGTGTAATTATTCCAGCAATACATGTAGCAGATCAAATTTAATAGAATGTCAAAGTGTCAAATGTTGTAAGAAGGAATGAATTCATTATTAAAATAAATAAATAAAGAGAATCAATCTCTACAGTGTGTATTCATGACACAAAATTTAGAATAGACAATGTGTAAAAGACAAATAAAATGAAGATATTCAAAATCTGTCTTTATGGCGCCTCATGAGCACCTCAAGGACCTCTGTGTGACCACCAACCCACGTTGACAGCAACAGTACCAACCTTCCTCACAGCACACATTTTGACCTGTCATAGCAGGACAGTCACAGGTGGAACCAATGACATCAACGAGTCACAGGTGGAACCAATGACATCAACGAGTCACAGGTGGAACCAATGACATCAACGAGTCACAGGTGGAACCAATGCTAACGAGTCACAGGTGGAACCAACGCTAACGAGTCACAGGTGGAACCAACGCTAACGAGTCACAGGTGGAACCAATGACATCAACGAGTCACAGGTGGAACCAATGACATCAACGAGTCACAGGTGGAACCAATGACATCAACGAGTCACAGGTGGAACCAATGACATCAACGAGTCACAGGTGGAACCAATGCTAACGAGTCACAGGTGGAACCAACGCTAACGAGTCACAGGTGGAACCAACGCTAACGAGTCACAGGTGGAACCAATGACATCAACGAGTCACAGGTGGAACCAATGACATCAACGAGTCACAGGTGGAACCAATGACATCAACGAGTCACAGGTGGAACCAATGCTAACGAGTCACAGGTGGAACCAACGCTAACAGTCACAGGTGGAACCAACGCTAACGAGTCACAGGTGGAACCAATGACATCAACGAGTCACAGGTGGAACCAATGACATCAACGAGTCACAGGTGGAACCAATGACATCAACGAGTCACAGGTGGAACCAATGCTAACGAGTCACAGGTGGAACCAACGCTAACGAGTCACAGGTGGAACCAATGACATCAACGAGTCACAGGTGGAACCAATGACATCAACGAGTCACAGGTGGAACCAATGCTAATGAGTCACAGGTGGAACCAACGCTAACGAGTCACAGGTGGAACCAATGACATCAACGAGTCACAGGTGGAACCAATGACATCAACGAGTCACAGGTGGAACCAACGCTAACGAGTCACAGGTGGAACCAACGCTAACGAGTCACAGGTGGAACCAATGACATCAATGAGTCACAGGTGGAACCAATGACATCAATGAGTCACAGGTGGAACCAATGACATCAACGAGTCACAGGTGGAACCAACGCTAACGAGTCACAGGTGGAACCAACGCTAACGAGTCACAGGTGGAACCAACGCTAACGAGTCACAGGTGGAACCAATGACATCAATGAGTCACAGGTGGAACCAATGACATCAACGAGTCACAGGTGGAACCAATGACATTAACAATAGCTTCATTTCCATCCAGTGTGCCGTGAGCATGTGCAGTAGCAGGGCCCTGGAGCCGGCACACCTGCAGTAAATGGGATGCAGACGTAATTATTGTGATTAGTTACACCTGTTTGAAAGGTTCACCTAGAAAGGCTTGGACTACGTTTACACGTGGGCTATTTTCATAAACGGACATTTTAACCTCTCCGTTTTCCAAAAATAACATCGTGCAGAGTTAGAATCACTTCCTTTCTCTTTTCTTCCTCACTTCCTCAGCTCCCTAGACCTCCGTTTGTCTCAGTTTATATGCAGACGTGCAAATGAAGATTTCCATAATCTCCACTCTGGCCGGAGTTTTTAGAAAGACTCATTTTCAGAGGCAAATTCTCCGTTTGCCTGTGAACGAAGTGCAAAAACTAATGGAATTCTCAGTCTCAGTTTTTCAGAATAACCATGTACTGTACGTGTAAACAGGGCCTTATAATGTGTTGAGAAATCAGCCTCATCCTTCTACTGGTTGGAGTTTAAGATGCTTTGTCCTCTTAAAAATTGAGTAAAACGTTCAGTTTTCAGTTCCCAGAGTGTTTCCATGGGGCATACAGTCTTGTACAGACTTATATTTCACTCTATAAAACAAAGGGAAGTTTCCTGGATAACTTTTCCTCAGTGCACCAAACCAACAAGGCAAAAAATAGCACTGTTCTTAGATATCCTTTGAAGGCCCCCATCCATTTGATGATGAAGCTGCAGCTCCCAGACCTGGATATTCTCTATACTGTACTGCAATTACTGTTGTAGTATCAGTATGTTATAGCTCCATTATAGCTGCCATACTGAAACAAAAAGTAAATTTCTTCAGGAGAATAATGTATGTATGTTCATGGTAGTAATATTTGGTAACACCCACCATACTTGCCGTTATGAAGACTGAGAATATAAGACATTGTTAAAGATGTTAATAGAATTTTAATTTGCATTAGCAGATACATTTTGTACAAAATGTAGCCCTGTTTCTTTTAACATAACGGGAAAAACATATCTACTCACTGCCATAACAAATATTTGGACTGCACATTATCACTGTCAATGTATTGTTTATCTTTTCCCAACAATGTCAAAGATGACCTTAAACTTCTGTTAAGTTTAAGAATGTCATACTTCCTGGATGGAGGAAGGAAAAAAAGCTGCCAGTGATCGTCCAGGTAAAAATGATGTTTACCCTCAGCGATCCACCATTTGTGTTTTTTAGGGGGGGGGGGGGACTGGGGATCTTTAGGGGGAGATAACAGGTATACATCAGTGGTATACATCATCTGAAAGCTGGGAAGCGGAAGATTAATGAGATGCAGCCCAGCACGGTGTGTTATCAAGTCCTAAATCTGTAACACACATTGTGTTTTGGTTAGGCAGCTGCATTGTCTTCCATTACTAATGGTCACACAGAGGAGCCAGATCCTGTCACAGTGGTAAATGCAGCAGATTTCAGGCAGCCAAAAGACAAACTGGGTTCACCCTCACCTGCTATGGGAATTCATTCAGCACAGACAAGACAGAGTGAGGCTAGGGGCCGTATCTCGCACCAGGCGCAGCACGGCGCAAACCCAGACACAAATTTCAGACCGACGCAGTTATTTCTTACAGAGAGGTGTGTTCAGGTACATTCTGGGCGTTTTGGTCTTACGGGGAGGTGTGTTCAGGTGCATTCTGGGCGTGCTGGTCTTACAGGGAGGTGTGTTCAGGTGCATTCTGGGCGTGCTGGTCTTACAGGGAGGTGTGTTCAGGTGCATTCTGGGCGTGCTGGTCTTACAGGGAGGTGTGTTCAGGTGCATTCTGGGCAGGCTGGTCTTACAGGAGGTGTGTTCAGGTGCATTCTGGGCGTACTGCTATCTTGAGGCAGTGGGAAGTGATCACACCATTGACCAACAAAAACCTGGTCTAAAGTCAATAGCGCAGCAATATTATTCTTATTACTGTTATTTTAACAGTGAATTAGTAAAATGCTCCTAGGCTCGTGCACAGCATACACACTAAGCTTGTTACACACACAGTGATGCACAGCAGCACACACACACACAAGCAAAAGATTACAAATAAAAATGTAACTGTGGAAATCAAGGCACAAAGGTCCAAGCGCACCTGGCTGTTAAAAGGAATGGGAGAGGACCTCTCATTGGCTGTTAAAGGAATGGGAGAGGACCTCTCATTGGCTGTTAAAGGAATGGGAGAGGACCTCTCATTGGCTGTTAAAGGAATGGGAGAGGACCTCTGATTGGTTACGCCCAGAACACACCTCTTATTAATGAAGACACTAAGTACAGTCCTTTAGGACTGTGCGCCTGGCGCAACGACCCTTTTATCCGCCGTCAAAGTAGCAAAAGTGGATTTGGACACGCCCTAAACGCACCAACGCCAGGCGCTTCACATCGTGCACTTAGATCGGTAAAATAGGGCTCTATGTGTGGAGATGTCAAACACGTGCCTGTTAGGCCTCAACAATTAATCATTTTCCAATCAAAATCACAATTTAGAAGAATGCAATTAGCTAATTGTGAAGACCGCCATTTATCAAATGTGAAATATTTAGTTGAATGTTAGGTGTTTGACGTCAAACATTGGATTCAACATTTTTTATTCCTCTTTTCATTATTATATTATATACATATGTCATAAGATAAATGCTGGAATAATGTTACATACCACATATTATTGACAGAAATGTCCTATTTCCATTGGAGCTTTCATTCATTTTTTATTACTTTATTTAGCATGATCTTAGAAGGTGCAACATGTAGCAAAAGAAAAAATCGCAAATCAAATCTTAATCGCAATATCTGGCAGAAAAATCGCAATGAGATTTTTTCCCAAAGTCATTCAGCCCTAATGCCTTTACTGACACAATCAGGACCCTGGATAATGTTAGAATCACCTAAATACATGGAGATGAATAACCAGGTGTAAGGCCAAATATGATCAAAACCAGACTAACACGCAAAAAATCCATCATGTAACCTGTGAGCTCTCTCACCATCCATCTCTGCCACATTCTCTTAATCTCACACAGTACATGGATGCCATGGTAACCTATTGTGAATGTGTGTGATTGGATTCCTTCCTCATGTTGCCACTGACACAATAAAGGAAATGAACGGTACACCACTACGTCAAGCAAATGAATATACATTACAGTACATGCACTTGGCCTGTCTAAATGTCTCTCGGAGTGTCAGACTCAGGGCCTGAAATTAACCCCCGACCACCTGCCAAATGTGGGTGAATTTTGCAATTGCAATCTACCTGCCACATTTGCAGGCAGCCAATGAGAATGGAGTGATTCAGATGCGTAACTATCGGTAAGCAGGGTACGCAGTTGCTTACAGGCCCGGACCAATCAGGGGCCCGCATCACAGGAAGACATTGATTGACAGCCGGGGCCCCCTATTGCATTTTCATTACTCGCGACAATCCCAGCAGTCCCACATGCAGCCACTGACCAATCAGGAGTGAGAACGGGTCAAATTCATTTCCATGTTTCTGATGTGAAGACGAGACGTGTGTGACTCGAACATCTAACATTAACCAAAGTTACTATAAAGTCGTTGAAAGCTGCTGCTGTTTCAATCCTGCTGCGACTGATGCACACACACACACACACACACACACACACACACACACACACACATCACATATGTGGATGCAGATGAGATGTACAGATTGACATAAATTGAGGACAGCTACATCATTGTAGGTGAAATGATAGGTTAAAGTCCGATAAGTCCTTTATCAAACTGTATTAATGTGTGTCCCAGCCCAGGATAGAAAATTATGACTCTATGCTGGATAATCAAGGCCACCCCCACCTCCCACTACAGCACATGATGATAGCGCAATGTCTAGCATGAAAAGGACAGGATATAGTTCTCATAGAGAAACAGAAATTCCTGTTTTTTATAGTTTATGAGGCAAAGAAATTGCTGGTAAAAAGTGAAAGTGGCAGGTGGATTTTTTTCCACCTGCCACTACTCTCCTCTGCTAATAATGTGTCAAACGCCCTTGTCACTTACAGTAAAATACAGTGTTTTTTTCACAGACATACTGTGGCTTTGAAGACAGAAATAACAGTGTTGACTGGACGGAAGCACTTAGCTGACTCCTATGGCAACTGTGAACAAACACACACACACACACACACACAACACAGGCACACACGCACACACACACTTTCTTTCCGCGCCGCTCCAATTAGCCTCCGAAGGCACCAGCTAAGAAACGCATCCGACTTGCTCCTGCCTTTGTTTCTCCATGTTTTTACATGTCTTATTCAGCACTGCTGACTCATTATGTAGGGATAATGAGGTGGTTATTGTAATTGTAGTTGAATTATTTACAAGATATTTTGGCTGTACTGAAACACTTCTTGTATTGTTTTTCATTAGAATATCAAATTGACATGAATCAACTATAGTGTAAACAAATCTATGAGTTTCGTTTAGCTTCAGTAAACCCTGCCAAACATCAGGGCCGAGTGTTGAAGACAGTGACATATTGCATTTGCCAGGTGAAATACCAGTCACGCAAGACATAATAATGAGATAATGTATTGATTTGTCAAAATGAATCAGTCTCACATGCTATCACAGATTATTAAATGTGATAGAGGCAACGAGAGAGTCTTGAAAATCTGCACTCTGCATCATTTTTCTATCAAAAATTACAGATGCTAAAGAAAAGATACAATGTGCAATTGTGGTGTGCTGTCTTATTTCTTCATACTGCATATTTCTGCATACTGCTAAGGACATAAAATTAAAACCTCAGCTCTATGTAACAGTGGTGATGTTTTTTCGTTTGTTTTTACCAGTTGGCTGTGTAGTCATATTTTTAGATATCAAACTTGGCAGTGTTGGTATCAAAGTCAGACTTCTGCTACCTTGAACATGGTTTGTTGAAAGACAGCACGGTCGCTGCTCTTCCACCCTTGCTGTGAGCCATCTGAGCTCTACCGGTGCCCTGATACCCCGGTGAACTGCGATGTCAGCTTGAGTCAGCAGCATCCGTGGGGTCAGGCCGCAGGAGGACGCTTACACAGCAGATGGACCCCAGCGTGGCGCTAAAGTTACATCCTCCTCTCTCCACCCATCGGAACCCTCTTTGTTCTCTACACCCGCTGGTGTGTGTGTGTGTGTGTGTGTGTGTGTGTGCGTGTGTGTGTGTGTGTGTGTGTGTGTGTGTGTGTGTGTGTGTGTGTGTGTGTGTGCGCTAACAGGTTCTCACCTTTCAACAATGAGAATTGGCGAGAGAGGAACTCGCAATTATGTAGGACAACACAACAGATGGTATCTTATTTACTCGTGAAATTCCAGTATATAGTAAATGCTTTGTATAGCACCATGGAAGACAATTGTTATTGTTTCCTTTTGGGCTTTACATTACATTTTATACTTTGCACATCTTGCTAATACACCATAACAGGTCAACGGACTCTTGTCACATCAACATCTATTGTAAATGAATCCCCTGCAATTTGAGCTGGTGGATTTGATATTCATTTTCTCAGAATTCAAACTTCATCTACTTATGTATGCTATCACACTGCTTTGTGTTGTCAGTTAAATTTCTGAACTTAAAAGTTAAAGACAACATGATACAGTGTTTATTCTTTTATAAATATAAATAACTATTATCATTTGTCAAGTGTATAGTACATACATTGGCATAGTATTACATACAGTGAGCATAGTATTACTGTAACCAGACAAGATTTCTTTTTTGAGTGCCAACAAATTCTTGTTAATTATCTAGCTACCTGTTAGCAAAAGTTGACTATTTACACATCAAACAGATATGGAACATTATATTATTTTATTTGTGTGGCGTTTATCGCCACACAATTATTTTCCAAAATAATCTGCCTGAATCGATGCGGCAACAGTGCAGAGTTCAGTCCGACTTTTAAGGTGGTTGTGATACAATACAGGTGCCTGAGAAGCGCTCATACATCTTCTTTCTTTTAATTTCTTACATGCCTCCTTAACTTAATATTGGCATTGATAAATGCATAGAGATAACAGTCTCACTGGCCAAGTAGGCTGGTGCTTGCTGTGCTGGACTGGGAAAGCTTAATGTCATGCACTGTTATCAATCACTTCCATTACCGCAGCCCACATGCATTTGACAGCAGAGGTAATAAAAGGCAAACTAAGCCACAGAGAGTGTTTGTGATGGAGCACGCTGCGTACGTCTATCTATACTTTAAGCCCTGCTCCCGCGCTCTATTCCTAAGAGTAAATGCACAAGTGTTTTGATTGATAACCCCTCCACTGTATCATTTCAGTCCTTTCCCGTGCATTTATGCTCTCCCTCAGCAACTCCTTTGTTCCCTCTCACAGCTTCCTCTATTGCCTCTCTCAATCTGCCTTGCCAGGTCTATAAATACAATGACAAATCTGGCAGTGAGTTGGAGAGGAGAATTTTTTTTGTTGCACCGCGGCACTCCTTTGCACAGAGAAGACATGGCAACTGTTCAGGACAAATGAATGTATATATTTCACTCTTGTTGGGTTCTACAACTAGTGGAGACGCTGCATTCAATGAACATCACCTGAGTTATATCTTGAAAATGTCAGAGGGGGCAAGGCAGCCTCATCACTTCTAGTTGAGATGTGGTGTGAGGCTGGATTTCAGTGTCTAGATCGTAAAGTGATATTGTAGTTTCATTGCCCTAGTTACTGGATCCAATTTGGGGCATCGCTCAGGCTTAAATTTGTACCTTTCTGCAGCAGCAGGGAAGCCTTGTAAAGCCGTAACAAGATGAGCGATCTACTTATCTGTTTGTAATGGGCCTGAGCTCACTGGCCGGCGCTCATAATTTGACCCGGAACAAGCTTTGACAGAAACAGAGCGGCAGATTAAGATCTATTCCAATCACACCTCCCCTTTTCTCCTCCTTCCCCCCCACCAGGCTGCTGCTCCGGCTGCTCCCACGGACTTTTTACCCGCGGGCCGATCTTATTTGCTGTGAAATTTCACATTAACCTCCAATAACCCACGCATTGCAGGCAAGACCAAAGCAACTTTCCAATTCCCGAGCACTCCTCTCAGAAAGATAATAGTTTGCCTTGTCATTTCTCCAACCCCCATCAAGGAGATAAACTCTAGCACTGGAAAGAGCAACAATTTTCAGCAGGAGCTCCTGAGACCTTACGATCCCATTCTGCAGTATCAGACGCTTAGGAGATGAGGTAACTCTGTTTCTTTAGCCTCCCCCTCTCCCACAGGCAGACAAACTCACGTCCAAGGGTCCTTGGGCTTAAATATAGTTTCAGATTTAACTATTTTGGGCAAAATAGAAATCAAATCTTCTACAGAGTGACAATAGATAGATACAGGTGCAATCAGGAGTAAGTGAATATGAGTCCCCTTGGACGAGGATAACTGGCAGGTGAAAAGCAGGTTTGATGCCTAGAATTGCATTTTTCTATTTAAGAGTGACACAATACACACTTAACATCGTTGTGTTTGTTTTGTGGGCATCGGTAATCTTACCAGCTCGCCTGCCATTGTTGTTTTTCTCTCCACAGCAGCTTGATGAGATGTTATCATACGTAAGCCTCCCAAGGACAGAGAATGGCAGGCTCAGGGTCACCATAATATCGAGTCTACTTAAGTCCCTTGGTCTCTCAGTTGAAAATGACACTTGCAGAAGTGAAGGGCAGAAAAGAGAAATACAGGCTGGCGGGCGGGCGGTGAAAGGGGATTATAGGTTTTTTCTCAATTGCAACCACAATGATTATGAATTGGTTTTGCCGCAGACAGGCAGGTTTGAAAAGAGAGAGTCTCGAGAATGTGCAGATCGCTCAGTCATGGCGATGGACTTTGCTTCCCTGAAGTCATCAAAGTCCTCTGCTCAATGACTCGTGTTCAATTAAAAGCCCATTAGACAGGAAGTGACTGGATCCTGCATTTAACCTCACTTCTGCAGTGCTGCAGTCACCTTTTTGCCCACAGGACATACTTACGGAATCAGAAATAGAAAGGAGTCTTTCATACTGTATGAGGCAGAGAACTGCTTTAAACTGAGCCAAACTGGTTAGGTGTGAAAGTCTTCACTAGTGCTACAACAATGCTGGCAGTAACATTGTTGTTCTACACATATTTTCTTTTGCTTGCAGTGCTTGGATGTTTCTCTTTAAAGGTCCCATGAGATGGTGCTTTTTGAATGCTTTTGTATAGGCCGTAGTGGTCCCTAATACTGTATCTGAAGTCTCTTTTATATAGACCTTAGTGGTCCCTAATACTGTATCTGAAGTCTCTTTTATATAGACCTTAGTGGTCCAATACTGTATCTGAAGTCTATATAGACAGTGGTCCCTAATACTGTATCTGAAGTCTCTTTTATATAGACCTTAGTGGTCCCCTAATACTGTATCTGAAGTCTCTTTTATATAGACCTTAGTGGTCCCAAATACTGTATCTGAAGTATCTTTTATTTAGACCTTAGTGGTCCCCTAATACTGTATCTGAAGTCTCTTTTATATAGACCTTAGTGGTCCCTAATACAGTATCTGAAGTCTCTTTTATAGACCTTAGTGGTCCCCTAATACTGTATCTGAAGTCTCTTTATAGACCTTAGTGGTCCCTAATACTGTATCTGAAGTCTCTTTTATATAGACCTTAGTGGTCCCCTAATACTGTATCTGAAGTCTCTTTATATAGGCCTTAGTGGTCCCTAATACTGTATCTGAAGTCTCTTTTATATAGACCTTAGTGGTCCCCTAATACTGTATCTGAAGTCTCTTTTATATAGACCTTAGTGGTCCCTAATACTGTATCTGAAGTCTCTTTTATATAGACCTTAGTGGTCCCCTAATACTGTATCTGAAGTCTCTTTATATAGACCTTAGTGGTCCCTAATACTGTATCTGAAGTCTCTTATAGACCTTAGTGGTCCCTAATACTGTATCTGAAGTCTCTTTTATATAGACCTTAGTGGTCCCCTAATACTGTATCTGAAGTCTCTTTATATAGGCCTTAGTGGTCCCTAATACTGTATCTGAAGTCTCTTTTATATAGACCTTAGTGGTCCCCTAATACTGTATCTGAAGTCTCTTTTATATAGGCCTTAGTGGTCCCCTAATACTGTATCTGAAGTCTCTTTTATATAGACCTTAGTGGTCCCCTAATACTGTATCTGAAGTCTCTTTAAATGGGCCTTAGTGGTCCCTAATGCTGTATCTGAGGGAGTGGGCAAGATGGAGGGCTGGGGTGTGACCTTGCTCGTTTGAAAGCCATGATGTCCCTTTCTTTCTCATGGGTGGGGCAAAGTCTCTGGGCGGGCAAAGCAGAGAAAGGGGATGTAACCTTTCCCCTTATGACCTCATAAGTAGAAGATTCCAGATTGGCCCATCTGCTTTCAGCTTGAGAAAATGAAAGCATCCAGCTTCCATTTTGTCAAAGGCAGAGCAAAATACCCAGGGCTCGGTTTACCATAGGCAGGCTGGGGGAATATTAATGTTAAAAAAAACTTGTGAAGTGACATTTTCATGCCATGGGATATTTAAAATGCTGCTTCAATGACGTAACCAGAAAAGGTAAAAAAATTGCACATTTGCACTGCATTGATTTCTATTGTGCTTAAACAACATTGTATTGTATTTATCATAGTGTACCAATTGAATAGATTTCATAGACTGAAGCTTGGCCTTGTGTGATACAGTATGTCTTGTTTGCACTCAGACATTATATAGTGTTTTTTTTTAATTTGGCTATAAAACGTATTCTGTACATCAGAAACATGTCATGTATTGTTGCCTGGACACGGAGATCAAGAAGTGCATGATCACAAAGCTGCAGAATCTAGTCACAGCCTGTGAAAATAGCCCTAAATCCATACCCCATTTAAAACCCAAAACAATCACTTCATCAAACCGCCAACACTCTCTTCCCTTTTTTCTTACCAAGGTCCTTTTTTTCTTGTTGATTAAAAGAAAAGGAATTTCCTTAAACCCCTCCAATCCAGAGGCACTCTCAGCTGATTTTATTAATTAGCAAGCTCCCTTTTTGCTCACGCTCCTCCTCCCGTTCCACTCTTGTCTAATTTTTCTGGGCGTGAAAAGAGCTAGGGAACAAAGCAGCGTGGATGAAATGAATTGTTATCCCCGCTAAAGCCCTCAGAAATCTCCCTTGGCCGTCATATTTCCTCTCAGTGTGTCTGCCTATCCCCATTGTTCTTTGACACTGTGTGATATGAACGCCACTGGCAGCCATCTCCTGCACTCCAGTACTCACGGTATCACAGCTGTAGTTCACTTATTAAATATAAAATGTATTTTAAAAGGGGCATTAAGGCTGCTCGCTGGGTGTCCACTGGGCCGCTTTCATAAAACATTGTTATTCATAATTCCTTTCATTGCAACTGTATAACATAGCTCTCCAACCATCACCATCATCTTGACTTTGTCCTTTCATGTTGGGATTTAGCGTGTCTGAAGTCATTGTCTTATGTGTGACTCCCCATGGCCGAGGCCCCGAGATGCCCTGTGGCTAAACTGACTGTACTGTAATGACACAGGAGAAAAGGAAGGATTAAGTGGAGTTAGGCAATAAGACAGATGAAGTAGATCAAAAGTATCAAACAGGAAGTAAGGGCAGCTTGTGCAGAGGGAGACTCCCAAGGGATCATTACGACGTGCAATGCGAGCCACAGATTTTAGGTGAAGAAACCTCAAACACAACTGACAGAAAAGGTCAAACGCGGTACAGTATAAATGTCTTTAAAGTTACTGTATCACAGTTTATCACAGTATTTCGCCTCAAATACTTTGTGTTTAACTGTCACCCAGCTCTGTTCAAATGTCTGACTGGAGAAATATCACACATGGAAGAGGGTACAGTTCCTTTTGTAGTAAAAAGACAATGTCAAGTTCAACAATCTATTCTCACAGAAATGTATAATTCTGTCCAGTGGGGTCGATAAGACAACAAGCAATAAAAATGCTGTTCAACTTGATCAAACAGACCACATCCTCTTAACACCGCATTACATGGTGGTAATGTGTTCAAACGTTGGCACCACAGAAACAATTTAGGTTCAGGCAACATAACTACTTGGTTACGTTTAGTATCATGCTTCGGGTTAAAATAAGTATATTTGTTAAGTAATTTAAGTGAAAGGTGCAATGTGACTTCCTGTATGGTTTCAGCGCGATTTCACATCAAGAAGAGATGCCTACAATTGTCAAATCTTAGGCATCTTTTCTTGATCCCATCTCTCCCCCAGGCATATTGTCGGTGATTGGCTGGAGTGGTTTGTTGTATTTTGGTGCACAGCCTGTGCCTCTAGTGTTTGTATGACGTTTACGAGCCGTGTGTTGTCTCCCGAAACTGGGATTTTTCACAGTGTATTAAGGGGATGCCTACGATTTGAGACAAAACTAAAATCCTGCTAAAACCACAGGAACTCATAGTGCACCTTTAAGGATGTGGCGTATAAAAGTCATTGTTGACTTTCGGTTTTAAACGACCTCCTCCCTAGGCGGACTTTATCATGGGCCTGTGTTGTACTAGGGAATTTGTATATTCACCACAACAAGGATCTTAACAGACTGTCTCTGTGGTGTCGGCAGGTAAATTTAACACATTAAGTGCCACGTCCAGACATCATGAGGTCATTTCACATATTTCTGTGGGATCAGGCTGTCGCTAGCACAGGTCAAAGCGGCCCCTCAAGAGTCTCCCTAGTAAGGAGGCACAGAGGAGTAGCAATGGTTCATATTTATATATGCACGTTTCATCAGGGACGCTGGAGCACATAGACTACTCTTTTGAACACAGCAGGGGTCACAATCATTTTCTCCAAAACAATTTCAAAATAATGCCAACTATTGTGAAATGAACTCAAACGTGACAACAGAGTAATTGTTTGAATTCTGTTTGTAGGCTAAAACCAATTATTATTTTCAATAGATGAATGCACTGCTCTGTCATGTCAATTTGGGTTGGTGCAAATTTACAACGTGCCATGTTTCACTGGGAAACTGGGGGCGGCCAGTGCAAAAGGAATGTCATAAACCGCCAGGTGTACAGGAATGTCCCCCGCTGGAAGCCATTAAATTAACAAGGGCGACATTTACATTTGCAAGTCTTGAATAAAGATGAAGACATTAGGAAAATATACAGCACCTTAAAATGAAGAGTTAAACGCTAAGTCGGGGGCCATGTTGTATTGGTCTTAAGAGAACCAGCCAGCATTCTGTCCCTGATATCTGGACAAGACACAGCAAACTCAAGTCTCATTTAGTGCACGCTCACCACATGCATACTGACAGTTCTTTGTTGGATCAAAATCGTTGCCGCAGCTGCATACATTTAGAAATAAATATCTGATTCTTTCATATTTATCCTAATAGGAACTAAACCCTGTTGGCGAATTGTGGAGGAGAAGCTTTTCAGACATTATTGACTAGCAAAAGGTTAAAAATAGTGTGCCAAGCACTTTTGACCTGGTCTGAGTCTGCAGGAAGTTGTTGTAAATTCCAATAATCCTCAACACCACAATTTAACTGCACAGTTTATGATTTCTGGCACACCTTGTATTGAAGCTCTGCTTCTAATTTGGCACAGTAAAATACAAAGAAAGGCCATGACGAAGAAGAAGAGGGGGAAAAAACACTGCGCTTGATGAAAATGCCAGTTCCCTGGAAAAGGTCTGACTGTACATTGTGTGCCTGCATAAAAATAGAGCCCATTAACTGCAGCAGGGATTAAACTGGCAAACATTGCAGTTACAAGTCTTTCGAACATCACACAGTCCTGCCAGAGGGAAACAGGTGTAGAGCGCTAGTTGGAAGGAGAATGTACATGACAGAAAAGGAGAAGAAACAGAAGGTGGACATACTTTTTCGGCCTGTAGTCGGGGATGCTCCTGTCCAGGGAGATGCGGTCACTGAGCTGAGCGTTGTAGCCGTACTCCTCGTATTTCCCCTCGGCATCATGGCTGTCCTCTCCCAGAGTGGCAGCAGCTCCCCCCTGGCCAAGGCCTCCGGGTCCCTCAACTAGCCCCATGGGCTTTGCCAAACCTGCCAAGCAAATGACATAACAGAGAGACAATCATACAGATATATGGCCATGGGTAGAGCCACACACACACACAGAGACGCAGAGACAGGTGAGAAGAGAGGCTATGTAGCGGGGCAGCTGATTGACATTCTCCAGCAGTGTGAGGAGTCTGGTGTATGGCAGTTCCGAGACCCAGCGGGGCTCATCCACAGGGCATCATTACACTGTCTGTCACTGAAAACGTTGCTAAACATCCATATGGACACAGGTGTCACAGAGTTGAGCAGAGCAGAAGCTGAGAGATACAGAGGCGCGAGGGTAAAGTACAGAGAATTTATAGTGCACAACTGTAAGCAGGGGTGGAAGTAATTACGTGTACTCTAATTACTGTAACTAAGTCAAGGTGAAATATTACTTTTACAAAAGGTGTTGTACTTTGGTAGTCTGGCTATCACCAGACCAAGCCAAGCTCAATAGATTTGAGATTGAGCATTATTCTGGGTAGTATGATCTGTATTTTCTCTGGGACCAACACGCGTAGTTCAAATGACTCTGTACGCAATTGGATAGTCTTTTAACCAATCAGACCAAAGATCCAGGTGACGTCGTTCAAATGACTGTACGCATTGGAATAGTTGAATGTTTGATGTACCAATCAGACCAAACCGAATCCAGGTAGATAAGCCAGTTTGTAGGCGCTAGAACTGAAGCAGGATAATTAAATGGGTGACGCTGAGAAATCAAATTGCAGTTTTTTTTTTCCCCATCTTTTTTAATTTTTGACAGAACAACTAGCTAAGAAAAAGATACAGGAAATCATCACAGGTCAGATTCTGACTCTGCGTCAAGGCATAAACCTCTCTATACAGAGCGTGCCTGCTCTACCACTAAGCCAACCTGGCCACCCAGATTAGTACTTGGCTACATTACAAGTCACTTCTGTTACATAGCAAGCAGCAAAGTTGCATGGAAATGTCACGATAAACTGTGAGAAAGGAGCTGAAGAGAGTCGCCAAACCCAGCAGCTGCGACAGAGAGGAAGCTGCTGCAGGAGAGAAAGCTCCATGTTCAGAGAGGAGACACTCTCACACAGAAGATACAAGTTCTAATTTCATACCCTCCTCCATTTTTGGCCGCATAGGTCGTCTGTGCAAGCAGTTTATTACGACCCATATTTAAATTCATTGTCAGGCCAGCAAACAACTGATAAGCAGAAAAGTTCTCATAGGAAACCTTTCAACTCACATATGGTGAATTAGGTAATTCAAAACTTTCAAATTGATTTTCTTGCGCCTAAGGATATTTATTTTTCTGACTTGACTGTATTTCCAGAGACAAAATGTTAAACACATAAACCTTTGGATTAAAACAAGTAAACCATCTTATGTTAACTTTGGCCCCTAATGACTCAGGCTAATCATATAAGCATCATAGAAGCAGTGTGTTGCAACACTGTAACCATGGCGTGGTTATTCTAACAGTGCTTGTGCCATGCAGGTCCTTTTTAGCTCACAAAGAATCCCTGAAGAGAGGCCAGATTGCCAACAGTATCTGTGTGCTTAATGGTGAAGAGCCATTCAGTCATTGGACAGCCCCATCATGTTAGGCTTCTTTGGTCTAATAAAACTAAGTTCTGTACCAGATTTAATGTGTCGGACTTAAAATACCCCTCTGCTCTCATTAAAATGACTCATGACTGTGATTTAACAAGCCGTCGCTTTGGTTTCGTGACAGTGACATTTTCAAACAAGGAAGGAGAAAAATTTGGTCCAGTGCCAAAAAAGAAATCTTGGCTGATAGAAGAAAAAATAAAGCCTGTTTGCTGAAATAGACCTCTAAGGGACTGTACGGCCATTTTCAGGGTAGGGAGGAGGGGCTGAAACCTATGTCTTTAATTTTATTTTTATTTTTTTTAAAAGACCCTTCATTTTGACTTCATTCTCCCTCATTTCTCAACTCAAAACTAGTTTTCAACTTAATATGTTTTTGGGAAATAATTTTACATAGCCCAAATTACATACAAAGAGTAAAAATAGGAACATACAGAATTGGTTGTGTTATGTTGAAAGTTGCAAAAACTTAATAAAGATTGTAAAAAAAGAAGAGGAAATTGGTGAAATATAATGTAAGCTTTATTATTATGAGCATTTCTGCTGCTCTCTATTTTTGATTGACATCTACGGTTTCCCACAACTGATGTATTAGTTCTCCTTGAAAATAAAGCCCTGAGACCGGGACATGTCCTCTGCATATGGGAAAACAAACGTTTATGATCCATAGCACACAAAAAAGAAAGGTTTTTAGACTATATGATATACTAAACTACATATAACTTATTTTGAGATCATCATAAAAAGAAAAGAAATACATCAAATGTAATATCATGGAAAGATTTCATTAAAATTTCAGCAAATGGGAAAATACATAACCCGGCCCCCCAAAATAAAAGACTGTTGTCAGCTTTATTAATTTCTGTGTCTGCCAACTTGACTATTGTTTGACTATTTAAAATTCCATAAAACTGCAGGATAATGTCACACAATTGTTATGCGAGCCAAGCTTGCAGTGTGGCCTCCACAGAAAAATCGAGCTGAGTCTGTTCTCCAAATCAACAGATGGACACACAGACAGTAAGTAAACAGCGCATACCAATGAAGAGCTCAGCTCTCAGCTTCACCCCTCCAGGAACTGCGGAGTAATCACCATATTTGGATGGCCTCAAATCCTCGGGTGCTACTGAAGATTTGTAATTGGAGCTGAATGGTTTCAAACTGGCTTCTCCCACGAGAAGGATTTAGCATGCCCTGCACCAGACAAGGTGGTGGCATTTTGACAAGAATGGGTGGGGTTCACGGACCACCATCTGGCATAGCGGCCCATGTCACACAATAACACAGATACCCTCCAGAGCCGGAGACTCGAGTCTGGAGGGCCTCTCTGTCTCTGCATGAGTCTTAGAAGCAGGACAATGCCTGCCAGCTTTGTTTTCTGGTCGCTGCATCATTTTACTTCCCCATGCCTTTCACTTCCTCTGTCTGATCGGAAGGAAATTCCATTAAGGGATGTGAGACCTAAAAGTCAGATCCACTATTGTCTGCCTGAAGCACTTAAACGTACGTTAAAGATTCTTCAGAAGCAATCTCATGATGGAGAGTTTGTATTTGTAATGTGTTTTTATGTAGCTGCTGGCCCGATTTGATGACGAGTGGGAGGTTATTTGAGTTGGTGACATTGCTCTGCCTTTGTTTTCTCCATTTGGTCGTTTCATCTTGTGATATTTGTGTGGAAGAAAGCAGAATTGAATATGCATACATTTGTCAAGAGCAAAATGCCATTCAAAAGTCATTTATGCACTTTCTGCTACATATCTTCACATGATCTGGGAGTGCTTTCCTGCTGGTCGGTTCTGGAACCATATTCTCTCTTCTCTGATTAATGATACTGTACCCGTTACTGACAATGTTTTAATTCTGAATGATCTGTCAGCCCTTCAGCTCTCTAAAACTCAAACACATGCTGTGTCTGCTGGACTTACAGAGGCCAAGAGAATGATGAAAATCACCTCATGGACCCTTTCCTTTCTGGATGTCATCTATATGGAATAAGGCATGGATACCCGACCCGAGCCCGAAGGGTCCCGACAGTACCCGATGGGCCGGGGTTCAGAGAGATATTTAGAAATTGTGGTTGGGTTTGCATTTGTTGTAAACTGGTGCAGCGGCTCCTTTAAAAGAGCTCAGTGTATGTGTGTGTGTGTGTGTGTGTGTGTGTGTGTGTGTGTGTGGTAAGTGGGCAGAAGAGCAATAGAGAAAGAGGAAGCTGACGTGTAGATGCGACCCGAGCAGACTTGGTGGAATAAGTTGAAGTTTTGTACACAGTGTGTGCGGTGCAGACTTAAAGCCGAGCTCCTTCAATGGCTCACCAGAAATGGGAATTTAACCCCCGACGTTATTCATCGGCCCTGGTTTTCTAACCACGGTCGGAAACAAAGCAATCGGGAAAGGTGAACATATTGAACAAGCCTATTAACGTGCTCTTGTTGCCTTGTGTGCGCTCATCTGTTGACATGTCCGAATGCCTTCCTACAGTTGCTTAATAAAAGCTTTCCACACACAAACGTAGCCTACATGTGTCATTAGTATGAGAAAAAAATTAAAAGATTTTAACTGTGGCAGACTCGAACATGAATTTCTTAATGCCTGTCGGACGCAAGCCGGGCTCAGACAGAAAAATCCGTCCCTATCCGGACTCTGTATGGAGTTCTCCACGGCTCGCATAAATGGAGCCCCAGGAAAGACTTTGGCCCCTTGGCTCAGCATTGGTGAATCCTTGAAGTCTATGCTGTAAACTTGGGCTCTAGCCTCCTTGCTTCTATCCGTGCGTGTGTTCGGTCCCTTATGTCTTGTGTCGGTCACACATGGCGGGTGTCAACAAAGACAGATGGACGTGGACGGACGAGGAGACGAGAGACTTTCTGGATTTTATTTATCAGGAACTCGCGAAGGAAATGGCCGACAAAGGTTAGGACAAGCTGTGGGACGTCCTGCGGAGACAATGGAAGACGCTCAGACAGAGAGACATGTCTCAAAAAAGAGTCTCGCAGCGGTGCCGGGGGGGGTAATAAAAGGCAAGTTGCCTCTGCATCGTCATAGCGATGTGTTGATAGCGTCGTTGTTTTCTTATTATAGCTCGATATGTCGCTATCAGCTGGCACATGAACACTATTGTGCAATATTGATCATGTGTTGGAAGACAACATGATCTATTTCGTCTAGAAAAACTTTATTCGCTAATGTTTGTTGAATGTTGTGCAATTCAGTGCGAAAATGACTGGAAACACCCTAAAATGTCTAAAATCAATTCAATATATCATCATCATTCAATATATCATCGCCAAACAGCATGTGATGTCATCACCAAAGGTTTTTATTGGCTTTTTTATTTTTTACCAAACTTCAGATAATTTGATTGACAAGTGAATGAAAACTTGGCTAATGTCTGTCTCTGTGTCTTGATTGTGAGCTGCAAACATCATTCGCGCAGTTGTGTTCATGTTGTGTCTCCCTCCTCCCTGTCTTTCCTCTCTGTGTTTTGGTGTAGAAACATTTATTCGCAAAGCAAGATTGTAGAAAAGGTGCACTGTGCCTTCTTTGGTATGTGTAGTGTACTTTTCTATATACCGTCATCTACACCAATGTCTATCAATAAAAAAAAAACACCAAAATGCATCTTCTACACAGCAACATTTTGTTTTCCAAAAATGGAATGGATGCTTTTATACATTTCTTGAAAGGAAGAATTGGGCCGTGTACATCTGTGGGCAGAGCATAACACTGTGGAGATTAAAAGCTCTATTCCCACGGCGACTGCATGAGTTAAATATGTATGTTCACATGATCCTGTGAGGCACTTTGTATAAAAGCATCCAGCAAGTTGGCTGTTATGTTCTGATCCAAAAAAGATGACAATGACTAAAGGCCAATGCTGCTCATTGTTGTAGTGCTGTGACTAAGCCATTCTCCAAAAGAGCACCTTAGCTCTTTCATCACCTCCCAGTCTGCTTCTTCCACTCATGCTTCTTTCCCAGCCAAAGCATGATGGTGATCCCTGCGAAGTCAGGTGCCAATTTGAATCTCATTGTGCCTGAGTCTACATCTGTCTCAGTGCTCTTTCCTCACATCCATTTGTCCAAATTCCTCTGACATGAAACATGAAACCCATAACATCTATGAATTATACAGCAATCTTCAGAATGTGTCTGATTTGGCCTTTAAAAGACAGAGTCTTAAATTCAGAGACGGGCCCATTTTTGATGAATGATTTAAGAGCAAGAGTGGATATATGCGCGTCCAAAGTTCTGAATATTGATGGGGAGGGGAGGTTGGGAGATTTCTTCTAGAAGAGGAAAATAACTCGATCTAGAGAGGCTTAAAGCCTTCAAAGGCCAAAACAAATCTATGAAATATTAAGAGATGGGAGAGGAGCTGCATTAATTCTCGCACTGCCACTCATACCAGCAGCAGGCATGTCAGGAAGATAACAACTCTGATTTGAAAATTGGTAGCATGAGACCCCCAAATTTTCTCTAAACAATGGATTGTTATCCTTGTGCAAAATGTAAGCCCTGTGAGAGCACAACAAATATGGAGCTGCTATCTGTATCTGTTCATTTCACACACATTAGCTGCATTCTGTTGTTGGGAATTATCTACTGCCTCACTTTTCCCAAGTCCAATTATTCTCTTCACATGTGTATAAGTTAAGCTGTTCACAGACAGTACAAAATAACATCATGTGTAAAATATAGACTTCAATTATTCAAATAAAACAGTAGTATGCTATTGTGCCATGTTGCTTAAAAAAGGATTTAAGCATATGGGAGGATATCAACAACAACAAAAAAGTTTTTACAACAAAACGAGTAAGCCACTGACAAAATGGGTCTCACTTGGCCATGCACTTTTAAGAAGGTCCCCAAATTCTGTATTATCCTGTATATATACTGTCAAGAGGTTTTTTTGTCCTTGTGCCAGGCTTAAATATTGAATCATGAGGTGTAAATAGCATCTGTGAAGAATTAGTAAACTTTATGCTGCATCACACAACAAATGTTGTACAATTGATCATCATTATTATGCATTAAACATACCAAATATCAAATGTATCGCCTGTATTTCTTCTTCTACATCAACACAGGCCTTTCAAGGCGTGCTGCTTCTGTGTCATCGCAGCGAAAACACCTTTGAACTAAAAGGCAAGAACCAGTTCTAACCTTTTTGTGTGATTTCTATGCCAAATTATGTCTGAAAGTTGATCTGTTTATAGGTCAATTTAGCTGAGAAAAAAACATTACTGCATAAATTCTACTGCCATTTGCATCTGTTGAGAATGCATAATCGGTTCACATCTGAATAATGTATTTGTATTTGGTTGCATCCTTAGTGCTGTGTAACGGTGCAGTGTAAACATTTCCAAACACACTGTTCCATTTTGTCGAAATTCTCAAAAAAAAAAAAAAACATGGATGAACAATCAGAGGCAATTAAAAGCCATCATCAATTATCCAGGCTGGCGTGCGGGCCCCTTTGTCCCTCCTTCATTGGATGTTATCATTAAATGTTGGTAATGTAATCACTGCATGACTGTAGGCCAACAGTGTGAAGATGAAGTCTCACTCCATCTGAGATTGCCATTATTGTCTGTGGCTGACTGCTGATTGTCAGGTTAGCTGCTGAATTCATTATCATGATTCCTCAAGGCTGAGCAGAACTGATTCCTATCTGACTCTGAAACTGTTATGGCGACCAGAGCCTCATCTGCATATCATTATTGGAATATATATTTCATCAGGCTTTCGCCGTGCTTCTCTGCATTCGCCTCCATTACACACCGCACAACAACATATAGGCGCGCACCGTGATGTGTATCATTGAGATACAGTCGGAGCATCAAGTGTGTGTCAGCCTGGAAGAGAGAGAGTGTGACATTTCTCATTTCTCATCAAGTCTTCGCCCCAGCAGGCTTAGCATATAAACAGCGTTGGTTTCTTTGCCGTAATTGGGCATTATAGATAAGAAGCATATCTGGTGCTGCAGCTGGGCCTGTGAGGCTGCCATCCCGTCAGCACCTATGCACTGGGAGAAGGCCGGGAGTGACATGCATGGCTGATGACAACAGCCTCACTAGGACCGTGATCTGAGGGACAACAGCCGAGCTCAAGCTGTGACACATCCATCCAGGAGTGAACTAAGTAGTAGCACATACTCTTGCTTATAGCAATATCTGTTTATCAAGAAGCTAATTTTTTAGAGCATGTCTGCTTCGAGTGATAAAATAGTAGAAAAAGAGATTGAAGGCAATGAAATGAAGGTCAGGTAGTTTCATCTGAGTCTAATCCAATTTACAGTCAACCTGACCATGCGACCATCAGAATGAAAATTATACACAACGTTTTTTTTTGTTATTTATCAGATGTTTTTGTACTAGCCTATTATTATCTTAGTCTTGCAATAGACCGTTTGCTATACTCATCCCCCCCCAAAGGAGATTGTCTAATCATAGGTATTAGCCCAGTCAGTAGGGAGTTGGCTTGGGAGCCGGAGGGTTATATATACTGTATATATATATATATATATACTTTATATATACTGTGTATATACTGTATGTATATATAACTCTATATAAACCATATATAAAATTATATTTCTCCATTGCACAAATCCTTCATTAGAACATTTGAAAAACACACTTAAGAGAATATTGTTATTTAACTATTACAATTACAACAGGAAACACACTTTTTAAGGTGCACAATCTCCATCTCCATCTCCTACATTTTGGACATTTTCAAATGACAATAAACAGAATTCAGCACACAATATGATATATAAGTTATCAGAACATGAAATAAATATACACTATAATATAGTAATTCTGCAAAATTCTGCAATTTTATGGGGGTTTTGCTCAAAGGGGGTCTCGTCCTGGGTGTAATTCAATGTAAAACCGCCAGTGATGGCAGCTGATCCTGTTTGTTTTTAGTGTTCATTTAGGCAAGTCAGACTCAGCGGGCTTTAGCAGGTAAGTACTGGAGAGAAGGTATTTGCTTCTTCTAATGCACTACTTAGGGTCAAATCGCAGCTTGTTAACAGGCTTAAAACCCCCTCATCTGATAATCCAATGACGTTGGCTTCCACAGAAGAGCAGTGCTGCTGATAACCATCATGTTGCTCATTTCTGGCCAGAATGGGCTGTTGATAAAGCTTGACCGTTGTTTTCTTGTTGGGTGTCTGGTGACCATCCATCAGGCAACTATAAAAAAGGAATTTAGCAACTTGTTTATGTCCTTCAAATCTAATTGAACCTTGCTGCAGCTTCCATGGCATTCCATTGGTAGGCAATAAACAACAGAGGAAATGGGCAATTACTTCATAACGCTGCCGGACATGGTAATAGTTATTGGCGCGTTGAGTCCTTCTCTCACCATAGTTATTCCCAATGGCCACAGAAAACAATTTGTGGTTGGTGCACGATGTAGAAAAATGGCTAGCGACCTGGGATATGAGGATATGATTAAGTACGCCATTAAAGATCTCAAGACAAATCATGGAGGGATTGTGACAGCCGGAGAACGTCACCAGCCTGTGTTCACTCCTGGGTACACATTGCGAATGTCAAAGAAAAAATACGTACCTGCAATTAATTCCTTTACTGTTTCAGACTCGTATTGGGTGGAAAGAGAAATGTGCCTGTAGAGTGTGTTTGCAAGTTGTAAATTTGAATTTGTCAGGCTCAGGTTGAACAATGAATTCAGCTATTTGTATTGTGAAGCTCAATTGGAAATGTAGTTCAGCCTGACACCGAATGGAATTATTATGGAATCTATTGAATTAATTTACCTGGGTTCAAGATGCTTTATTCTCTTGCATTCCTATGTTAACTGGAAAGGCAGGCAACTGTGCCAGCTTTGCACTTAGTTCATTGCTTGTTCCTCTCTTCATCCCATTATTGACTCTTACGCTCCCCACTTGTGTCCCGGCTATACTTGGACTTAACCGTGCTTCAAGGGGGAGTTTTTGAGAATAATCCTTGAAGATGATCCAATGTTACCTAACATAAAACAATTGACTCTAAATGCAACTCTTTTGACTGTGTATATGGAGCCGTTGAGGAGTCAAAAAGTCAAATACACCGGAAGGCTAACGGCGAATTTTTTCAGGGGACTACTTTTGCATTACCTCACAATATGTTTTGCGTTACCTCACAAAACTTTTCTTCTTCCATTCCATTTGAGCCATGTGTCTATTTCCACTCAGCTGCCAGGCGCAATGAATCAGCTCATTGCATTTTACTTTGAGCTGGGAAATATGCTGATATAGACCTACTGCTCAATGGGCACATTCATATCTCATAATCAATAGCCTATTTCTTAATGTATAAAAAAGAGAATGTGCAATGTCAGAGGTTTGCATGATGTGGAGATGAACAAACCCTGAATCATCAGAGAATCTGCCAACCATAGTAGTATTACAAAGAGAGAATGTTAATGCAGGGACGAAAACTTAAAAATACAGCCTGCACTGTGGCTACAATCTACTATGGCTACAACCCTTCCAGTCACCTATATGTTCGTTTTCTACCTGCAATGGTCTATATTCCTGTACATTGTGGGACAAATCCATTTAATCACATCAGATTGCCATCAACAATTACATCACAATCTGATTTCTGCATATGGGCTGTAAGGGACGTGTAGTGGTGACCAGATGTGACCTGATGTGGTTTGACATCCGGCAGTTTTCTTCAAATGAGCAACAACTGAAACATAAGAAAGTGAAACTTAAATAAAGGCCAAATGAATGTATTGTCTTGTGAGATCTGAAGGGTTTGTCTAACTTAAGGCTATGCCTGATATGGCATTACATCCTTATAATAACAGCCTGGGGTCTAATTAAGCTATATGCCCAGGTTGGTAAAAGTGGTGTCTACAATTTGGTAGAATGGCATCTACTGTAACATTGTATTTATTATTATTGTATTGTATTAGATCTTAGGTGGTGTCTAAATATGTTATACCTGTACGTGTTTGTTTACTGTCTGATAAAGAACATATAAGTTATTTGTCTAATTTGATACAACCAAAGAAATAAAATGGACACAAGCTACGACTTTGCAAAACATGAGCGGAGCATCTATAAAGCTCCGAGGAGAGCTGACGATTCTCTGGTAATTTGATCAGTGTTGGTTCATTGTCACCCGCGACACACACCCTTTATCTTTTCATTCATTTAAGAAACGGGTATTGATTACAGAACAGATATGAATGTACCAGTTGAGCAGTTAATCAGTATTCCCATCTCAAAGTAAAATTCAATGAGCTGATCCATATTGTGGCATTGTGCTGGGCAGCTGAGTGGGAATAGACCCATGTCTCGGGAATGGAAGAAGAAAAGTATTGCGGGGTAACGCAAAAGTAGTCCCCTGAAAAAATCTTGCCGTGACCCTTCCGGGGCTCTGCAAACTTAAACAAATTGAAAAACTCATGCAAATTCATGTTTTAAAACCTACTCAAAATTGGCATGGGCCAAATAGATGCTATGCATATACAATTTCAGCTAGGACGACCCATTGCAGAATAATTAGATAAGTCGTTCTTTTTCCTCCAGTCCTGAAAGACTTTTGCAGACAAAGTGTGAGTTCTATCCCACAGCAGTGATACTGTGTGGGGTTGCATTGTCTCTACAAGAGGCAGAGAGGATGCATTGTCCTGTTTGAGAGGCAATGCATGCTGGCTGGATTCCAGATGCCAAGCATAACTCAGAGTGACAGAGTAACCCTCAAATAGCTGCCGAAGCTCTGGAGTAATAACAAGATCATGCAGAAACAGTCCACTGTCGCACTGGTTTGGGGGCCAAAAGCTGTGAAACATCTTAAGCTACTGACTGATGAGCAAGATGTCAACGGACTGCCAAGAAAAGGTTTTCTAGATCTTTCTAACATTACATCCAGTTAGAATGAGATACTGTATATTCAACAATAAAAGGGGCATCTCTACAGTCAATATCTCCAACACTGGGCATCTCCCAACACATTCTAGATTAATAAATAGCATTAAAGGTAAGAGGGAAATATGTTTCTGATTTGGAGGTGATTTGTCCCTTTAAAGCAGTATTAAGATAGCACCATTAACCGGAACCTCTGAGCAACAATACACACTGAAAATATACACTGAAAATGGCAAGTTTTGAGAAACGTTTGGATCATGCAAAACAGGTTTTTTTGATGAATGATTGTTAAGATTTAAAAAAAAATATATGTTTACGCATTTACTCTCTAACTGGGACATTTTGGGACTGATTGGCGGGGATTTGCTATGGACATTATGCAAACGACAATACACTGGTAAGAGTAAATGACATTTGACCATGTACCCAGCTTATATAAATAGCTTATATTACTGTATTGTGTGCAAATTTTGCACCAAAACCAGTTCCTTCCCTATTTTGAAGAGCCAAGCTCGCTGTGTCCGGAGAGTAGCATCGCCCAAGGCGATTGGGATCGGTTGAAAGAGATGCAACAACCCCTGACCGTTTTTTTTCTCCTATCCAGGAGTGTATGCTCCTGTTCCCAGACCTTCCCCTGTAGAGATAGGTCTCGTAATGCGAAACTAAGATATCTGTGGCCTCTACTGGTGACCAGCATTAATACACCAACACAAGCTGAACCCGCCCCCCTCCTACACAGTCCCCATCCCTAATAGCATGTTATTTATCCAGATAATAAAGTCACACTTTCCCCAGGAGAACAGCAAGCTAGTGAATAGAAATCGACATTACTGATAGATTAGAAAATCAATCAGTAACATCCCACCATGTTGATTTCTCATTATTTTGGCTTGGGGACAAGAGGTTTTGGTTTTTGCAGTCACTGGTTCAAAAACACGTCCCTCATTCATTCAAACCTTTATTTAACCAGGATAAAAAAAACTCCTTGAGATTAAAAATCTCTTTTACAAGAGTGTCCTGGCAAAATGCAGCAGTGTGGTTTCATATAGACACAGAGCCACTTCCAGGTAAATACATAGACACACTTTCACTCATATTCAAACAACAATGTCATCATTAACATAACATAATAGCTTGGAGGTTGAACAACCACTGAGTCATTGCTACTGATCAACAAGCCAATCAACCCTTCCTGCACATGCATTAGCATCTGTTTGTGCTGTATTGTAGTACAGCATTTCTGTGGCTTTCTCATACAAAACCAATGACATTGATTACCCCAGTGCGAGATCATCGGTGTCCTGTTATTCTGAGTTCAATTTAACTCAATTCAATTCAATTTTATTTATATAGCGCTAAATCACAACAACAGTTTTCTCTTTATGCTTTTCATAAAAGAGCAGGTCTAGTTCCTGTTGTTTCCCCTGGATTTTGACCATTGCCTGTATTTTTTTATTTCCCTTTGCCTGCCAATTTGGACACTGTTGCTTTAAGTTTATTAAAGGTCCCATGGCATGAAATTGTCACTTTAGGAGGATATGCATCCCCCCAGCCTACCTATGGCCCCCCCAGTGGCTAGAAATGGTGAAAGGTGCAAACCAAGCCCTGGGTATCCTGCTCTGCCTTTGAGAAAATGAAAGCTCAGATGGGCCGATCTGGAATCTTCCCCCTTATGATGTCATAAGGGGGAAGGTTACCTCTGCTTTGCCCTCCCATTGCTCAAACGAGCGAAGTGGCAGTTGGTCAAGGCCATCATGGGCATCATCGTTTGTCTTCACTACCATAGATGTGAGTAATTCATTCTTTGTTTTTGTAGCGTGTGTACCTTTTAATGTGTAAATATTACAACAAGTTGATATAAAAAATGAAAGGTGATGCAATTTTTAAACGGCCTAGGGCGTAATGTACTTTAAATTCCACGTGTTTGTTCATTTGAAGAGATTAATGTCCATTATTTGTGATTTGTTTTACAAATCTAATTCATTTTTCATTCAATTTTTATTTAAAATAAATTTAAAAAAACAATTAAATCAAATTTGATAAGAGGTACGTTGTTTTGCACAATTTATATAAATAAAGGAATATTTTTCAGTTATTTTTCTGCAGCTCACTCCTTTAAAAAATCCCATAGTTATTAAACTCTGATGTAACTACTGCCTCTTTATTCATCATAATGAGTTGTAAACTTGGAATAGCTCATGTTAACTGTATCCGGGCCAGTCTTTTCAAGCATCTGTATGAATGAAGTCTTGAACATCAGTTGTTGTTGTGTGGCTTTCCCACAGGAGATAAGGGACAGGAATGAGACAGCCATATGTAACCTGATTTTAAAGGTTGCTGTTCTGCTGAGGAGACCAAATCTGCTCCACAGACTAATGGCCGTGTAATGAAATACAAGTCTGTCATTCCGTTATAGAGCCATTACATTAGACTCTCCTTCAAAACTCAGACAGCTTGTTAAATCTGATGTGTTTCACCAGCAGTGCCTGCAGTCAAATGAGCTGCAGCTGACATACAGAGTGAGATTCTATGCAGAACTACAGACATCAACACTTAATGCATAAGTTTATGTGAAGTTTACAACAAGTCAATTATGGGTTAGGGGTCTGATAGACTGTTAAAGTTACAGCCCAGTAAAGTCTATCAACACAAACAACAGTCTGCATCAGCACACAGACCAAGTACTGTATTGCACTGAAATGCATCACCCTGCTTCATTAGCTACTTAACAAGTAGGGTTAGTGCTTTGGAGGGGTTGACAGGCTTTATCAAAGAAATAAGGCTAAGAGATAACTGGAAAATATGCATGAGTCATGCTTCACACCAGTGGATGCAGCCTGTACACCTTTGGGATTCTGTCCCTGTAAGTTTGGCCAAACAAGCCATAACAAAGAACTGGTAATGATAATGTATACTTTATTAATCCCACAGGAAATTACAATTTACACACATTACACACAGGCCTGAATTACACACACACACACACGCTCAGTACCTTAACATGCATTAAATGGAGAGATGTCAGAGTGAGGGGGGGGGCTGCCCATGGAAAGGCACCCTGAGCAGTTGAGGGTTCAGTGCTTTGCTCAAGAGCACATTGGCAGTGCCCAGGAGTGAACTGGCATACTTTTGGTCCCATACTTTGGACTTGAACCAGCGACCCTCTGGCTACCAACCCAACTCCCTGAGGACTGACCTACTCTTCCGTCCCACCAAGACACCGATTTTGCTATTAACATAATCAATCCGGTTCCTACCGTTTAGCTGATTGTAGACCACATCCTCCAGCCTCTCCAGCCTCTGGAGAATAGACTGCCTATCCACCAAGTTGGAAACTTTGCCATTCCTGGCTCGCAGCCTCTGGTCAGACACACGCCCTAACTGGATGAGCTCCTCGGATCGGTCCTGGATCCTGCAGTAGACCGAGAACAGGATAATCCCCACGAACACAAAAATGTTGACGGTCAGCAAAGTTTTGATTTTGCGTGCCACAGCCATGAAAGAGAAGGTGGTCCGGCTGACACAGTCAAGCCCAGCAGCTGTCCATGTGCGGTGGCCTGCTTTACCACCTTGCAGTGCGTTTCAGAAAGAGGGTTTTCGGCACGGGGAGGGACAAGGGAGGAGAGATAGAAGGTCAACTTGTGGAGACCCGAGGAGCTGACGGATCCGTTCAGCACCACGGACAGCTCTCGAAGCTGCGCTCACTTCTTAGCGGGGCATCGCATCATAGGGAGCCCGAGGTGGGGACGGCTGCTGGCGGCCACGGCGCTCGGCTCCCGCCGGGGAGCGGTGCTGCTTTTTCTGGAGCTTCACTAACCGAGAAACAGGCGCTCTGTCGTCGTTTGGGCTACATATCACACGCGACACATGCCGCCAGGGAAGGCATTAATCCTCTCCAACAGCCCACGGCACTTGTAAACCACCTTTCCTTCGCAACGTGATAAGTAGCCAGTTCCTTAGCCCCAATATGTCTCGTCCATCTTACAGGAGACACACTGCAGCTCGCATCGAAGCATCCTCCCGCTACATCTGCCTTTCCAAGTGCGTTGTGCTCACTCGATCCGTCCCGTCTAACCCCGAGGAGCTTATGTCCAGAGAATGTGTGCTAGTTTCTAAAACAAGGCGGCGTTGCTCTTCCTGTTTCTTTCTTTTTTTCTCTCTCTCTTCCCCTCAGTCGCTCTGTTTTTTGTGTTTCGTCAGTCCATTGTTGTTTCCCTTGTCGGTGCAGGGAAGGAGGATGAGTTGAGAGCAGATTTGCCCTCAGATGCGGCGGGAGAGATGCAGCCGGGCTCTTGCATGATGTCTCTCTCCTCCCAGCCCCTCCGCTCTCTGCCAGGGGAGGAAGAGCCGAGCCGCCGCTGCGTCCTGACGTCCACAGGCTCGATCATGAATATTCACGAGCAGTGTTGGGCTCGCAGGATCATATAAACAGCACGCCTCTGGAAGCGGCTAACACTTCCACTTCGTAGAGCAGTCTTCTCCCCGCGTCAGCTAGTCAACTGTGATAATGCATGCGTGCATGTGTTAACATATTTTTGCTATTTGATCCGTAATGCGAAGGTTAACAGTTCCCATCTCACCTCTGACGCCACTGCATGCCGTTGCATATGGGATTTATTTGTTATGCAACCGGCCCTGCTTCCATACATGCGTGGTCTACCCCTGGTGTGTAGGGAATGAACCATCATTGCATTAATCACATGCTTGGAGGGAGCTTCAACTCCATCACATGAGAACTTACTAACATAACCTATTTTTAATATCCAAAGCCATTGGGAAAAGAGGTCTATCTGAGCCACTTTCAGAGCAGAAGTTCAACTTTTCAACAGAACATCCACCTCCAATGCAGCTTTTTTTGCCTTTGACTGGTCTCTGTAAAGAACAGCAGAAACCCCCACAGCTAAAAGCAAATATCTTTTAACCCTACTGTTGTCCTCGGGTCAAATCTGACCCCTTTAAAAAATATGCCTGTATCTGAAATATGGTTTTCTTGGATTCCATTTTGCAAATACAATTGATCACTTTCATTCTTAACTAAACTCATCTGTACGTTCAACTATTATTCAAAATAATTCATAATTTCTGCTTTTTTCACTCAAATAGTAGGTATAATAATAATAAGTCTGAAAAAGGGATGAAAAAGTTTTTGTCCTTTTTTGACCCAAGAGGAAAACACAAGGGTTAAAGACATGGGAATTATTAGACCGCAACCGTGCAGTAATGAGCCCAGCCATCGGCAGCCACTTCAAATCACTTCCTCCTCACAACTCA
The DNA here is from genome assembly GCA_013375575.1 of Percina caprodes. Taxonomy (NCBI): domain Eukaryota; kingdom Metazoa; phylum Chordata; class Actinopteri; order Perciformes; family Percidae; genus Percina; species Percina caprodes. The sequence continues at coordinate 282,196 of JABXJD010000088.1, read as the reverse complement.
ACATACTTTAGCCTCCATCCGTGCCATTGAAAACTCCTCATCTCCAATTCCAACTGAATTATAGCTCAAGTAAATCACATGCAAAGAGATATCTCCCTGTGCACTTTTACTTGAATAGGCAAACCCAGACATGGCACAGGCTTCCCAAAGCACTTTGATGCCACTTTACACCAACCAGAGTACTCCTACTCCTCACTTTGTTTTCTGCTCCACTCTAATCAGACAGTGGCTGAAACTGTAAAAACAAAAACAAAAAAAACTCTATAGATTGCACAGTTCTTTGTCAGAGGACGTCTGTTCGAACATGAGTATTCCCTCTTCAAATGCCCTGCTGGTTGACGTCTTTAAGATGAAATCAATTCTGCTTTCCTGAGAGTGGATTTAAGAGTTTTTTTTCAAAATCCTCTTAGAAATCAGTTTCAGAGTTGTACAGAAGTGGTGCACTGTGGTGTTGAAGTGTTGCTCTATGAAGTGCATGACCTCATCATTTATTATCAAGACACACATTACCATGCTCAAGAGCACTGAGAGCTGCTACGGACCACATATTCATCAAAGTCTGTGCAATCCTACATATGGTTATATGTGTTGTTTTTATGTTAAATCGTACAAAAAACAACATGTTGGTCATTCTATTCTCTGTGTTGCGATGTCCTATGATCAACCCTGCAGGATTCCTGCTGCACATGAGCCATGTCACAAAAGGTGTCGATTTAACACATGGTCTGCAGAAACACACAGACTGTTGGGAAATCACGGTTACAGCCACCTCAGCCACCATGCAGGCCTCGGCACAGCTGCTTATACAGCAGCTACAGTACGACTGCCACCTACGCTCCTCTATAAGACCCTCTGAAGACTTCTGTTTTCTGCATTCATCACCCTGCAGCAGGCCCCTGTGACTTCAGACAGTGGCACTCAAGTGTTTTAACCACATTAACCTGGGTCACTGCCAGCTGCACCTTAGTCATTCTACTCAGTGTTTCTATATAAGCCACTTGAACATATTCAGTGGGAGGACGCGGCTGGATGGAGCTGTGTGCGTCTGAACTGCTGTGATATCCACAGCCATGTTCTCACCAGATCTGTGCTCACAGAAACATAAAGTAGTAGCTTCCACAATGACTATCCTGCAAACAATGTATGTCAGTCAAAATGTGTGTATGAATCAGTTTGCTATGCTCTGTATTAAGTAGTGTGTTAATAATGTCAACAAAGGCACTTAAAGTATCTTCTTTTTGTATCGTGATTCCATTTTCCCATCCCTTTCTGTAGTTATTGTTTCTTATTATTGAAACAAAGGTATTTGAAGATAATTCTGAAACATTCTGATAGATAGATAGATAGATAGATAGATAGATAGATAGATAGATAGATAGATAGATAGATAGATAGATAGATAGATAGATAGATAGATAGATAGATAGATCCGAAGATTCAGCATGATAAGCATAACACAACAAACACATATACACACATATATCACACATACATAACAATAAAAATAAAAATCACTCACAGAAATGCAATGACCATGATAAGATGAGATACTATGGTAGACTGTGTGCAATGATGATAGTGCAAAAGTGAACAGTGCAGTAGATCATAATTAAATTTTAACTATGACTATAAAATTTAAACATAATAACCTATAAACTGACTGACTGAATAAGAATAAGAACATTATGTAACAGAAAATAAGTTATAAAATGTAAGATGTAGATGTTATGACCACAGTCCAGATTGTGTAGGAGGGCTAATATAGCCTATAAGAAAGTTAACACTATGCTATCCTAATGAATTCAAATTTGCGTCTTGCACCTCGGCTTACTGTACAAGCTACAAACCTCCACTGTGGAAAAAGTGCTAATTTAATTTTGCAGAATAGATAGCAAATAAGCTAGTCAGCTCGGACATTTGGCATCATAACAACGTACAGACAAATGTCTAGATGGGTTTGTTACATGCTAAATGTCCTGGTCTTTAGTCTTCAATTCTTACCTTAACCCTAACCAGTCTCACTCCTCATGCCTAAACCTAACCCAGCCAACGAAGCCATTGAGTACTAGCCAATCAGAGGCAGAGTAGGGTGGGTCATGCCTTAGCCATCCTAGGAAATGCAAATGGAACAAGACCTGGTGCCGTGCTAGAAGACAAGAAAGAGGTTTCATCTCTCTTTCTGTGTCATCATGTCTCTGGATGTTGTACCAAATAAGATAAAATCTAAAACAAATACATCTCTATTTTTTTACTGAATTAATAATTTCCAAAGCTGGTGAACAGTTGCCTGTTCACACATAGCAGATATGGGGCAACAGTAGCATTCATTTGCAGTTATGTTTCAGCAGACTTGATGAGTGAAGGTCACTCTCGCTCTGTTTTGGTCTCCACCAACACTGGAGAAAAATATCAGGCTCTCCAGCAGCTAAATCCACCACTAGGTCCACCAGCTAGTCGCTAACTTTTGATGGTAAAAGGTTCCGTAGTGTTGAGTAACTGCACTGTCAGGTAATAATTCACTATGAGCGGCACCTTTTATGTTGCACATAGCCATTTGATCTATTGCTATTCTAAAAAAAAATAATATTGATAAGTGCAGCTTAAATATGTGATATGAAATGATATCAAAGATGACTACTGTATTTCCCTCTGTGGGGGACCGTTTAGTTTGCTACACTCCAGGGATTTTAGTACACTGTGCATCCTCTTCTGCTGAAGCTGCTCTTCACTATTTGGTTCACAAGAGGCCAACATGGCGGGGCAGAGTGAATGTGTTCAGACAAGATGCTATTAAGCAAGGACAGCCAGAAGGCAACAGATCACACACATCCCCTGCATTGCAGGAATACATTTAACAACAGAGTGCAAGAACGAAATAACTTCTCTTTAGCCTTTTGTTGTCAGTTGGGAGTTGGGTTGGGAAAAGAAGGGTTGCTGGTTCAAGTCCCCATGCGGACCAAAGTATGGTAGTGGACTGATGCAATATTGTTCCAGAACTGACCAACGGGAGAGCACTCCCAAATGTGTGGTGCTGATATTTTTGTTACACAGCCAATGTTCCCGGGTCTGGTGGACCCACCACATTATTAGGCTTTTAAATCAATACAGACATACAGTTTATGTACAAATACTTAACAGATGTTTACTTTAACTCAATTACATATGATATATACTTCATTTATGGTTCATATTTGCCTGTGAGATCACATTTACGTTCATATGATCATTTTCGGATGAAAAAAAAGTATGAAAAATATAAAAAGAATTGTGATCATTATTAGTGCTTATTTCTTAGAACTTAATCAGAACAGGTGAAAGTGCTTGAAATGTAACTATTTTGTACATAGGGACCAAACTATGGTGGAGGACTGGTAGCTGGAGAGGTGCCAGTTCACTTCCTAGGCTCTTGAGCAAGGCACCGAACCCCCAACTGCTCATGGTGCCTTTCCAATTAGTGCATGTATAGGTACTGTGGGTACATGTGTGTGTAATTAAGGCCTGTGTGTAATAACAACAGAGTGTACATTGTAATTTCCCCTTGTGGAATTAATAAAGAATAAATTATTAATATCAACAGAATATGTACTACTGGATGTGTTGATAGAATTTAATGAAAGATAGACCTTGCGATGTCTTTAAAAGTAAAATTAGTTTTTATTCAGCAAATATGTCTGGCTACCACAACGGAAAATATGCAATGTTTAAAAAAAAAAATCATTAAAGCGGGTCCATTATAAACACACGCAAGGTTGTTTTGTCCTTAGAGAAAGAATTGTAGCCTCCATTTGTTTTTCACACTGCCTAATATGGCATAAACACCAACAATCTAACTCACCACATGCCACATCAAGGTCGGTGTGTGACCACTGTGATAAGGAAAGAAACCAGCAACTGACAAATCTGATGGAGCAGGGAGAGTGGTACTGACGTAGCTGAGCGAATCACCCATGTTAGTCCCTAATCAGCTGAAACGCAGACTCGCTGTGACGCTTTCAGAATAAAGCACCCACACCAAGAAGCTCTTTGGTCACTAATGTAGTGCTGTCTGCTAGCCTGACAGAGCTAAGTTCATACATTATCACTTTGACCCCCCCAGGCGAACAGCTAAGTCCCAGTTCTGTCTTCGTTAACTTAGCTCATTCACATTCCACCTCCAGCCACCTCTCACTGCTCTGCTACGGGAGCTGTTGATTTGCCTCATGTCTTAACTGAATTAGAATAATAACCCTGCAGACTGGAATATGTGGTGTTCCGCCCTGGGCATGTTTTTAGTTTTTGTACAACATAGATGGAAGCAACAATGGGGGCCAGCATCTGAATGGTTATCAGAGCTGGGGCCTCATTAAGACACAATGTGCTTCTTGACCTTGGTGTGCTTCTTGTACCCATAATGCATCCCTCAGTGGCATCACAATCACAAATGCAAAGTGATTTTTTTTCTCAAGTGGGGACATGGCCACTATTGATGTTAATGAGACAGAGACGGAGACAGTAGCAGCATGGGTTGGGTACACATGGTGTCTCACAAAACAGCGACTGGATTTATCAGTGTTAGAACTATCAAACATTAAGCAGCGGACTGAGTGCATCGAATATAAAATGTCACAATGACTGATTTGATTTATCAATATGTACATAAGCCTGGATTCTGAATGTGTTTGTTTTAATGGAGATGAGCTCTCCAGACGCCCCCAAATGTTTCTTGATTTATGGCAGAAGCAATTACATCTTGCCAGTATACCCATGCTTGATGGGCCAATCGGTGCAGGTAATTAAAAAGAATAATGAAACAGGGAGCCAAGGGAATGAATCCCCGCATCTAAAAAATCTAATCAAAGATAAATGGACTATCCATATTACCTAGTCATTATGCCAAAAAGATTATTGTTTTAAATCCCCGTGTGCCCCAGCTATGGACTCTCTCAAACAAAAGCCATTACTCTGCTGACACCTCCAACTTGTTTGCAGACTGATTGATATTCCATGGCTTGTAAGCATTCTGCCAGTTTATGTTTTCAATTTCTGGGAGAGACAATGGATGCAGATATTTCATACTGAGAAAGAAAAACAGCTATTGATGGATTTACAAAAGAATACTGAAATTTGATTTTTAAAATGCACCCAAAAGCACATATTTGAGCTTAGCCAAACATGTGAGACCGCCAGTCTGTCTTACAAACACTATCATAATCTTGCATATTCACCACTATACTCATACACACACACTATTATAATCCTTTTACATGTACGTATGTATGAGAGGGTATAGTCATGTATGTTAGAGGGTATAGTAGTGTATGTGAGAGAGTATAGGAGTGTGTGAGTGTGTGTGTGTGTGTGTGTGTGTGTGTGTGTGTGTGTGTGTGTGTGTGTGTGTGTGTGTGTGTGTGTGTGTGTGTGTGTGTGTGTGTGTGTGTGTGTGAGTATAGTGGTGAATATGCAAGCTCATGATAGTGTGTGTAAGATAGAAGTATGAATTATTTCCTAGGCGGTCTCTCATAGACGAAGGCACACACTCACACACGCGCACGCGCACACACACACACACACACACACACACACACAAACAAATACATGGAGTTCTATGCGTTGGCTAATTCAATTGGCACATTAAAGTGCATTGATGGAACTGTTGTTAGGATTTCTATAGTGTCAACGCTGAACCCTTTAAAGCGGAATCAGCTGTAATGACCTCTACTTAGTTCTCTACTCTGTTTGGTACTCCCATAGCATACCGCTGCTGCAGAGACAAAAAGAATCTTCTTGGAATTTTGTTTTACAGTTTTTGCCCATTGCTTACACACACAAAAAAAGGCTTAGACCAAAACCTCCATACCTAAATGTCTTGTAACGTACCTTAAACACAATGTAACCATATCTTAAACACATTGTCAACATTGCACTTTGTTTGCAATTCTGTAACACACTTATGGCGAAACACTACACACCTTTTCTTACATTAAACACTTTGTTCAAAAATGAAATCTCCTGTTATCATTGGGAAAACGCTCTGTTCAAAATGCAAAACTCATCTGGCAATTGCAGACACTTACTGAACATATACACCTGAAAGAACTGCATGGAAAACAAAAACACCAGTCGGCCTGAGTCTTAGCACTAATAGGCCTCAGGTAAGCCATTTTGAGAACTTTGCAAGCACGGAGGCAATGAGGGTCAGAGTAAGAGGAGGACAAAGAGGAGGGACGAGGACAAACACGAGGACCAGTGTGGAGACGTGTGTCAGATGGTATCTGGGCTACTCTGGTGGACTGGGTGATAATTCATGGCCTGTCCATGAGGGAGGCTGGGCAGAGAGTCTATAATAAGATAAAATCCGATGAGACCGAACATGTTTCCTTTGAGTTGATATTCATGAAATTCCATCAAATTGTACTGTTCTTCTTGTTCTTTATTTCATTCTATTGCATTTTTCATTCGACATCACTTAATTTGGATAAAAACATGTGGATGGAAACTTAGCTAGAGTAGTTGCTGTGTGTGTTTTCAGTAACACTATTCAATATTTTCTGTTACATAGAGTTCTGGATTTTGATGCAGCTGAACTGCAACATGACTAGGTGGAGGGATTATATCTCCAACCTGGCCTGGGAACGCCTCGGGATCCCCCAGTCGGAGCTGGTTAATGTGGCTTGGGAAAAAGGAAGTTTGGGGTCCCCTACTGGAGCTGCTGCCGGATAAGCAGATGAAGATGGATAGAAGGAGACCAGAGCAGCCCAGGTTTGTCATCTGGGATCATGTTAGTTTCCACCAGGCTCCTCTGGTCCGAGATTGGTTCAACAACCATAACCATTTCACACTTTTATACCTGCCGCCTTACAGCCGCTTTCTAAATATAATTGTGAATTCTCTTCAGGTGGAAAGTATATGACCGGCAACCGCATGCCCGCTCAGCACATGGATTAGGACATCGCCTGTGATGTTGATGCGGTCTTGTGGCCGGGATCTGAACAGAAGGCGGGCTCCATAACACACACCCTGAGCTCCCATACACACACACACACACACACACACACACACACACACACACACACACACACAAAAAGTATGTTTTTTTCCTCCAATAGCAATTTATTCAGTAAGTTTTATTTACTTTTGTTTTGTTGCTAAATTTGATGATTTGTGATTCTATTTTTCTTTATTTCTGTAAGAATGTTTTGTTTTTTGTAAAAGCTGTTGTTTAATCACTGCATAAATTCTACTTTTGAGTTTTACAGAAGATTGAGTCTGAGAAAATGACAATAAAAATAGAAACAGTGTTTTATATAAAACCCATCAATGTGTTGCTGGTGATGTGAATAATTCAGTGTGAGTAATTGAAATGGTGCTTGTGTGTATGGTTTTATTGCAAGAATTTCATTTTTAGAAAGGAGCGTTACATTTTGATTGCAGTGTTTCATTTTGGCATAGATGTGAGTTGTTATGTCTATGGCTAGAATTTTGCCATAATAAGCCAAATTCTGCAAAAAGTGTGTAAGCAATAAGCAAAAACTGTAAGTCCTGTATATAATTTCCAAAATGGTGTAAATGCAAAAACAGTATTGCTTTATTTAACCCTTTTGTGGTGTTCATATTTTTTTGTGATCAATTTTTTTGTTGTTGTATATATTCACACAAACAATTACAAAGAATACACTGAATGGAACGCATCCCAGAGCCAAAAAAAAAAAAAACTACAGAGAGGAAACCTGGGAGGGAGGGAGACAAAATGACACATGCAGAAACAGACACACACAAACCAACACAAAAACAGACACACACACAAACAGACACAAGACAAGGGACCAATCACATGCACAGGTAGGGGTCTGGGCCCAGGGTCTTTCCTGGCACTCCATGTACAGTATGTCTGCCGTTGAAAGTTCCATGTACACAACATCCAATAAGGAAAGGGTCCATGCATTAGTCAAGGCATCAATTTTGGATACAATATTGCTCCAGAACTGACCAACGGGAGAGCACTCCCAAATGTGTGGTGCTCTTATTTTTGTTACACAGATTTTTGATCATTATTGGTGCTTATTTCTCAGAACTTAATCAGAACAGGTGAAAGTGCTTGAAATGTAACAATTTTGTACACACGGACCAAAGTATGGTGGAGGACTGGTAGCTGGAGAGGTGCCAGTTCACCTCCTGGGCTCTTAAGCAAGGCACCAAACCCCCAAGGCACCAAACCCCCAACTGCTCAGGGTGCCTTTCTAATTAGTGCATGTATAGGTACTGAGCGTGTGTGTGTAATTCAGGCCTGTGTGTAATGTGTGTAATTACAACAGACCTTGATGTGCTTCTCATACCCATAATGTGGTCATATGATAATTTTGTTTTTTATTTCTTAGAACTTAATCAGAACAGGTGAAAGTGCTTGAAATGTAACAATTGTGTACATTTGTGTGAGAATAGCAGGTGAAGAAATACACATAGCACCTATATAATACACCCGGGTCCAGTAGACCCGAACATCTCATATGTAATAGTTATGTGTAGAGGGGGTGTACCGTGTGCAGTCATTGAAAATCATTTATTTTTTATGTTCTTCACAGAAAATGAGCCAAAGCTGATGAGTTTGAGTTAGAAGAAATAATAAATAGCATTATGTTTCTTTTATCAAACATTGAAAACGGGTCCCAAAGACCTGAACAACACACAACGGTTAACATACAAATATATTTTTCAAGCAGTGCTGAGTAGTACAAGAAGGAAGAAGGGCATAAAGACTGAACTAGCACACCATATTTATGAAGTAATATCGCCATAAAAGAGTTCAATGACATCCTGAAAAAAAACACTGCGAAGAATAATGTTTAAAGTTTCACCAAACTGTGGCATGATGTGAGATATATATATATATATATATATATATAGAGAGAGAGAGAGAGAGAGAGAGAACGCTATCTCCCCTGGGACCCCCTCGAAAACAAGATGATATATCTCAAGGGGTTAATCCTAACAAAAAATTAATTTGAACACAACAGCTATAGATGAGATACAGTCCGTGTCTCTTCCCCCGTAATCTTGGAGCCAAATGTTTCCCTCTAAACGGAGAATGCAGTTTAGTAGTATGGGAACATGATTTGAGAAGACATAGCCGCATTAAGTGAAGACACTCCTCAAAACATACAGTACGAGTCCACTGACGCCCTCGCTCTCCTCACAAACACACTAATCCCTGCAGCCAGTGTTCACTCACAAAAGAACAAAGTCGTTGTTGGCAGCGGGGATCAAAGCATGCAGATGGCCAGGCTGGATCGGAGCAGAACAACACGCTGATCATTTTTAAGCTAACGTCACCGCCCGAAAACCAGCCCCGGATCCAAGCATCCGCTAGCTGCTTTGGGTAAAGATGTCATGCTTTACATCCCCTCACTGTCAGGGATAAAATGATGCTGTGTGGTCAGAATGGGTTTGATATGTAAGCATTCTGCCATTTGCCAGTAAAGAAAAAAGTAGAAAGGGGTGGGGGGAACTGACATCAAAGCATGCACAATGGGTCCCTCCTTTTAAAGGCCGCTTTTGCTCTATTGTAATTAAAGATAGAGAAGCACGCTAGCAGTATGTCTCCCACAGAAAATAATTACATGGTTCTGCCAGTGAAGAAGAGGGTGGGTGTAGAAAGGAAGGGGTGGGGTGGGGTGGGGGGTGGGCTGTGCAGTGGCTGAGGTGTGTGTGGTGGGAGGGGAAGCCACTGGGGATTGCAGAAGCTGAGGGTGAAGCAAATGCAGGGGACTGGGGGTCATCCCTCGTCTTCGCACTACTCCATTTAAAATCCCTCAACACACACACACACTCAGACACACACATACACACTCCCCGATGGCTGATTACAGGGCAGAAACAGAGAAAAAGAAGTTGGAGGTCGGGTGTGTGTGTGTGTGGAGGGTCCTCCCCCCAGAGGATAGCCAGTGTGTAACGTTTGAGTGAGAGGTAGGATGAAATTATGCTCCACCAGTTAAAGATGTATTCATCATCACATACTGCAGCTGGGAAACAGAATTTAGTTTTTTTTCTCTAAGCACTTTCAGTGAGCAGGAATTTGTCTATTTGGCAACAACAACATCATGGAGAATCACAACACACACTGAAGCTAATTTTGTGTGTTTTTGGCGTTGATTTGTCATTTGGTGTCTTTGGAGCATAACAAGATAGTGGGCCATGACAGTACCCATAATGAGAATGCAGCCGGATAGTGATCCATGATGGAACCAGTGAGGCAGTGGAGCAAGACGGTGATCCATCAGACAGACACCATCCAGCCAGGATCTGTACAGATTAGAGCTTGTGCATTTCATGTTGCATACTAGGAAAAAAAGTACATAGAAACGCACACAATAAATTGTATAATTAAGGCTTGCCTACTTATTCTACTACCACTTGGTTGAGATTTGTTCTGTTACAGGACATGAAATGTCATTTCTCCACCTCCTGTAATACATGTAGCATACATGCTCCCCCGCAATGCCCTTCACATTAGTTTGACATTTTGGGAGCACACGTTCTTTTCTTGGAGAGAGTTAGATGAGCAGATCAATACCCCTCTCATGTCTGTGTGCTAGATAAGCTACAGCCACATAAAATATCAAATGAAGCTTATTTAAATTAGTTTGGATACATGGTTAAACATACTTTGCTTACCAGTGTATCGCTGTATGTACTTCATCCACAGCCATCCCCAGTAGATGCCGTAAATATGTTCTTTGTAAATCTTTGCAATCATTCACCAAGAGAACTAAGCAGGCATGCCTTGTTACACGATGCACATTTTCTTCAAAACTTGCTATTTTCAGAGTTTGAAGTTTGTTGTTGTTTCCTGTATCGAAGGGATTTCAAGAATACAGAGAGTGGAAGGAGAGGGGCATCATCAGGTTTTATCCTGGAAATGTACTTCCGTTGATCCAGACTAGGTGTAACCAGACTAACAAAATGACAAACCACATTTTTGCAGGGTTTACATGCTGAACTATTTTTTGCGTAGTAGCAGTGATTTTCTGAAATCCCTTACTGGTTTCCCGACAACCTCAGGGAGGACAAGACTTGGTCCTGCTGGGTGAATTTGTTCCTTCTTACTTGACACAGCCAGACTAGGTTTTTCTCCTTTTGCTGAGCTAAGTCAAGCCTACCAGTGGCTGGCTGTAGCCATATATTTAATGGGCGGATGTAAGAGTGATACTTTTATAAGCACATGTCATGTCCAAAAAATGTCAAACTATTCCCTTAAATGCCTCCCTGGGGGTACAGCTATACGAATAATATGGCCGTTGAAGGCATTAAAAGGGAGGACAAAGGTGTAGTACATGCAGGTATGGTAATAATCTGACAGAAAAATAAGAGAATTGTCACATGACCTCTTGAATAAAAACTGCTTTTAGTCACTTGCAGCACCATTAAAATAAATGTCATTAAAGCATTTTTAAGTGGAAAGTCTAACTTTCTTTTGTTATGAAAATCTAATGAGAAAAGTTTTGTTTCTGATATACACAGCACCCAAAAAAGGGTTTAGATGAAAGGGAAAGACAAAGAAGGGAAACAGATCTTGAGAATGTAAAAAAAAAATCACAAATGATCTTCCCTGGTATTGAGTTATTTCATATACTGCCCTTTGTTATGGATAATCCTCATGGAATGAAAACACTACTGGGGTTTCAGATTGATTTTCATTACATTGAAACTCAAATAACAGTCCTCTGCTGTTCCGTTTTTTTATCCAGCATGACAAAGCGTGTTTGAATTACAGATTAGCGATGAGGCAAAAATGAACAAACAAATCTTATTTGTGTCGAACGTCAAGAGCGCTCATGAATTCCCAGACTTCCTCCAGTCATACTGCCCCACGCACTCGCTGTCATCGTACGTTTCTGCTCACGTTGCCTGCGCAGTGGTGGCCTGGAAATCCAGACCCAAATCAAATCGACCCAAATCGAGTAACGAAAGTTGTCCATCTCAAGGGGCGACACCAAGCGTGGTATTTGAAAATCTCACTGCATGCAATTGGATAACACTAGGACCAATCACAACACAGGGTGACGTATCCAGAGCCCCATATGCTTAACAACATCAGCTCGCCTCTGCCCCCTTATATAAGATACACCTATGTGATTGGTGCAGCTCGCCTCTGGTCCCCCCCCTGTATCAGCTACACCGATGTGATTGGTGCAGCTTGCCTCTGCCCCCATATCTGATACACCGATGTGAATGGTGCAGCTCGGCTACAAGGGCATAGTTATTGAGCAGCATTACTCGATGCCAAAGTGGGAGTCTACCTAAATTCAAGGGGGATGTTTGCATTCCTTTTAATGACTTGTTACATTAAAATGTATGTCGGGAAAGGCACACAGAGAAACAGATGCCATATTTTGCAAAAATTATCAATTCTCGAAAGGTGCAACTCAATATGCATCGCCCCTCACTGTTATAGATTGGTTGCCTACTCCATTTTTTACCCGTGGCATCTATTTTATGCGGAAGAGTAACAAAGTCAATTGAAAGTTAATTCCAATGTGTTTGATTAATGGGCACTGGAGGATGCACTCTAATCTCTGCACTGTCCAACTGTTCCATTTCAAGCCACACACAGGTATTTATTCCTTACTTTTGCCTGGAGTAAATGTTTTTGGTGAACCTTCCCCTCCGCTGACAGCTTGTCAAGGTTGTCTTGTTTCTAGGCATCTTCCAAAAGATGTCTGGTAGGTAAAATGCTGGTGGTGCAGAGTGATTTTTATTCCACCATAATTATACAAATGGGAGCAAACTTGGTACTGAAAAATGTGAATTCATTTTACAACACATGCTGCAGGTGTTTCTGGATCTTAGGGCCCTATTTTAATGATCTAGGCGAACGGCGTGAAGCGCCTGGCGCAGGTGCGTTTAGGGCATGTCCAAATCCACTTTTGCTAGATTTTGCTTTCAATCTCATCCAACAAACATGCATTATAACTTGATGTAGAGGTAACATAGAGAGTACTATCCCAGGGTGGTGGCAGCCAACATGAAACAGTAATTCATTCACATACACAAGACACAAGACACATTGGATTCATGTCACATTCATTCATCTTACGTCACATATATTGTTTCATGCCCACCTGACTTCCAATGGAATCATCCTTATCTGTCTAAACAAAACCACATGTCCCGATGAAATAATCCTACCAGGTTAGATATACCTTTGGTGTCTCCACGTGTTCTGAATTGCAAGATGCTGTAATGAGAAAGGAACCCAAAGGAACGTGAGTTAAATAAAATATGTTAATGTTAGAGATGTTGAAACCAAAGAAGCAAATCTGTGGATTTAGAGCTGAACTTGGTGTGCAAACTTGTGTTGTCAGGGATATACTTCAGTTGTGTCCACATCCTTTAGGGTGTCCAGGCTCAGCTCTCCAACAGAGCCATGTCTTTTTTTTTTTTTCTTCACCGGTTTGCTAATCCTGTCTGCATCCCTGCCCTTGATGTTTCCACCCCCGGCACTCTGCAACGAACAGAGTGCCAGGCCAACACTGATTGGTGGAGCATGTTGAGTTGAGTGTTCATGAGCCTGCTGAAGAAGAATTCATGAGGAGCCTTGCACCAGCTCGTTGTCCATGGGAGCGAGTTACCTGAATCCTATTTAATGCAGTCATTTAGTTTGTAAATGCAATTTAAAATGATAAAGAAACACATGAAAGCTTTAGTGCTTAACTTTTTTATATCAATGAAAGTCCGTTACATTCAAGCCATCGCCAAATGAGCTGCTACAAAGCTAATTAAGACTATCAGCTCCGCACAACTCTCTCTGGATTTCTCAGTATGACTATGTTCAGAAGATTGGGTCGTCCGATGACTTTCCCTCGCAGAAACTCCAGTGAAGATAATGACCTCTCTTCTGAAGAGTCCATCATGTTTTTTCTTTTAATCCTCCGTGTCCTTGACTACTAGCAACTGCGTGGAGGGCGGGGGTGGATGCGGTGGACGCACCAACAGTTTTGTTGTCATTCCTTAGAATTCCTCATGGGGGAGACAAAAACAACACGCTCTGGCTTTAACAGATCTTTTTTTCCTTAAGCCATCCATAGTGATTAAATCGAAGTGGAGATAATTGAGTGAGTGCACTTTGAAGTTCAAATGGACCTCTGGGGGACGGATTAGGTCAGATTGGCTTTGGCTTTACTTAACAAACATCTCTTCAAAAAGACTCTGTTAGAGTGCTTGTGCCTGGTTCACACCACTAACCTTCCTGCATGGCTCTTTCCATTAAGCCCACCGCCTGCTTTCTTTGCATGAAGCTTGAGTTGCTTCAATAGAGAATATGAGTATAATAAATTATTTTATAAATTGGACAAAACAAGGCTATCATTTTGACACAGACATGATGGAAGTCCATTTACCATTTTTCTAAAATCACATAGCTATCAACATATTACAATATATTTAAAGATTGCCACTAACTCTATTTCCTTCAGTTGTTACTGATGCTGCTGCAGTGTGTGTTAATAGCACTCCTACTGTAGTCTGTCACACCAGGACACAAAAGCATCTAAAACCCATTCACAAAGAGCTTTCACTTCCATAATAAAGCAATATACGTAGATCATTGTGATGCATGCCTAAAACATGACATCAGGTCCATTCATTAGCATTATGTGCAGGCTTTGTCCTGTTTTTATTACATTGTGCACATGCTGGAAAGCTGTGGAAAGCCTTAAATGACCTCCTAGCACAACAAATAGATCACTGCCAAGGCGCTGCTACCTCTCTGTGGAGGAGTGCAGGGTGTTTAGAGGGTAATTGTTTGCTGCTACCACTGTGAGCAAACAGAGTACTTTAGAAAGCAGAGCAGTAGATAATGTAGGCTTTTAAAATCAAAAAAGAAATGCCTCTTATTCTGTGATATGTTTTCCCTTTAGCAAATGTAACATTTATCTCAGCACGGGGAGCTTAGTTTGAATTTGATTACCTTTAAATGTATCTCTAGAATTAAGCTTGATTACTTTTGGTGGGTAGCACTCTGGTTAGATCCACGTATCATAGGGAGATAAGCACCATAGGGAAATAATTTCATCTAGTCTCAAAATGAGTTCTCACATGGAAAATAATAAATGAAAACAATAAATGTAGTCAGTGTAGTAAATGTAACAGAGTTAAAAAGGCATTTTATTATCTAATTCCCAATTTATATTTTATTTAATTTGAAATATCAGTTGATGTTTTGTTGGGTATTTGTGAATTTCATCTCATTGAGTATAATTCATTTATCACATCGCTATTGTTTCCTGCAGAGAGGTTGTTACTGCATTGCGACTCTTTTGTTGCCGTAGCTTCCGGTTTCCCCTCACAATAACGTCTTGTATTGCTGAGGTGCAGATGGTGTTGTGAACATGGGAAACAGACCACTGACGTGATGTTGTCTTCTGCAGAAAAATAATGGTTGCATAGTGGTTGCCTTTCATACCCTGTCCACATCCGGTCCATAAATACAATAATAATAACAACCAGATATTGCACATTTGTATTTGCATACATATATATGTTAGTGTTCAGTTCTTGTATGGCACATGGGTGACAACTGCTCATAATCGACCTGAACCCCAGAGGGCAGCAGGTTGAAAAGGTGATTTGCGATATTCATTTAAAGTACTTTATCTAGCATTCATTTATTAAACTTAATACCAATTGTAACTATTAGTAATGTCCAGTTTATATTGCCAAGAACCAGGGCTTTAAATCTAAGTCTTGAAACACAAATGTAGCCCCCTTCTTTGAATTTTCTGTTGTGAGTTGCCCTGATTTGATCTTGGCACCTGGTCAAAGAAGGTGCTACAACAGGCATGTCAGTAATAATTAAGTGGCACACTGTAGTTCAAACTGAAGGTGTCTTTTTCTTTTGCCACTTCCCACTCAGACCAGGTCAAACGTGCGAGGTGTACTTGTGTTCCGTGCTATTTTTGTGGCTCTGCCAAGTGATGCAGTACGACAATCTGACTTTAATATAAACCCCTCAAGCAGAATCATAATATAAAGAAATGTGAGTGCATTGATGGGGATTGTCTATAAATTTCAGGGGTGGTGGGTGTTCCCTGGCTGTGGCCTGCAGCCAGTTGACTCATCACTTACTGTCATTAAACCCTTTCTTTCTTTCTTTGGACAGTGCATATTCTGGGGCCGAAAAAATAACATAACCAAATGTGTTAACTCGTCCCAAGCTAACAGAAGAATCTGTATCCTGCATTTGCTTGTGTTGATGCTGCACCTCCCACTCAAGGACACCAGTTTCCCTTTTGGATGAGCTTTTGTGACAGATCTGCTCTTCTCTAAGGGAATCATCAGAACACTGTGATGCAGGGACATTTTGATAGGTATTGTATTTGCAGTGCACCACCCACACTATGCAGCATGCACCAAAATGAGTGTCCTACATGTTGGCATTAACTGCTTGTTCTATACATGGAATAGTCTTGTGACATTGTAAATTTCCCCTTTGCTCATAATACTTATACAATTGTTTCTGTCAATAACACATACAGACGTCTAATTCTAAAGTTTAAAATGTAGCTTTTTAAGAATACTTTTAGCACTGCAAACAGTGAACACTAAATTGAACTACCCTGAAGCTTTACTGTGTTGCAACATAGCATTAAGCATTATGCAGAACTGCCTATTAGTGAACCAACTGCTTTTAAATCCTTTGTAGCTTTTTGTAAAAAACGAAAGTGTTATGTATGACGTAGAATTCAAGCATTATTTAGTGGTGAAAATTTGAGCTGAGTGAGACGGCACATATGAGATTTTATCCACTTTGTTGATGCATGTATTGAGCATCACCACAATAACACAGTCAGTTACATAAAAGTTACTAAATAACAGTATCAAAATGTCCAGTTGGAGAGCTGAGCAGTATGTGCTGTGTTTCCTGAGGAGAAAACATTGTGGCAGGTCTCTCTGCTGAGCTGGACAGCAGCACTTTGCCTGTCTGTAATGTCCCCGATAGACCCCCCAAACGTCACCAAGGTAAGCAATTGAAGCTGCTGCCCTCTCAAGCTGATTGAGTAAAGCTCATTATCTTCAACTGTCACAGTGAATCCATTTCATCAGTGCAACAGCTCTCTATATGAACTGTCGCAACTCATCTCGTCCAATTGAATTTCACCCTGGCCCTTTTTATCGCTGACAACATTGATGTCGCCGCAGTCTCTTTTAAGTAGATTAACTTAACATTCTCATGGAACCTGCTATGTAATCCTTGCTGTGGCCAGTGTTGATCAACTGATTGCATAGAGTAAATAAAGCCAAGAACCTAAGGCAACCCATTCTCACATTTGGACAGTAGCTGTCAGCGTCAAAAGTGACAAAAAAAGGTCTTTGGCGTGTATGTATAACCTACTTTACGGCTACGGGCGGCTGTGGCTCAGTGGTAGAGCAGTTGCCTGTCAATCGGAAGGTTGGTGATTCAATCCCTGGCCTTGCAGTCCCATGTCGAAGTGTCCTTGGGCAAGACACTGAACCCCGAGTTGCCCCTGATGCTGCGCATTGGAGTGTAAATGTGTGTGAGTGTTAATCTGATGAGCAGGTGGCACCTTGTACGGCAGCCTCGGCCACAGTGTATGAATGTGTGTGAATGGTGAATGTATCCTGTATGATGTAAAAGCGCTTTGAGTAGTTGTTAAGAGTAGAAAAGCGCTATATAAATACAGTACATTTACTTTAGCGAGTTGTATTTAAGGCAGAAACTACATGCAGGGAGGTTGGTCGGGGGGGGGTGGATGGGTCCCGTTATTCCTGTCACGGAAGTATAAGCCCACCCATGACCTTTTCCTCAACATAACAGCGTCAAAAGGGACGCCAATAGTCCAGACCATGCGCCTTTGGATAAAACACAAAAGGGACGCCAATTTTATTTTCTCTGATTCTCTTCATAGTCTTCAGACTCACAAACCCTTATAGAACTGGTTCAGGTTTGCCTTGCACCAGCTCCTCTCTCCTCTTCCTTTCCATCAGTGTGTATCCATGTCCCAGAAATACTTGTTACTAACCCAGCTCTGGGCAGCTTATTCCCCGGAGCCCTTATGTTTTCTGTTGCCCAGCAGTTTTCCTTGGTTAGGGTGGCACCTAAATCATGGTTGCAGCTGTCGCCGTGGTGCTGCTATGCCCTGTTACATCCTGCTATGCTCTGCAGGGTCCTGCTACACCCTGCTATGCTCTGTAGGGTCCTGCTACACCCTGCTATGCTTTGCAGGGCCCTGTTACACCCTGCTATGCTCTGCAGGGCCCTGTTACACCCTGCTATGCTCTCCAGGGGACTGTTACACCCTGTTATGCTCTGCAGGGTCCTGTTACACCCTGCTATGCTCTGCAGGGTCCTGCTACACCCGGCTATGCTCTGCAGGGCACTGTTACACCCTGCTATGCTTTGCAAGGTCCTGTTACACCCTGTTATGCTCTGCAGGGCCCTGTTACACCCTGCTATGCTCTGCAGGGCCCTGTTACACCCTGCTCTGCTTTGCAGGGCCCTGTTACTCCCTGTTATGCTCTGCAGGGCCCTGTTACACCCTGCTATGCTCTGCAGGGCCCTGTTACACCCTGCTCTGCTTTGCAGGGCCCTGTTACTCCCTGTTATGCTCTGCAGGGTCCAGCTACACCCTGCTATGCTTTGCAGGGTCCTGTTACACCCTGTCATGCTCTGCAGGGCCCTGTTACACCCTGTTATGCTCTGCAGGGTCCTGTTACACCCTGTTATGCTCTGCAGGGTCTTGTTACACCCTGCTATGCTTTGCAGGGTCCTGTTACACCCTGTCATGCTCTGCAGGGCCCTGTTACACCCTGTTATGCTCTGCAGGGTCCTGTTACACCCTGTTATGCTCTGCAGGGTCTTGTTACACCCTGCTATGCTCTGCAGGGTCCTGCTACACCCGGCTATGCTCTGCAGGGCCCTGTTACACCCTGCTCTGCTTTGCAGGGCCCTGTTACTCCCTGTTATGCTCTGCAGGGCCCTGTTACACCCTGCTATGCTCTGCAGGGCCCTGTTACACCCTGCTCTGCTTTGCAGGGCCCTGTTACTCCCTGTTATGCTCTGCAGGGTCCAGCTACACCCTGCTATGCTTTGCAGGGTCCTGTTACACCCTGTCATGCTCTGCAGGGCCCTGTTACACCCTGTTATGCTATGCAGGGTCCTGTTACACCCTGTTATGCTCTGCAGGGTCCTGCTACACCCGGCTATGCTCTGCAGGGCACTGTTACACCCTGCTATGCTTTGCAAGGTCCTGCTACACCCTGCTATGCTCTGCAGGGCCCTGCTTTCTAGTCATAGTTCCATTATCTTTATTGTGACAATTATTGTCACTGTTCATTGCACCCCCAACCGGCATCGTCAACCACCGCCCACGAAGAGCCTGGGTCTGTCCCAGGTTTCTCCCTAAAAGAAAGTTTTTCCTTGCTACTGTCGCACTAAATGCTTGCTCTGGGGGGAATTACTAGGATTGTTGGGTCTTTGTAAAGTGTGGTCTAGACCTACTCTATCTGTAAAGTGTCTCAAGATAACTCTTGTTATGATTTGATACTATGAATAAAATTTAATTGAATTGAATTAAAGGAGACCTTTAGCGTCAATAACAGCGACAAAGGCACCTGACCAAGCGTCCGTATTTTACGAGATGGGAGTGAGAATGTGTTGCCTAAGGAATATGACCTTTGAGAGAACAATTTTAAATATTTGAAGCATGAATAAAAATTGTTATGAGAATATTCTTGTACTCATGTCACGTAGAGAAGCTACAAGTGCGCATACAATTCTAGCTATAGCCATTTTTATTTTGCATGCTCTCTCTCATACATTGTATAAAACTTTCTTCCTTTTACCCTGAAGGCGCCAGCCATCCATGCATCTATCCATCTCTTTCCGAGGGTTCTCATCATGTCTCCAAGCTACAAGAGATATATTAAGTCTCCAGTGTGTTCTGGGTTTGTCTTAAGGTCTCCTCCCAGTACGATGTGCCCAGAATATTTTCACACCAAGGCGTCCAGGAGGCATCTTAATCAGATGGCCAAGCCACCTGACCTGGCGCTTTGTAATAGAAAGGCGCAGGACCTTTATTATTAACAATACCTTACTAACTGAGATGCTCCCACATACTAACATGACATTTAGAAATGAAATACATTTTTGCCTAATTGTATCCCAGATGTTTCACTGTGTGGCCATATGGTAAGAGTGGGAATGTACAGTAAATTGACAGTTTCACTTCCAGCCTCCTTGTCACTACCATATGGTTCAACCACAACACCTTCACACCTACAGCGACTGTTCCCATCTGCCTGCCTGCCTGTCTCGCACTAAATCTTACTCTCTTTCCTGAACACAAGAAATACTGAGATACTTAAACTTTACTCCCACAACTCACTCCTAATGCAATTCCTGAGGGGCAATTGTTATTATGGCCATATATTTAAAGGGCTGACCACCAAAGTGGACGCAATCGTGTTCAGAAAAAACACAACTGTAGCAGAGTTTTGTAGACACTGAGAATATAATTGACTCAATGCAGAGAGTGCAGACACAACTCTTGGTCTGATTAGGGACCAATGGACCAAACTTAGTCCCCATGTAACCATGGTAGCCACAATTTAAATCCACAATTACAATACAGAGTAAATGCCCGGTCAGCCCAGAAAGCTTTGAGGACATAGTTTATCCACTTGATCTCACGAAATAGGCCGTGCTAAGACCTTTTCTTAAATCTAGACATTAGGAGGAGCTGTATGTGAAAACACAATGTCCAATTCAGTTGGATTAGACATTAACTTTAAATTAAGACTTTGCCAGCTCCCTAGTATAAAGTCTGTGTGATGTCTGATTGAGCCCATGTGTGAATGGAGCATGGCATTGACCAGATAATTCCAGCGTTTCTATCATGTGGCTGGCACAGCACCGGAAGAATACAAACACCCAGGGTGCAACTTGCCGGGGGGGGGAATACATATACCTGCCTCTGCTGAATTATTTGTATTCCCAGTGGGGACAGAATGTATTCCCCCCTCAAAGTGATCAATGATACTTTAGCAATAGACCCTATATTATGCCTAAAATAGAAGTATTTCAAACTAAGTACAGCACTGTAACGTGAACAGCATAAACTATCTATCATAGTGCGAGAGATCGATAAAATCCAAACAGCAGTTGTATTTAGCCCCTACAGAGCTCCGGGACGCCGGCTACCAGCAGCACTTAGTCTAGCCGGGAATAGGTGACTGTGAGCCGGATGATGGTCCTTACAGGGGCCGTGGTAGTGGAGATTAGCCAACAAAAGTGGAAGTCATGCGGCAATGACAGTTAAGTTTAGGCACCAAAATGACTCGTTATGTTTAGGAAAAAGATCATACTTTGGATGGGAACACTCCCGAGGAACGAACAAGCCTTTCCTGGCTTTTGTTTTTGCCGCAAAGTGAACTCCGTTTTCCGGCTGTTTTATGTTGACACCACGTTCTGCTACTTCATGTTGAGACACTTTCCATTGAATATTGTTCATAAATAAGTGTATTGGCTTGCCAGCTGAGTAGCTTTATATCCAATGGTATTGAAAGTAGGATTTAATTCTTTTATTTTGTTTTTCCTGATCAAAAAACTGATGCTGCTGCTTTCACAAGGGTAATGGCACTGATAATCTCCTGTCTTGTGCTACATGTTTGAAAGGACAACTTCAGTTCATACTGCATGAGAAAACAACAGTACTTTAAGACATAGGGACTCCTGGTGGCTGTAAACTACTGTAGCTAATGAGCTACCACCTAACACAGTCCCACTCACATAAAGCTCTCCAAGTGTTTTTTCTATTTTCTCTGTATTAAGGAATTTACTCACCTCTGGCTTAAAAGCTGTCATTTAGCAAGAACGTACTGTCCCATTAGCATGGTCGCTGATGAAACAATAAAATCACACAGTTTATTTGGACCATAGACTCTTGTCTCTTGTTTGTGGAGCAGTTTGTACTCTGACAGAGAAGCGTGTATCAAAGTGAATGGTGCAACACAGCTAAAAAGCTACGCTAACTCCCTCTGCTTTGAACTCTCTGGCTCGCTGGTCCCTCAAAAGTCAACGTTGACAAGCCGGCTTGCTTTAGGCCAAAGGAGAACATTTGCATGTTGAAGTTCACCAAAAATTAACTGCAAGGAAAAACACTGATCGCAGAGATTCCATTCAACTAAATTGTTTTTTGTCTGTTTTAAATGGTGACGTGACAGGGCCTTTTTTCAGGTGCACTCTTAGCATTCAGGAGACAGCACAGATGTAATATGGTTTGAATTAGTGAATATAACAGTTTAAATGGGTGAGCTGCGTCCTTGGCCACAGGTACCAGTAAGTTTAAATGCTGCTTTCATAGTATAATGAACAAATAAATATTGATCTGTGTGCCGCCAAGGGCAAAAAGCAGCATATGTTCCCCATCGAGTATTACAGCTGCATAGAGGTGGTTGTCCTTGCCTGTCACAGTGATACTGCCTTTACAGGAATGTGCTGGGAAGGCGTGGGTGCCAGCTGCCACGACATTTGTCAAACTAAAGCCAAGATTCATTTACACTTTGATAAAGACATTCCCCTGCAGTGCTCAGAATGATGCAAAGAGGAAGCTCAGGTCTCCGTGAAATTCATGCACCGTGATTTAAATTAGGAAAAAAATATGACAGCATTCAGAATTTATTTCATACATTACTTGTGGTAAATAGCTACCATCTACCTGACTTGCAAGTCCGAAGAAAGCGATGTGATTGGTGTCATTAAGGTTATGGTTATTTGTAAAGTTACTGATCTATATTGAAGTTTATATTATTAAAGTACACAGCCTTATGATAAAGAACTGCCACTGAGCAATTAAAGTGAAAAACCTGTTTGGGACAACAAAGCACTAATTATTCATTTTAACATGATGATATCATACATGAATAGCTACATTTTATAATTACTCATTTCTGAATCATTTCCTCTTGTCTAAAAAACAAAGCACAGTTTTCAGTCATTCAATGTACCCTACACTTAAAGCATGTTGCAGGACAGCATGTCGTCCTTAGCTCTCCCTATCTCGTGGTGAGATGCTCTGTATCTGACCAAACAGAGACTGGGAGCATTAGTAGAGAATACATAAAGAAAAGCAGCCTCAGATTCCTTGATGGATGTGAAAGAAATGCGCCCTTTGGGCTTACTAATGAGTTTAACTTGAGTGCACAGCCATCTTTTTCCCCCTTTGCACTTATTAATTTTATGCAAATGGTTATTCACAACAGAGACCCCCTGTGAATAAGAACACAACATGCTTTCTAAAATTCCATTTTGTTGTTATCACATGGAAACATCCGGAGTGTGTTTACTGGCTGTCCATATGTTACTTGGCATGCAGTGCTGTATAGCCAGGAAGCATGAGCTATAGATGGACAGCCAGTTGGTCTTCATAGCTTCCCTGCAGGCTAAGATAATTCTGCCAAAGCCAAAACCTTACCTTGTGCCAATGACGTTTGAAGTTTTGACAGAATAGCGGTTGAATTTCCCTTCGACTTAAAGCCCCATATTGGAAAAAATAAGATTTCCATGTATTTTTTATTTTAAAGCAAGTCTAGATGCTAAACAAATACCGTGAAAGTATCAAAACTCTCAATCCACTGAGAAATACACACACAACACACAACTGTGCCTTTAAACAAGCTGTCAGGACTTACGAACGGCTGTCACGTCCTAAGTTTACCATATATAAGTGCCTATACAGTGCTGGTACAGTCATTCCCCTGCTGCAATGATGGTGCAGAGACTCAGACTGCGCAGACACGGAAGTCCCAAAAACACTGACCAATCAGAGCAGACTGGGCTTTTCTAGAAGTGGTGCTTAAAGTGACATGTGCTACAATGGGTTGTTTCACACAGAGATATTCAGACACATACATATTCAAACAGACAGTATGAGAAAAATAATGTTTCTTTCAACATTAACGCTGTAAACTTGTTCTAAAAGAACACCAAAATACAACCTAAAAATTAACATAATATGGGACCTTTAAGAATGTCTCAAACTAACCGAATCCAGATCGCTACAGGCCCACAGAGCTGAACATAACCCTTCATGGGCTAATAATCACCAGGTCATTTATGCCTCTTAAAAAGGTAAATCAATGTCATTTATTTTACCAGCGTAGATTGTGTCTATCTCTCTTGTAAAGCCTCCGAGCAATCCAGAGAGGCCGTGGCTCTGGAAGGCAAGATCAATAGCCCAGGAAAGCCATTGGATTTCTCTAAGCCTCAGTGTTGTGCTGGGCTTTTGATTGGTTTGTTTTATGGGTTTAGCTGGAGAAGGGGTTGTAAAATAAAAGCTCCAAGCTGCTAAATATTACAGGGAAAGGCAGAGATAAAGACATAAAGCTTTAGAGTGCAGATTCAGCTGTGGATGGCAGGTGTCCACTCAGCACCCTGGGGGGTTCACACAGCACCATTCACGCATGAGAAAAAATGAAAGCCATCAGCAACAATCCAGAGGAAATTATATCCATTGAAACTAATCCTATTGATTGCCAAGGAATGTTTTACCACACACACGCATATTTACAATGTTGCCTTAGGCATAAAAACGCCGCTACCCTTGTGGAGTTTGTCCTACAGATAACGACTGTGGTCACGATAGAGGTAGAGCAGTGAGAAGAAGAGTTATTCCTGTTTGGCATTCTTGTCTCTTTCTTTCTCTTTCTCTTTTCCTGAGCTATACTTACATTATTCTGTTTCTACATCCCTCATATGTCATGCAGTAGACGAGCAGAGCTCGTAACTTACCACCAATTTGTAGAGATAGAGCAAATTGCTACTAGCTCTATTGTCTTGTACATTTATGTACACTCATTTATGACTTTGTTCGAAGCTATACAGCACAGTAGCATTAATAATGAATTGATTATTGCAACCAGAGTCTGCGCAGTAGTTACTGGGCGGTATTGGAGCTGTCAAGCCATCCATGTTTATATTCAGTCTATGGCAATTATACATTAGTAGCTCAATATATCAGCTTAGCTGATCTCAACTGGGACCTACATTGCTGTCCTGTGGAAACCAAGTTTTTATGAGCTAATAAACCCTGTGACACAACATCTTTTACGATCCAATGCATTTTTAGAGTAGTATGTACAAATTTAGCTTTAAAAGTAGCATCTAACCACCAAATTTGGGGAAAAACTGGACATGGATGTGTAATATGTTATGTAATATGTGTAATATGTTAGAAATAGGGAGAAGCCAGGTGCAATTCTCACTAATACCATGTCTCCTTGGACAAAGGCATGTCTTGACAAGTCCTCACAGTCATGATAAGAGATATTTTAACTTCACCAAGTAACTGGGGACTAGAGCTGCCGTTCAGAGTTTTCAACTCCCACTACTAAAAGAAGAGCTATTATTTATTTAACTTATCATGGCTGCTATCACAGCCAGTTCACAGCTGGCAGCAGTAGCTGAGTGCAGCACTTAAAGACAATGCCATACCGCCTCCACTCCACCAGTTTAGCCTCTTTTGTGTTTAGGGTTGAAGAAGAAGAAACTAGAGCAAGGCCACAGTGAAACTTTCAGATTTAAATCATTTGTCAAGCTCAATCCACTACTTTGACAGATAGAGAAACATGATATTGATTGTTAGGTTTCCTTTTGACTGCACATGTTACAAAAATAAAACCCATTTTACCAACTAAATCATAATCAAAGGCTTACAGTTTTGAACAGATAATCGCTCTCTTTTTTCTTCAGTTCTAAACCCCTCCTTACCTTACATGCTGACTAACACACACATACACACACACACACACACACACACACACTGTCTCTCTTTGTCCCTTATTCTGTCAGGCCCATTTGGGTACAGGAGACCTCATGTTCCACATTTCCCTTTGTTGGTCTGTAGGTACCTTACACACACACACACACACACACACACACACACACACACACACACACACACACAGTACAAGAGTAACGTGACCTGAGAAAATACATGGAGCAAATAAAGCAATAAAATCAGTGATGTAGTTGCGTCAAAAGGTGAGAAAAATGCTGTCTTATCTAAATTAGACACCCTTGGATGTCCCTCAATGCTTCTCAAGTCATCTTCTTGTATAACATGCACATTTTTCATAATGTCTATAATAATATTTAGCATGAATTTACATCTTAAAGATCCTAAAAGAGCCTAAAACTGTGATTAAATAGAGTTTAGTTTGGCATCCCTCCACAACACCGCTGCAGATGATAGACAGCAGACCATCCATATGCCTCTAAAAATATACTCCCACAGGATAAATGGGCAGCCTTGGACATGCTGTTGGACTTTGTTCAGTGGTGTGAGAATTCATTTTCACAGCTTAGCATTAGGACGTGTTGATCGATTTCAGATGCCAATGTTGTCAAGGGCCAAGTTGTGGAGCAGCTTGACAAAAACAAATACCTAGACATGTTGTTGATGACAAATTGAGTTTTGACCACAAGACAGAAGATCTGCAGTAAGGGACACCACATATTGTTTATATTACATAAACTCAGCCATTCTCCAGTCAATATCAGCGTTAGACTAATTTTTTATTGAGCCCAATTCTTCTCAGCAAGCTGTGAATTTAAAACCAAGAGTAAAAAAAAGCTGCACAAAATCAGCTGCATTGCCTCATTTAACCCAGTCACTTTGTGCATCATTTATGGAAAATATACACAGGCTTACTATTAAAAAACAGAAGACTAATACATTCAGACAGTCATTTACATCTTCATTTTGTATGTGATGTGGGGAAAACAAGTATAGAGGGGATGTTATAAATGTGCTTGTCATCTTTAAATCATACATTCACTTTATCCACCACTTTATTCACCAAATATGTAACAAAACAACAACATGACAACACAACCGCTAAATATGTTGAGTGGGAGCAGTTGGACACATATTCTATTTACTGCCTTTCAAAAGTATTTTATCATTTTTCATTAGAAAATTGATAAGATTATATGGAGGTGATAATGGTTACACATGTGCAAGTCATTTACCTTTATTTTAAAAAATCCAACAGATATTGTTATGACGGACACATTCGCTGATAAACCACTATATTTCATCACCACCATTTAGTAGTGTTGGCTTTCTGCGTTGACACAGTTTTTTGGTTCTTTTGAGAAAATAAATAACTTTCAGCTGAACAAAATAAATGGGAACAGGCGCTTGTCATTTCTTTTACCTGTGATTTGTTAGATATCATGTATCATGATGTGAGTGATGGTAGAGCTTGTGAACTTAAATCAACATGACATTGAATGTGTGGGAATTATGAATAAAGTGTGTAGAGTGCATGAAAGTTACTTAATCTTTGTGTAATCAAAAGCATTCTCTTCAAATAAATGAAGTAAAATTAAGAAAGAAAACAATGATTTAAGTCCAATAGACTCCAGATGTTCCCGAGATGATAAATGTTTTTAAGAAGCATTTTGACACTGACAACATTGCAGTCAAAGCTAAAATAGTGACTTTAACATGGTTGGTTATCAAGTTACTGGATAATGTCAATAGGCACTTCCTGTGACCTTTATTAGTGAAAGGTTGTCCGGAACAATATCTTTTACATAAATATTACTGATATTTTAACATTAAGTTAGTGCTAGTCCTTGAAGTTCCACTTCTGGGATTCAGACAGATGTCCGTCCCCGACCTCTGTCTCTGTGTTGGCGTTCTAACCTCTGGTGGATTTCTGAGGACTATGGTTACCTGGTCCTCAGATCTCTGCAGGGTAAATCCAGACAGCTAGCTAGACTATCTGTCCAATCTCAGTTCTCTGTTGCATGACTAAATTACTTTTGCACGTATACATGTTCCACCAAAACAAGTTCCTTCCCGAGACTATTTGCTCTGCCCAAAATGATTGTGATTGGTTTAAAGAAATGCCAATAAACCAGAGCATGTTTTCCTCCCATTCCCAAATGCTGTGTGGACTTGCCAGTCTGGCAAATTGAGACTGGGTAAGTGCATTAATAATAATAATTTATCCTTCATTAGTCCCACAAGGGGAAATTACAATTTTCTCTGTTGTTATTACACGCAGGCCTGAATTACACACACATGCTCAGTACCTATACATACACTAAATGGAGAGATGTCAGAGTGGGGGGGCTGCCCATGGAAAGGCGCCCCGAGCAGTTGGGGGTTTGGTGCCTTGCTCAAGAACACAGGAGGTGAACTGCTTGTATATTTCAGATCCATTTAAATTTCAATTTCTTTGATTCATTTCAGTGATTGTTTTTTTACATCCAAAGCCAGCATTTTAAAAATTCTTGCCTTCTACAACATCTGCACATGGCTACTATGGTATGGCAGCGAAATATCATTGTTATGGCAAATAAACTATGGTTTGGGTATGGAAAAGGTTAGGCAACTACAAAACATGTATCTTCGCTTTTATTTATTTTACTACATCATGTGTATGTGTGTCCATTCAAGGGAATATCAGTCATATTGGTGTTGGGTTGTTTTGATAAAAGATCTCTTTCTACCCATAAATCATGTTTTTCTATTGTGCAGTCAGTCAAGGGAATATCAATCTGACTAGTGTTGGTTTATTCATGTTTAGAATGGCTTTGAGCTGATTTTACAACTGAACTCTTGGATTGATGTAAGGATTGATAATTAGCTATATGTTAATTGCAGGCCTGTGCCAAGATGAGGCCAACTTCAGTATCATGCATGAGTGATTGATGTACTACACATCCATCCACCACTCTTGTTTTTCACATCTTGTGTTTGGCACTGAAAGTTGCTGTTGGACATGAATCCAAAGGTGTGGATATGTCCAATATGGACGCAAATCCTGGAAAGGATACTGCTGGTTCTTCTGCTGTTTTCCTATTGTGGTGGAAAAGCCCTGAAACAGCATTTTTATGAAATTAAGGTGCTGCGTAAATTCCTATTCTATGTTTTTAGAAGGGTCATTATTGGTCTAATACTCTGTATTAAAGCTGCTATGGTGTACTGTCTAAGTATAAATCAGGCTCTGTGCATAATAATAACAATAATAATATCAAATCTTATGTTTAACTTAAATGCGAAATGGCCTGCTTCATCCTTTTCAGTCCATTATGAATTACTTTGCATTAATGTGTTGATTGATGGTCAGCCTCCTTTAACACAATACGTTTGTGTGTGTGTGTGTGTGTGTGTGTGTGTGTGTGTGTGTGTGTGTGTGTGTGTGTGTGTGTGTGTGTGTGTGTGTGTGTGTGTGTGTGTGTGTGTGTGTGTGTGTGTGTGTGTGTGTGGAGACCAGTTTGTCATATTTCTTGCAGGTGTTCCATTCATTCAAGTAAAATATATCGACATGCTAAGACACAATAAATCACTGGGGTAATCATAGAAAGTGATGAAATGGGTAAATCCAAGCACATCTAATCGATACCAACTCCAAAAAATGATTTTTTTGCTTTTGCTCTTGGGGGGAAACATATCATTCTGGGTCGTGGAATCTATTATGTGTGTGACATGAAAAATAGATATTATTTACCCCCTGTGGCCTCTGTGGGCTTATTATTAATAACGGTGCACAATTCACTATGTGCAGGAATGTGAAAATACAGTAAGTGTGAAAGTTAAGGACTAAAAACTTGGCTGCATAGGTACATTATCTATTTTTAAATCCCAATTTTCAACTCTAACAGAAATTTCTGCTGTGCAGTATAAACCACAACATGATACTTATTCGAGTTTGCAGTTTGGGAAGTTGGTGCATATAACCTACTTTTATCTTGCTGCATCCTCTTTTCACCAAGCCATATAAAGCATAACTGAACAAAACTCATGTTTTTCAATCAGCTTGCTGCCAGATCTCACCTTGTACCATCTGACAAACTATAATAAAAACAGCTCTGCAATTCCTCTTGGGTGGCGAAAGAAAAACGCAGCATTCAGCTTCTTCCAATTGAAGTAATATTACAACTTCTACAATGACAGCTTTTTAATATAATTTGAATATCAATGGGTTCCTTTAGATCCTTTTTTGCATACTCCTGCAGTGGCCGCTTTCTTCTCATGATAAAAATTCTCTTCATGGAAAATGACATGTATTTCACACGTTACTCTCTTGGTGTCCCTATAGTCAGGGAATGCTTTCAGAAGCCACAGGCGCAAGAGTGGGGGTGTGAGTGGCTGTCACACAGGCTGCTGTGTCAGAGAGACTGAGGAGTCTTAAAGCGCGAGACAGTTGTCTCATTTGGGATTGACAGACCACTGCTCTGGGGAACACATGTCTGTGCATGTGCAGGCACCCTTAGCCTATGGCAAATCAATAGCATACAGGTATACATAGCCTATAGACACACAGAAGCACACACTCATACTGACACACATAGTTGCACACACAGACTCGACGCTGGGACCACCAAATGACAGATAACATGTCTGACAGGTGTAGACAGATGGTGACAAACAAAATGGACCCTTAACAGCAGCCTGGTGGTGTGAGAGAGGATGTTTGGCCACAGGTTGGCAAAGAAACAGGAGCTAATGTTGACATTTTTGCCGTAATTTACTGACTCTAATTCATTAGTTTTTCTGGAAATCGCAGACATAAATGTCACAATATGCTTCCGCCCCTAATATTATTTCAATATCCAAACTAAAAATGTAAAAGACTTCCTGTTGCTGTGTTTAAAACATATTTAGTTCTGTATTTGGTTCTTTATTGAAATAACATATTAAATCATCAGTTGTGGATGAAGTACTCATATCCTTAAAACTAAAAGAAATATAAACAATAATAATAACAATACATTTTATTTAAAGGCGCCTTTCTCGACACTCAAGGACACCATATAGGGTATACGTACATAAGACATTTTAAAAACAGCAAAAAATACTATACAACAATAACAATAGAAAAAGGCAGAGCAATCGAGTGGAATAGGAGGCTGTTATAAACAGATGTGTTTTGAGTTATGATTTGAAATCGGTGGGGGGTTTGTGAATCGATGTTTCTAAATTAGGGTGGTGATGAATTCCAGAGTGTGTTCATCTGAACAAACCACTCTTTGCAGGGCCTTGCGTTCCTAATTGCTGCTCTTGCAGTAGCAGGCAGTGACGTTCCCCATCTGGACGCTCTCCATGATGCAGGAGTAGAAAGCATTTGAGAGGACCCCTGAATTTCCTCAGGAATCTGAGGTGGCTGTCTTTGCCTTGACTTTCTCACCACGGAGTTAGTATGCAGCACCCAGAGATCAGACCCACTGTGATATGGACACCAAGGCACTTGAAGATGTCCACTCTATTGATAAATTGATAAAATTGATGATGGTGTTGGGAGTCGAAGGCGGCAACACAGTCATGCGTGCGTGCGTGTGTGTCAAGGGACTCAAAAAACAGCCTTAGGGTGCTCTGGTGTTGGGTGGAAGAGGTGTATGCACCCACCCTTACCAATTGTCAAAAAGACAAGGATCCAGATGCACATTGAGGTGTTTAATCCCAGGTTTTTCAGCTTTGTGACGAGTCTGTGAGGTTGAATATCATTGTGAATACCGGCGCTAGTTGAGAATAGGGCTGTACAATTAATTGCATTTTTATCAAAATCCCAATATGGACTAGTGCAATATCCAAAATCGCAGATTAAAGGCAAATATGTGTCAAACCATTCTGAATGAAGTAGTGTAGTGCCGCAGAGCCATCCAGCCTACAAATCCCATCCTACACACTAAAGAAAAAAATCTTTGTGGGACGACCTCTAGCTCACCCAGTAGAGTGTGCACCCCATGTAGGCTGAGTTTTAAAAAAAAATCCGAACTGTGGCCCTTTGCCCCCACCCGCTCCCCAATTTCCTGTCTATCCACTGTCACTAATCAAATGAAGGGAAAATCCCCAAAAAATGTTTTTAAAAACAATAAAAAAAAACTTTGTTTGTAGACTTGACTACTGTAACGGGGTCTTTACAGGTCTCCCTAAAAAATCAATTAGACAGCTGCAGCTGATTCAGAACGCTGCTGCTCGAGTCCTCACTAAGACCAAGAGACTGGATCACATCACTCCAGTTCTGAAGTCCTTACACTGGCTTCCTGTGCCCCAAAGAATTGATTTCAAAGTTCTTTTGCTAGTTTATAAATCACTAAACGGTTTAGGGCCTAAATACATTTCTGATCTGCTAGTACACTATGACCCCCCCAGACCTCTAAGGTCATCTGGGGCAGGTCTACTGTCTGTTCCTAGAGTCAGAACTAAACAGGGGGAAGCAGCTTTCAGTTTCTATGCTCCTCATATCTGGAACAAACTCCCAGAAACCTGCAGGTCTGCTGCTACTCTCAGTTCTTTTAAATCAATGCTGAAGACTTTTCTTTTCGATGTTGCCTTTCTTTAAATGATGTTCATTTCTTTACTGTTTAATATTTTATACTGCACTGTAACTTTTATTCTTGTGTTTTATTTGTTTTTATTTTTAACTGTTTCTTCTGTGTTTTATCGGTTTTATTTTCTTTTAACTGTTTTTTTTAACTGATATTGTGTAAAGCACTTTGAATTGCCCTGTTGCTGAAATGTGCTATACAAATAAAGCTGCCTTGCCTTGCCTTGCCTTGCCTTGCCTTGGTACAGATCCTTGCAAAAAAACACTGTAACCCTTCATTTTAATAATGTTCATATCCTCCATTATTGTGAATCATATCGCAATCGCGGTATCAGTCAAAAAAGTTGATATTAGATATTTTCCTCATATTGTGCAGCCCTATTTGAGAACCTGCCCATTGATACCGTCAGGTCCTGCTGTTTCTTGATGTTCACACATGACGTTGTGCTCAGAACGAGAGGTGTGTGTAAGCGGTGCACCCACCCATCCATAAACCTCTGCATCAGCTGTTTTTGCTTGTTGGCTGCTGATTCCCTCAAAGCGAGAATAAAATGAGTTTAGCTCACTTGTTACCAAATTACCTTCTCAATTTAACACTTTAAAATCCACATGAACCACTCTTCACGTTGGCATGAATTGGACCCACCGCACAGCACTTATTTAAAATAGAATGCTACACTTTTAAAGCTGGATGTCTGTTGCTCCTGTTGCTGCAGAATGAATATAGGGGAAACACAATAGACATTTGGCATTATTTTTGGCAGTATGATTTTATGGCCCAGAGGGGGTTCTTGTTAGCCCGCCAGGCATGTACAATTGTAGAGGAAATGCTGAGTATTCTGTTAAACCTACTACCAATCCTGGAATTGCTATTAACTCTGTACTTTTATAGATAAATGGAGTGTATTAAGTATTGTGTAATTTGTAATTGGAAAGGCAAGAAGTGTTGCACAGAATTGTCTATTGTAGTTTCCTGTTTGTTAGAATAAGTATTTGCACCTGCATGATATATAGACCGTTGCTGAAGATTTGCAAGGCTTTTCTATGACTTTTTTTTTTAAATAGGACAGCAATACCATATTCAGAGCAGAGATTAAGGATGTCATTTTTTTTGGTGAACTGGCACATGAAAAAATTGCTTTGGCCTGCGTAAAATGGTCTTCTTGAAGGATATAGACTTTTTTCTGTACCGCTGCTTGAAGAAAGTATCTTCTAAAAACTGGCAGTACATTTGGGAGTTGATTTTAAGTCCATCTTCAACGCGAAAACGTCCAACAAGCTCATCCTTAATAATAGCAGCCCATGCCAGTACCCGACCTCCACCTTGCTGGCGTCTGACTCAAAGTGGAGCTCTGTGCCAATTAGAGATTTAGCCACGGGCCCATCCATCTGCTCCATCAAGACTCAATCTCATTTCATCTGCCCATAAAACCTTTGAAAAATCTGTCTTCAGATATTTCTTGGCCCAGTCTTTACGTTTCAACTTATGAGTCTTAAGTGGTGGTTGTGTTTCAGCCTTTCTTACCTGGGCCGTGTCTCTGAGCTCTGAACACCTTGTACTTCTGGATACGCCAGGTAGGCTGCATTTCTGGAGAAAAAACATTCTTCACACGTTTGTTTGCAACCCCGTTGACTATTTATTTCCAAAAAGAACATTTGATTGTTTGGTGATCACGCCTCAATATCTCAGTGCTGCATCCCCCGGAAAGGCATTTTACAATTTTTTACTTTACAGAGTCTGTTAAATCTCTTTTTTGCCAATTTTGTTTGTTTGTCTCAGGCTGTACCACCTAGTGTCATCCAGTCTCTTTCCTGATCTAGCTGCAACAGCCTGAAGTGTGTAAAGTAAGACCACATCATCTCCAGACTCCATCTGGAACTTATAAAGAAAATAAGACAATCAGCTCTAAAACTGAACATACAGCTGTTCTCTGCAGAGACAAACTAAATCACCTGATTAATGCAACGTTATCACGTCTCACGGACATTTATCACCACAGAAAGCTGCTGCCTGCCTGGCTAAAGCTAATATAGTATTATATAGTATGTATTGCCCAGGGCCCCTGAGAGGGGAGGGGCTGCTCCTCAGAACAGAAGACTCTTCTTTTAGTGGCCACAAGAGAGAAATACCTTGCTCGCTACAGATACAGGCATCTTCTCTACAGAAAGTCTTTGTCTTTTCTACAGAAAGTCGGCAGATGTGTCACTAGTCGCTTTAAAAAAAAAAAAACTTGCTAAGGGGGTCTGAAAAGTTGCTAAATCTAGCGACAAAGCTGTTAATTTGGCAACACTTAGTGCTGCTATCTCTGACACAGATTAGGTGTCCATGAAGAACCAGCGTATCTAACAGTAGTTCTGCATTAAATTAGTTAATTTATTTATTTTTACACCGTGTATTAATGTACCAAACCGTGACACCCTTACCATTTCGGTTCAGAACGAATACATGAACTGTTCCACCCCTAGTAGCCAGGGAGTTGAAGTGGTTTGAAGATAAAATGAGAAAGGTATTTATGCTGTCTGACATATATTTTAAATAAGGTAAGTGTCTTGAGAGTAAGAAATATTTTTTTTTGACAATACACAAGGCTGGTTGTTCAATCGACGATTTTCTCAGTTTATTGATTAATAATCTTTTCTGGAAATGGAGAAATATGACCAAAGCCCAAGGTAAAAGTCTTGTTTTGTCTGAAAGTCCTCACACTGGAGAAGCTGGAATCAGAGAATAATTAGGTTTTTTTTCCAATAGTTAATCCCTCAAAAGTAGTTGCTAATGATTTTATAAAAACATTTTTTTTTTTTTAAATGCAACTTTGTGGCAACGGCGGTAATCTGTTTTCTGTCATCTGCAAGGCAGCATCCATCTCCTTGTCTCAGTGCACCTCACTGTCCCTTCCCACTAATAAAACTCTGTCATAGGCAGGCAGGCTGTCAGTCCACATGGACCACCATGCTAATGAATAAACCCCCGCTTATTGATTTGGCAGAGAAATGGTGTTTTCTAACCCTTTTGGAGGGCTGACTTTAGAAGCTGCTACTGAATTAGAGGTGGCAGAGGGTTGTGTGAGTGAGAAATTAATGCCGATTTCCTGCACTGTTCAGGGTTTACGATCAGTTATATTTCAAGCTAAGAGAAACAATCTATCCTGTGCGTCTGAGGGATGGATTCTTTTTCAAGATGAAAACAAGGAGGTCTCTGATGATTTGCTGCCTATGAATGGCATAATTCAAGGTTCAGGCCATGCTAGCTGAGGGTTAAAGAATCAATTTGTGTAAGGGTTAAGATGCTATTTGATTTGGAATCTCAAGGGCATGCTACAGGGCTTGCTCTATCTCCTCTGCACATTACCTAGAGTGAATCAGCATGTCATTGTGCCTCACAAAGATAGGAAAGGATAAAAACCCTGAAAGAGACAAATAAAGAGGAAGAAACTGAGATGGGAGAGGGATTGCAGGATCTACAATAGGCTTCAGTAATGGCGCCGGGCTCGCAATTGTAAATCCATTCACGTTAGAATTCAATCACCACAAAACTCTAGAGCTCATAGAGGACGATAGAAAGGAGAGAGAGAGAGAAAAGTTTTTTATGTCATCTTACGATTACTGGACCATTAAAATAAAGTGAGTGTTGTTGTTTTTTTTTCCCAGCGTCCTGCTGGCTCGTCCTCAAGTGTCCAGAAGTGAGGGGCTGTCGGGGTCAGAGTTGGTGTTCAAAGAGAGATGGCTGCGAGGTGTGTGGGTGGGTGACCCAGGGCAGATGTGCCCGTGTTAAGGAAAGGTCAGTCGAATTACAGAAAAAAACCTGTTACACCTGACTGCTTCAACCTTCCCCCACCTCCACCCCACCGTGTGCCCTTCATGGCCTCATGAATGGCTGAGCAGTGCACCATGGGAGGCTAGTATTGCTCAGGCTCAGGCATCCTGGTTTTCAAAGACAGTTTGAGGTGTCACCAAAGCAAGGGGGGGGAGGGGGGGGGGCACACACAATGAGACATGTGTATACAGCAGACGTGTGTACAAGCATTTATACATATACAGTGGGGGTGGGGGAAAATATTGATATAGTATTTTCAGTGACAATATTGTATTGATTCACAGGCGCCAAGCAGCAATAAAATTGATGTGATATGAACAGAGAAATGTTTCTTTTAAGATAAAACACATGTTGATAAAGTTTCCTTTTGGGGACATCATTTGAAATTGGGAAAAGTTAGAAGTTGGGAAAAAGGTTATAAATTGCAATATATTGCAATATGCTCAAATCGCAATAATATCGTATAAGTATAAGTATTGTGATGATATCGTATCGGGAGGCATCTGGTGATTCCCCCCCTAACATACAGGTGTAAAGATATTGTCCAATATTTACATAAGACCCAAAACCCATATTGTTCAAGGTAAAATGTTCAATAAAAAATTGATTTTAGGTCATATCGTCTAGCCCAGCACAAGCATGTGCAACGCATATCCATAACTACTTGGTAAATGAGTTTTACAGTGCAGTTGAAGATTGTTAAACACAAAACCATACCCATATGGTATATATTGTTGTTTTCCTAGAATTTAATAGAAGTTTAAAAACTTTTCCTCGTGTTTATGGCGTTCAGGTACATGAAGTGGGATAGAGTCCAGATCAACGGACAGTAACAGGATTTACATTTTATCATATCTCAGTTTGTGGAAGAATGTCTCTCAGTTGCATCAGTACTCTTTGTACCGAATGCGTGGCTCTCAAAGCTTGACACCGTGAGTAATTTCTCGGATCCACTCAGAATGAAATTAATTAACAATAAGAAAAACAAGCGTTTTTTCAAAACACAGTTCCGATTAAAGGTGCTTTGCAACAGAGTGAGAAAGAAATCCGCAGCGAAACCATGAGAAGAGATGTAACAACCAAGGCCAGGAACATGAAAGCAAAGCATCAAAGCAAGGTTAGGAAAGATTGTTACATGAAAGGAAGTATGCTAAAGTGTGTGTCCCTAGCTACAGGGATGTGGCAGACAATACATCCACTAAACCCACTTTACTTCCTTTTTTAAAGAAGAATGTTCTACCTTTCTTCTCCAGGCATTTATAACTCCTAACTGCTAGAGTTCAGAGTTGTTCAACCTAAACTGAATATTTCTGGTGATTTTTTCATATTTCTAGTTGTTTACATTACCACCACATCCCTGAATAGACCCCAAAATCCAATTAAGTGAAATATATAACGTAATTAAATTATACACAAAGTTAGGATGTACATTTTTACTTTATGTAGTGTAGGGCTGACGTCTTCTGGTCGTTAAGCTCTTGTCCGACCAAATTCTCTTTGGTCGTTCAATCGCTGGTGTTACTTTCATTCGACCGTGTGTCCACTTGAGTATTTTTTTCCATCTGAAAACAGCAGGTGCTCTTCTGTGGGTTGTGTCTTGCTGCTATTATACAGACTAACAGGGAGGTAAAACTATAAGCACAAGGTAGTTCCTTTGGATTATGGGAAGGCTGAAGCAAATAGAAAGAGAACGAAGATATGATGTGATATGATATTAATGGTGAATGCAGTCGCGGTGCTTTTGCCGTTACACTTCCCGTGAGACAAGCAGGCACAGTGGTTTTATGCCCTGGGGACTGAGTGACAGGCTGAGGCTGAGGTTCTAAGGCAAGGCAACTTTATTTCCTTAGCTCATTTCAGCAACAAAGCAATTCAAGGTATTTTACATAAAGTTAAAAACAGTCATGTAAATAAAAACAGGCTAAAATAGAATAGTATACAAGTGCAAGAATTAAAGTTACAGTGCAGTGTAAGAAATGAATTATTCGATTTAATAGGTTGTAGGGACAGGTTTGGGAGGGGTTTCATTTGGTGTTTATTTAGTTTTAGTGTAAAATGAATAGCATAATGTTCAAAGCCAAGATATATAGGTCTGGTGATAATTTTACAACTGAAATATTTTTTTTGTTATCAGAGGGAAAGTACCAAGAAAAGGTACCAATGGGTACCGGAACCGAATTTCAGGTATTAGTATTGGTACATCCAAAATGTGATATGTGGTACCCAACTCTAGTGGACACACAACGCTACCAGGTAGAGTGCACTCAGTGCACTGGGGCCAGTGTGAATTCATTTAGTGTTTTTCCCCATTGATTGGTGTGAAGGTAGAATTTCAGTCAAGCAAGAAGTTTTTATGGTTGACTAAAGCCCTAATTCAGTGGTAGAACAAGTATTCAGATATTTTACTTGTGTAAAAGAAGCAATAGTAGTGCAAAATACTTTGATACAGGTATAAATCCTGCATTCATCCAAATACCATTATACACAACGACCCATTTCTGAATGATATTACAATACTGGATTCTAATTAGTGATTCTAGATTTGATGTTGCAGCTGGTAAAGGTGGGTCTAATTTTACTTTATATACAGGTAGCTTTACCTATCACATATAATGTATTGGTTAATTTATATATTGTATTAATAATCTAAATCTGGAAATTACTACTAATTAAAGCTGTCAAATATATGCAGCAGAGATAAAAAAAAAGTACAATATTTGCCTGCAAAATGTTGTGGAGGAGTAGAAGTGTAGAGTAGCATAAAATGGAAATCAGTCCAATGTGAACAACCTATGATTATATAATTCATTGTCATTTGAAGCAACAGAAATGTAGCTATTTTGTCTTTATTTTTAATTTAAGATTATTTTTGGGAAATTGCAGCTTTTATTTTAGAGGACAGCAAAAGATATGAAAAGGGAGGAGAGAGAGAGGGGAGGGGGGGAATGACATAGAATCGAACCCCAAGACACTGCAGTAAGGACTGAGCCTCTGTTGGGGTGCACGTTCAACCAGGTGATCTATCAGGGCGCCCTGATATGTAGCTATTTAAAGCTGCACAAATGTGGGATGTTTTGGCAAATTTCTGATATGAATGCTTCATTTTTAGTCGGTTTTTAGTCATGAGTTGTCCTTAATCGAAATTCAGTCATTTTCAGGATTTTTGAGCACTTGCCCAACTGGCTGATTGTATTTTAGTCTAGTCTAGGTAAATCTGGGTAATTAATGGCAAACAACTGCATACTTTACCTAATACCATAGCCGTTAGAGATAAAGTATGCAGTTACACTGAGTTTATATAATGTTATTACGGCCAAGCATTTATGCTGTATTGATATTATTTGATAATTAAAAGTTGTCCGTCGGGACCTTTCACCATTAAACTGTTTTCACTCGCCATTGATATGCAAAGCTGTTGGCACAAAACATCAACATCTAATCTCTTTTATTTATCCCCAAAGAGAGGCTGGCATAATTCTTGCAGTTAGCGTTTTCAATTTGCACCAGAAGAGCAAATGAAAGCAGCGGTTTTCAATATGCTGCCATTGTCCATGTATTGCACTGCTGTCAAAATAGTCTATTGATGATTTCTTATGCTTACTAAATGGAATACCAACTGGAATGTGCTCAAAGTTTTTTTTTTTTGCCAAATCTACTTGTCCTCAGTGTGACAAGAGGCAGCTAGAAAAGACGTATTCTTTTAATTAATACCAAATGTGGCTCTTGGGTTTATACAATGTCCTGAATGTCACCACAGATCAATAAAATGAAGGACTAGCATTAACCATAGCGTTAAGTCTCTCCCAAGATTAACAGCATCTTCATGTCCTTTTGTTCATGGACTCTTCAATCTCTGCAACTTTTATTATTCTGTCACTACTTATCTGCTCTATAAATTATATCTCTGCAGGTCAACAGGGCCTCTGCCTTTAACAGTACAACACAGTGCCTCAGACGCTTTTTATTAGTCAAATAAATGGACACAGTACAGTTCTGCTAAGGCGTATTTTCCATTTGTTACCCATGCAGCAGTGTATTTGGTTCCAACTGTCACACCACGAGGCAAATTCAAATTAGTACATGTTGGAAACTGCACCACAGCCTGGTACCAGCACAGAGAGGATCAAGATGTTAGGGTAATACTGGAGTGTTGCTAACACATAGCCCAAAAATAGTAACTGCTTAATATCCCACTGTAAAACTGTAAACTGGTGGGACAAGAAGCTGAAAGTTTTCATTATTTAATCAGTATGCTGATCTCCTCCTTAACCAAATTCTGAGAGAAGATGTTCTCTGCCATAGGTGCTATGTTATGTGGAGGTTTGCTTACCCCTTGGGTTTGACAGAGAATCAAGCGCCATCATTATTCTTTGTGCTTTCCGGTCTATACTGGTAATGAACAATGCATGCAACATGTAGATAAGACCAAAGAATATTGTGACACAGTGAGTAATTCTGTATGAGATGGCACATTTTTAGTCACATTCCCCCTATCTTCATGTCTGTATGTTCTCCTATACAGACTCCCATTCAGCTGCTTCACCTTCCTTAGAGGAATAGTTCACCCCAAGATCCAAAATACTTAATTTTTCCATAACTGTAGTGCTATGTCTATCTAGATTCTAGATGTTGGTGTGAGCTGCCCAGTGTTGGAGATATTGGCTGTGAAACGTGTTGCTTTTATATTAGTTTATAGCTAACAGATATTCTACTTGCTCACCTGAGCTAAGGTTACAGCTCAGAAGAGGAAGAGGCCATTAATCTTTCCATCTCACGCTGCCACAAGCACAAGCCTCTCGTCCATGAGTATAATTCCTTCTGCGAGGTGATGCTGTTGCCGGGTGTAGTTTGTTAGAAAGAAAATAGATCCTACATGAAACTACTCACAACCAGGTCTCTAGATTATCTAGAGTAAGTGGGTTATGATTTCTGGAAAGTGATATTGAGTTTTTTAAACAAATTGTATTTTCGGCTTTTTGAGCACCACAAGACAAATGCCATTTAGTTCAATTTACAGCCAATATCTCCAACACTAGCCTACTCACACACACAATCTAGATTGATAAATGGCCCTACAGCTGAGAGGAAAGATACTGTATGTATTTGGGTGTCAACTGTCCCTATCATTCCCTCATCATAACTGTCACCCAGGCAACTCACCTCTGCTGCACCATGCACCCCATCCATATACACTTCACACACTGCATCATCAAGGATTACCATGTTACCGACAGCACTGCTAAACTACCATTAGTCTCTATTGCATGTTATTGCTGCTTTGGGCTTTCTCTGCAGAGTGCTGCTTTTATTTCCATATTGCTGCTAGGGTTGGTTATCATCAAAGGCTCCACAATACGATAATATTACAATGACATATGTCACGATATTGTGGCAATTTAAAAAAAATTGCAATATTCTGCTATATATATATATATATATATATATATATATATATATATATATATATATATATATATATATATATATATATATATATATATATATTGCTATTTATCACCTTTTTCCAACTTCATATTTTTTCAAACTTCATATTATGTCCCTGCAGGAAAACCTTGTCAACATCTGTTTTATCTAAAGATACATTTCGCTGTTCATCTCACTTCAATTTTATTCTAGTGGACTGAAAAAGCAATTTTTATTACCAAAAAGTTTAATTCTCATGTGCAATCTATATAACGGTCAACACTTCCCTGTGTCGATACAGTA
The DNA here is from genome assembly GCA_013375575.1 of Percina caprodes. Taxonomy (NCBI): domain Eukaryota; kingdom Metazoa; phylum Chordata; class Actinopteri; order Perciformes; family Percidae; genus Percina; species Percina caprodes. The sequence goes on along the minus strand of JABXJD010000088.1, from coordinate 240,318 downwards.
TTGCCACAGAAAATATTGCAATACTGTGCTGCATTCCCTATTATGTTACGCTCATTTCTTATTCAGTTTTCTTTCATTCTGACACAGACTGCAACAAACTTAATTTCTCCACTGATAATGAAGAGACCTTGGGTTTGTGTGTGCCAGGCTGAGTTGCGTTGATTCTCTCCTTACCTGACTCCTTAAGGCTCTGACCCGACGGCCGACCGTCAGCGGAAAAAACAGTCGGACTGATCATTCGGACACCGTCTCTCAAAACAGTGCCTCGGAACACACCGAAGCGACGCCGATTTAAACGTATGTTCTGTGCTTGCACGAGACCTAATACGTCTCCATACAGCAAGCAGCACTAATTTGTATTGTCGCCTAAAAAAATGAAAACCGGAAATGAAGGAAAAACTCTCTAGACCTAGTAAACACACAGCACGCTGTTGTCAGTCACTGTTTTCTTTAGAGAGTGTTGATAGTAGTCAAGAAGGATCGTTAGTAGAAAATACGATGGCTAGTAATAAGAAGATACTGGCGTTGTTATTCTTGCGCACTGATTCGCTAGTCAAAGGCTAGCTCTCCACCATATTGGCCATTGAGTCCGGCTGCCCACTGGCCAATTCAACAAGTCAAATCGGCCAAAATGAAATCTGACGGCTGCTCCAACTGACGACAGCACGGACCACACCAAACAGACTCGAGTCACCGGCCTTCCCAGACTGTCCGACGGCCGATCATCGGGTTGGTGTGTCAGAGCCTTTAGTGCTCCTTCAGTGCTCCCTCCAACCCTCCATCTGACAACCCCTTGCAAAACATCGACTGCTTTTATCGTCTCTGGCCACTGGAAAAATGCTTAGAGTGTAGCCTCACTCAGGGGTTGAGTGAAGGGGGTGTACTGCAGACACTCACCTGGGAAGACTTTGTGTTTCTTTGCACCACAGTGAAAGCCACAGGCTTGTTCTGGTCAGATGTCACCCTAGTCAACACATGCTTTCTATCTAGAGATGGCAAGATAAAGGCGGAGTGACACAAAGTGTGATCTGGTATTTGCCTCCTCAGATCAGCGGGTTCGGTGATCCTCCACTCACTCTCACACACAAAACCTGACCCATAGAATAATACATGATTGTGCAAATCCACACATACAGGAATAGCAAAAATACAGAATACAGAAGCAAAAATGGTAGCAAAAGTGCAGCCTTACAGAGCCACTAGCTTGGCTGTGTAGACTCAAAAGGGTATAATCTGTAACATTTTTTTCTTCTTAACAACGATGAAAGGCATAAACATTTGAGACCATACAGGTAAAACTGTACCCTTTCGCATCTGAACCAATACTAGTCCCGATACCCATACCTGAATTTCGGTTCCCGGTACCCAACAAAACTTTTTTCAAAACTTTCCTGAAAAAAGACAAAATCTTTTCACAAACAACACTGTCCTCACAAAACTAGTATTCTGTTAAGAATCAACCTTCACAGGTATAGCTATACCACCAAATACACACACCTTCAGTTTTTTCTCCCCTCCCCTGTCCTCCCCTCTCCTCTCCTCCCTTCTCTTTCCTCTCCCCAAACCCATCAGCTCACTGTAAGCCCTTCTCCAGCATGGAGCCAAAGAGTTCAGTGATGCCAAGCTGAGTCCCTTAATAACACCACAGCTCTCTTGCCTGTTCCCAGAGCCAATCCTGCTGTGAATGACTACTAATATGATGGTGGGCCATGCCGAGACATGGAGTCCATTTCCTGTATGACTAAAAGAGACTGGTCAGATGTTGGCTATCAGTCCTACCTGTTGTGAGCAATGTCACATGGAAAAGACATGCCAGTATATCTCTGTGGATAGTATCATTTATCATTGGCCCAACATGGCTATACATTTGAAATTATTCAAGAGGACAGAGCTTTGAGTGAGCAACCGATATTATAATATATATAGTTCTCAAGCCAAGAAATCTAAAAGAAGAGCACTAAAAATGTTTTTTGCATTGTAAAGTCTTGGCACTAGCTGTTTCCGTCAAATCTCTGCTATAATAAACTAGCTTCTTCATTCATTGAGCGAATACAGTATTGTCAGCAGCACAGTACACAGCATTACGTTGGCCTGCATTCAAATTGCTCAAGCTAGTCATGCTCGTAATGTTTGTCAGCTGAATATCTTTGCAATAAGAAAATTGAACCTGCATCAAACTTTTCTTTTAATTGAATATCTTAGATAGATGTTTTTGTTCTATGAAAGGGACAAAGTCCAAATTCATGTAGGCAATCCTGATATACTGCAGTGTTTATTGACATCATAATATAACAGGGTAAGGGTAAGCAATATGCAGAGAGTAATGTTGCTAAGATAGATAGATAGATAGATAGATAGATAGATAGATAGATAGATAGATAGATAGATAGATAGATAGATAGATAGATAGATAGATAGATAGATAGATAGATAGATAGATAGATAGATAGATAGATGCATGGTATCTACTCAACTCTACTCGCCTTTTTCGCTTTTCCATTACGAAAATAAGTCCCTGGTACTTGCTAACAGGTACTGTTTCTACTATCACCTCCGTCGAGGTTCCAAGGGAACTGAGGCGATACCAAGAGATGACGTGGGTGGGGGGGTAAATAGTTTATCCAGCATTTTTTTTTTTGCTTCCTCCAGCTCCATCAGAAACTAATCTGCCTTCTCGCTGTGGCAACACGTAGAGAATAAAAAACACCTTGGACGTTCTGTGTGTGTGTGTCGCGTTAGGTCACGGCAGTTTGCTGCTATGACGACCAGCCACGTTTGTCTCACGCATGAGGCGGTACTAATCTGCAATGGAGAAAGGAGAACGGTGGCACCTCGGTCGAGGCTGGTAGGTACCATTAATGGAAAAACGCCATAACAGTGTATCCCCTTGGGAGCATGAATTTTCTCACATCATCATTCATTGCAATCGGCCTTCTGGATTACATATTTTTCTTGTGCACAGAGGAAAGGTCAGGGGGTCACTAAAACATCAGAATGTATCTGTTCACACAATGTTCAAAGAAAAGGTAGAAATTAGCTTTTGGAGTTACCATTGTGGGCCAAAACCTTTTCTCAAGAGGTCACAATGGTGCTGCTATGGGAGGCCGTGTCCCTAAGCAAGACACTGAACGTGTGTGTGTGTGTGTGTGTGTGTGTGTGTGTGTGTGTGTGTGTGTGTGTGTGTGTGTGTGTGTGTGTGTGTGTGTGTGAGGCTACATAAATGAAGTCTGTGTAAGTATAGTCTATTAAATAAAGAGTCTTCAAAATCATTCGTTTATCCCTTTTATCAGCCATGAATATTCATTTCACAACCAATAGAATTTTAAACCTTCATAAAATTAGTAATAAAAATGAACTTTTCCCTAGTGGAAAAACCCACCATGAACCCCATGCATTGTACACTTGGCATCAAAGATGGCACCAAAATAGTAATGAGTATGAACTAAAAGTTCATCTCTATAGTAATCGTATCGAGCAGTCGGCATTGAGAACATCTGCTATGATGGTGGTTTCTCCTTCACCACAGCGAGATAAGCTGCTTTTATTTTACAGTATATTGACTCAGGGTCAGGTTCAGACTGTAAAACCTGAAATATAGCCCGCCTCAACTTTCCTTAGGGACTTCTAACACATTTAAAAGAACATTATTATTATGTCTCTCCATAGAGAGACTCACTGTCTTGTTATGGCCGGCATGTTTGTTCTGAGAAGACATAGGATTAGAGCTCGGCCGATGTTTTTTAGTGCCGATACTGTTTGTTTTTTTTGTTTTTTTTCCTTCTCATTCTTAGCTGATGAATGATATGGGCTGCCGATTTTCTTGAGCTTATATTTTTACATCATAAAAATGTCAACCCGGCCACACTGGCTTTGTTTTGGGAATCTGCTTTGCCATTTCTTTACAAAATAATAACCGAAAACACAGATCAGTGTCACTTCTGCAATCATCTTACATTCCTATGACCCAAATTATGTGTGCAATGTGTATCATACGGATGGGTGCACTGCATATGGTTACCTGTGCATCAACATTTACAACACAGCCCTAATGGTGCGTTGCTTGCTGACAAATTATTACAGATATAATCAGGTCATCACTAAATGTCCTGTGTCAAAGAAAACAATAAACCTGAAAAGTAGCCATGGAAATAAAGTGCTTGATCTGTAATTTAAGACTGCCACGGTGCTAGTGGGGGAGGGGCAGTGCATGGTCTGCACGTGAACTGCAAAAAACTATTGGCGAACGCAGCAGCCGTAAGCAGTAACAATGCAAATATTGGCCCGATATATCGGCCGGCCGATTAAATCGGTCTATCACTACATAGGATATTGGCTATTGTTGCTAAATCTTGCCCATGGGCAGCTACAATACAACACTAACCTCCATATAGGAGCACTGAAGCCAAACATCTGCCTCCATGCCCTCCTCCCCCTCTCTCCATATCTTCCTGTAAAGCAGTAGAGCTGCGTGGTGATGGATAAGGCTGACATGCCTTACAGGCTCTGCGAAGGCTGATGAATTCACCTCTCCTCCTCTGATCTGACCCCAGGCTCAGCATGAACTACTACATCTCCACAGCCCGGAGTGCTATCCCTCCCCACAGGAGCACGTAGCCCTGTGGTCAGTACACAATGCACCTTCTGAAGAATGTGGAAACATACTTGTTTAAATCTAAAGTTTTGTTTTAAAACCTTCTCTTAACCTTCAAGCAGTCACTCTTGAGATCAAAACTCAGACCATGCACAGTATTGTTTTCATTGTTGGACTGTGGCAGATGAGCAGTGAGTGTTTTAACTTTTCTCTTGCTTTTTATAAATGGCAGTACTATGCCCCTGGACTAGGTAATATCAAAACTGTGAGATGCTTCAGAAAATACAACTTATTACCCACGCATTGTTCAACAAAGTTCAATGTTGCCAAAGTTATTTAATCAAAGTACATAGGGATGTTAACTAGGGCTGCACAATTAATCGCAATTTTATTGAAATTGTAATATGGACTAGTGCAATATCCAAATTACTTAGAGGCGCAATATTTGTTAAAAGCAAAATATGTGTTAAATCATTTCATTTGTGGCAGTGGTGGCCTAAAGGTTAGAGATGCAAGCTTGTGACCGGGAGGTTGTTGGTTCAATCCCCAGGATAAAAGCTGGGTGGGGAAAGTGAAAGAGCAGTGCTTGTCCTCCCTCATTACCATCACTGAGGTGCCCTTGAGCAAGGCCCTTAACCCCAACCACTCCAGTGGAGCTGCTCAGGGGCAGCAGATCAGCCTGTGGGTGTACTGGGCAGCTTCCAGGTGGGAATGTGGGACTGTGTAAATGTGATCAGGGCAAAAGCGAGGCTGCCTCTCAGTGAACCTTTCCTGAATAAATAAAGTCTAAAATGATGTCCTGCAGAGCCGTCCCAGCCTACAAATCGTACCCTACAGACTAAAGAAAACGTTCTTTGGTACAGATCCTCGCAAGAAATCACACTTCAATAAAAACAATTCTTTTAAAAATATTTTTCAGTGAAAATGATATCCCTCCAATATCGTGAATCATATCACAATCGCAAAATCAGTCAAAATAATCCCAATTAGATATTTTCCTAATATTGTGCAGCCTCAATGTTAACAAATAACCATAAACTGACAATTAGAATTTTGACCCTACTTTCGATTTAATACTCAGTTAAACTGTAAAAATTGTATTATTAAAATGTTTCCATGACGATGCACGTAACATCCATGGAAATGTCTGAGCCTCGCAGATGGGTGGATTGGGACTCAGTTGCCTGCTTGTTGGTTAATGGTTAATGAGATATAGTTTTTTACATCAAGTATCTTCAAAATAGATTGTGTAGCTTTATATACATAGACATCTAAGTAAGAAATAACAACAAAGACATCTTGTACAATACTGCGTGCATTTTAAATTACGTGCATACACCATTTATTGTTTTAGTCCTGAATATGATGGTGTTTTCTCCACCCTTTTGTAGCACTGTTTTTATGTACAGCACTCCCCTCAGCCTCCCCTAAGCTAAACTTCTCCTTTCTTTGGAGGCCACAGAGTAACCTCACTGGTTTTATAGGTGTCCTTTTAATTAGCCACTAATGAAGACGGAGTGGAAATGGTTCCACTCATCAACTGTGCACATAATCATATCTTTTATAGTGAAGTATAGAGAAGCAGAAGGGAGGTGGAGACGAGACAGAGGACGACCACATGCAACCCGACGCGTGTTAAAGTCCATTAGCTGTCATATGCTGCATTCAAGGGCCTCTCTTCAACTCCAACTGGCAGATTCAACAATCAGAAATACAACTAGCATCTTATTGGGAAATCAGAACTGAATCGATCCCGTAATAGAAGAGAGCATTTTTTATTTTTTTGTTGCTGACCTGCCTTCCATGCTCACTGCCTGTTAAATGCTTTCAGGAAATCCAGATTTTTCCAGCCATATCTTGTAAGGTCATTCATGTGGAGCCCACGTTTTAATGCAATATTTCAGACAGCGGCTGCAGGCAGCCATGCTCAGCAGTCTGCCTGTTGCTGCATGATGATAGATCTCATACAGCCGCAGAGAACAGTGAAGTGGCTGATGTTAGGGTGACTGCTACCCAGCATGGATAGATGCTGCCCCCTGCTGACCATGCCTGACATTTCTTTTCTTATTTTTGTGTGCTTTTGCATCCTGTTAACATCACTTGCCTTTAAAACCTGCTAACATTTCTGGGGGCAGAGGGGAAATAACTGTCATTGTATAAGATATTTAGTCAGTTTAGTCACCCACAGCGTTACTTTCACCTGAGTATACAATGAGATGTGACCAAAGTATTATCCACTTTGATTTAAAAAGGATTTTCATGTTAAACGTGGCCAAAACAAATTATGAGGTAACTTATTTTAGAGAAATCCCTGTGAGCTAAAACATTCAGATTTCCAACTGTCCTGAACGCTCCAGTTTCAACAGTTTTTTTTTCTACTCTGGGCTAAGGATTACGCAACTCTATGCCGGCCTTCTACGATTGGTCATCTGCTCCAGGTAGGCAGGACCAGGGTCCTTCAGTATATCCAGAATAGTTGCCCTTTAATCTTCTACAGCAGTTTTCCGGTTTACAGTATAACGGAGAGCTAAGATTGAGGCAAAAATGAGGTCAAATTACCCACTTCCAGCTTTAATTTGATATAATTTGCATTAATTGAGTTGTAGCCGTATAAAATGGGGTCAATGTGTCATTTTAAATGCTGCAGTAGGAAACCAAAGACATTAAAGAAATTGAATTGTCAAATGCTTTTAGACTGCTGTTTTCCCATATCTGAAGATCATCTTGGACAGTTTTGTTTTATCTCTTGTCTTTTGATGGTCTCTCATCTAATAATTTGTAACCATATAAGTATTATAGCAATATCAGTCATCAGTCATTGCCACTAGTCAGAATTAAGTTTGATTGGAACTGAGCACTATATTCTTCATTGACAAGGCTCATTAAAAACACACAAAACAGCAGCTTTACAGTGTCTGTTATGTTGTTCAGAGGGGTTAATGCAGAGGGAATGAAGGAATTCTTGTAAATGTTTCTCTTTGTCCTGTGTGCCTGATGGTAGAAACAAGAGTGGTGGAGGGGGTGAGAGGGGTCCTCTGTGACACGGTGGCTTTCCTCATCACAGAGCATTTACACAGTTTAGACATGGGGGGGTTGAGGCGAACTGGTGATCTTACTGCAGTGGTGTTTTATGCCGGAGGGTTTTGTACAAGGATGAAATGTTAAAGGTGAGAATGGATTCAATATGTTTTAATGTCTGAGAAACCCCCTAAAAATTAGATGGTGCATCATAAACAGATTTTTGTGTTAAACAGAGCTGCCACAACAGCTCCTGCAGTCAAAGTTGTGTAACCAAACTACCACTTGAGGTCAGTGTTTTGTTAAAAATGGTTGGACTGGTTAAGCTGTCACAAGGAGTGCAATTTAATTGAATTAATGTATCAGTCAGGTATATTCAGTGTATATATAATAATGGATTTATAGCTATGGGAACCCAGCCAGCTTTTTGGTTTCTTTGTGGTTCCATCACACCTGCCGGAGTTCTCTTTAGCAAGGCCTCTATTGACTCAATAGGCTGATATATACAGTATATTTGCTCTAAAAACAGATTATTTTAGGGGGAAGCTAAAATGATTGATGACATTGATGATGATGATGACAGAAACAAAGTTTGGCAATTTTTTGGATAACAATTTTGCCCCCCCCATTCTCTGGTTCTAGCTTCTCCAATGTGAATTTGCAGATTTTCTGCTTCATATCATCACGAAAATTCAATTGAATTTTGGACAGTTGGTTGGACAAAATAAGACATTTGAAGACATCACCTTGGACTTTAGGGAATTGTTATTAGCACTGTCACTATCTTATGTCATTTTACATACCAAACGATCATCAATAAAGAAATTGTTGGATTAATTGATAATTAAATTAAATGTTGTGCTTAAATGTAGATTATGCTAGATTTAGTATTTTCAACTACAACATTTTTTTTTTTTTTAAATAAGCCTTATCTTCAACATTAGGGCTCTTTCATTGGTCTTTCAGTATATGAATAAAAAATGCAGGCTGCCCACTCAGTTTGATCTTCACTGAAATATATAAAGATCAAATGATAATGATACTTATGTTAAGTGAATACTAAACAAAACATTCAGAGTCTATTCATGTGATATAAGCCATTCCATACTCACATAAAATGGTTGTTTTAATATGGCTGGCCCCAGACCAGGGTAAACAAACCTTAACGCTGATGTGCTCATTGAGCTTCACAGAGTCACATCAATTCCACATAAGCTGAAATTCCAACAGCTGGAGCTGAGTTGAATAGAATCACCAAATGTTAAGTCTTTAAAACAAAACTAACAAAACCAAGGCGGTGAGGAAATGATGTCTCCTGTTCTATTTCTTTGACTGTATGAGAGTCTGGCAGATGACAGACTGCAAGGTTGTTGAAGAAATGTTTTTTTAATTCATTTTCAGCATTATTAAATTGCCCTGGAAGTATCTGTTGCAACCCCAATACACCACCTCCAAGTCCAGCCCCCAGCCCCACCGCTCATTCCACCCACAACCAAGCATACAGCGGCAGAAATGCATTATTCAGTGTCATGTACAATGGTGGCACAATCTGTCTGATGTTGAATTTGACACTGCAATCTCAATGTCAAATGTTTATATAAGATTAGATTTGCGATGCTGTGCATTGAATGTGTTACATTGAATAGCTATTGGTTTAATTCACTGGGAAAGAAAAGATGATTTACATGCCAGTGAGGTGAGGATTTTTCATTTAGCCTTCGGGAGAGGTCCAGTTATGGCTCACTCGCTTGCAATGCTAATATGGCTGGGCTCATCCTGGGATGTAGTTGCTGAGTTCATCTACTTTTTGTCAAGCTTTTGCTGTGTTGTGCATGCACTAACACAGGCCTAGATTAACATTTTGGGATGGTGAAAATTCATTTTTTCGGAACGGGAGTCAATTTCACTGTTGGTAACGTGATAGGGACGGAATAGAGCATAGAAATCAATGAGAGCAGGATGGAGAAATGTGTGTTTGGAGTGTGAGAAGATCTCTGTTAGGAATTACATAATGAAATTATCTTGGCCTGCAGGTAATACATCTTACCTAGACCTGCAGGTAATACATCTTACCTAGACCTGCAGGTAATACATCTTACCTAGACCTGCAGGTAATGCATGTTACCTAGACCTGCAGGTAATACATCTTACCTAGACCTGCAGGTAACACATCTTACCTAGACCTGCAGGTAATGCATGTTACCTAGACCTGCAGGTAATGCATGTTACCTAGGCCAACAGGTAATGCATGTTACCTAGACCTGCAGGTAATACATCTTACCTAGACCTGCAGGTAATACATCTTACCTAGACCTGCAGGTAATGCATGTTACCTAGGCCAACAGGTAATGCATGTTACCTAGGCCTACAGGTAAAACATGTTACTTAGGCTTGCAGGTAATGCATTTTACCTAGACTTGCAGGTAATGCATGTTACCTAGGCCTGCAGGTACATGTTACCTAGGTCTGCAGGTAATGCATGTATAGTGTAGGCTAAATCTCCAAGGTAACCTCAGTGATTTGAACATGATTAACCAAACTCGCATGCCACATATCAACTGGCTATTTATCCTCCAGACAGACAACGTCTCTTTTTCTTTCTCTCTTTTCCCCCGGGTGGTGTGCGAGCCTGCAAGCAGTGTGCAGCCTGTGTCCGCGACAGAGTCTTTCTCTTGGGATTTTCCAGGACAGGATTTTTCTTTTTTCTTTATTTTCTTTTTTTTTTTTTTTTTGGGGGGCAGTCACGTGATTGGGATACATCGGGCGGCAGGCATGCATGTACAGACTCGCAGCCGAGTCCTAAGACTGGGAACTCTCGGCAGTGACACAAGGCTGCAGAAGAACCGGCTGGTGTTCAGAGGCCTTCACTTGATCTTTTAAATTAGAGGGGTTTAGTTACTATGACATTGCAGTATACTCTTGTGGCCTGTGACTGCGGTGTGTCCTCACATCCACGCTTCATGTTCGGCTCATATTAGCCCTGCTGCTAACACACAGGGACACATGTATACATAGGATTGGCAACCACACAAACACAGGGAGCGGCTCAGCCACAGCCAAAGGATGTTTTCTTCCCAGTCAGTGATGATTTCCTGGAAGCTTAAGCGTCTGGGCCGCATCTGTGCAGTGTAACAGGACTTTATAGGACATCAGGGAGAGAGAGACATGCTTGACTTGTTCTTCCTGACGCTACTTTTGCAGTGGTTCAAATGCAATCGTGACTGCAGAGAGATGGCACGGAAACACAAACAAGAGGCCACTCATGATTGGCTGGCATGATGAGGTCGGCCGCACAATGTAGTCAGCAGCTGTGGTCCTCCTTGAGTTTGGATAGTGTTCAGCAGCAGGGGCGGCAATGGTCACAGCCAAATCAGTGTTGGGTATGCTGAAAGGTGAGCTGAAGCATGAAACCTAAAACTGTTCTACGTTTCCAGCACACACATTTTACCTTTGCATTTAAAGTGTTTAGACAAGGCTTTTATTTTAAGAAACCTACCTGGAAATCTCCTAAGTAACTTGATCAACAGCATCACAAGCAAACTGTAGTACGGAGCGCAACGATCAGGGCCCCATTACCTAGACATAGTATCTCCATCTTACTCAAAGTAACACATGTTGCACCCATTTTATATGCATGTACACTTAGTTTGAATACCTTCTTTTTATTGTGCATTCTGCTCTACTCACCAGTATGCATTTTTTCTATGCCGACTATTGTTATTCTTATCAGTCATACAGCCACAGTGGCAGTCTCACACCGGAAACCACATTCGTCATAGAATCAGGAAGTGGAAAGCAGCTCCCAGCTTCCTCTCACTGGTTATATTGTCTGTCTCAGAGAGGAAGTGGCCCAGACATACAGTTTGTTGCTGCTGCATAGGGACTAGGCCTACACGAAAAATATGAATCACAATTTTTTAGCTTAGACTTGATATCACGATTCTCTGTCACGTTTTTTCTCACCAAGTGTAATTCTTGTTGCACATATGATCCATGATAAAACAAAACAAATTGGCAGTACCAAATTTAGATTTTCTTTGGGCACCTATAGCACATTGGTCATCACCACAAGCCTGAAACACAGAGGCTTCAATGAAGAGAAGGGAGAACATTTGATACAGTCTGTTTAAATTCACAGAAGAAAGTAGTGTTTGTGATGCAGTCAGCTCGTAAAATTAAATGAGAATTGAAGTCATTAAAAGAAAAAAATTAATTGTGAACAGGGAGAATCGAAATCACGGTTTTATAATGATTAACAGTGCAGGCCTACTAGGGACTAGATACTGCACTGCTTATCTATCTAAGTGAGCTGGATAATCTTTATTTAAATTGTAAAATGTTGTTAGACTAGTTTGGATGAGATATATTATCTAGTCTGAAGAAAGCAAGACTATTGGATTTCAAGTAAATGTCACTTGTCTGGTCATGTTAAAAAAAAATGTTTTTTAATATTACTGTGTACAAGATTGAGTTCCACCTCAAGTTTCACTTTAAATCTTCATAAACATGTCATTTGTCTTATTAGCTCCTAATAGTCTTATTTCCTCAAATAAAGGTTTTGCACTAGTAGCAAGAAAGATAGCAAGACAAAAAAACCTTTTCAGATGTCACCGTTGCACATGTTAGTAACTGAATTCATGATGCAGAACCAGAGCAATTCTGCTTATATTTCCAATCTTCTTTTGTCATCCCTCCTCCTTAGTTGAGCCAAATTAGGCTTAATGACAAATAATCTAGTTCCAGGCATAGAACGACGCTGCCTACAGTACCAAGTCAGTCTGTAACAACTCACCTGGTTTGACAGTCTGGCTATCACTAGACCAAGCACAGTTCATTAGATTTGAGATTGGGCATTTGGATAAGAGGCGTGACCAACAGGCGTAGTTGAAATGACTCTGTACGCAATTGGATAGTCCTTCAACCAATCAGACCAACGATCCAGGTGACGTAGAGGCGACAGCGGCATCAACGGGTGGCTGCGCTTCGGTGGCGTTCAGTGGCCGCCGCTATGTTGAACGTAAAAAAGAAGCTGCTTGGTTGCTTCTATATCGTCGTTGTGTTAAACCAGCCAATAGCGTGCCAGGTAGATAAGCTAGTTTGTGATTGGTTGCAGGTTTAAAGACTGAGTTGCAGGGCCAAATCAAACCCAGTCTACTGGTTTGAGTCAGAAAGTATTTCCCAGTCCTACTGACATTTACCTTTTTTTAAGGTTTATTTTGCAGTGTTGAGGCCAGTGTGTTGAATACATTTTGTCCCCAATCTGCAGGATCTATCATGATAATCAGTGTGCCTCCCTAAAAGGAAATATAGTGTGCTACTTTAAGGACTTTCATTTGCAGATTGGAGTTGCTTATACAACGTTTTTCATCAGCATTTGTACTTTTAGATCAGCCGGCTTTCTAATTTCAAACTTTTTTATTGTCTCAGTCAAATGTAACTAAGACAGAACATTAGATTAATTGAACCCATGAGATACCTCTAGGACAGTTCTGCCTATAGGAAATGTGGTAGACCACCTTTCTATTCTTTTGTATTCTGTTGTATTTTACTATTTTATCACACCACATATTTTCCCTTGTATTGCATTCATTTAATTCTGTTGTCCCATAGTGAACATTTGCCATTGCATAACATTGCTTTTACTCCTCTGCACATCTCTGTCATGGAGCAAAGAGGATTGAACAGCAGCAATTTGAGTTTAAAAGGGCCACGGCAAAAGCTGAGCATATAGAGTCATCACAGTACCAATGAATCTCTGTGCTCCGCCGGCCCTCGCAGACGGGGCGCGGCAGAGTGGAAAGGACAGCTCTTTTCGACTGGAACACCACTGTGCAGTGGGATGCATGGCCTCCCACAATCCACTACAGCTCCATTACTTAGCCAAGAGTTCTCTGGGACACGACGTCTCCACACAGCATGTAGACATTCTCATTCCAACCCTATAAACCCGCGGAGGGGAGTCATCAGGACACAGAGACATTTACAATGGCCTCGCCCACGGCCACAGACAGTTATAGATCCCTTTACCTTTTCAAGAGCAATTTCACCGCAAATAGGATTAAAACTAATGGCGTTTGACACCACCAGGTCCAGCACATTGAATCCATCGGGTTTTATCGCGCTGACATTTCAAAAGGTTGGCCTGTGTGTGCGGCAGGGGGGCGAGGAGATGAGGAGCGGGTGACATATAGAGGACCCTTGGGACCCAGGCTTTTACAGCAAACTCTGGAGATGCTGCCCCTCCACGCCTGTGCCGCCACCCAACCAGTTCCATTACAGAAACTTTTATGGCCATTAAAACCCAAAGACTACAAATCATAACACTCCAGTGAAAATTTCCCACTAGTTTGCAGATGGGAGATGTTGTTTTTCTTCTTTGTTCCACAGGCCGTGATATCGGGGTTGAAATCAGGAAATGAGGATGGAGACTTCAAATATGACGAGTCCAAAGATTTCAGATCATTTGCAGCTTTCTTCAAACAGGGAAAAAAATTTCATGACACGGTGAGTGTGTACACACACGGATGTCTATACACAAGTGATCCATGACCAACAGAATAATTGTTTTTTATAATCTTCTCGTCCTGCACCGGTCAGTTAATCTATTTCTGTGAGATAGGGTTACCTTTAAAACGACACTTCTACTAGTTTCACACATTCCGACCTATTCCTGCAACCTAGTGTCCACTTCACGCTGACCCTGCCCTGAAAGCTCCCTGAGAATAGTTAAATACATTTGAACACACCTGCATAAATACCAACATATCAGGCCGGGCCCTTTGGGGTGACCATGCTCTGAATGTGTTAGCAGTCCCGTCAGTGAAATAATGTTCCTTATCTTAGTTGTGGGCAAAGTGATATTCTCCTGTCTACTTCATGAAGCTAAATTAAACCAGGGAATGATTTTCTTCCTTTTTGCCATTTAATTTCAATTTGTATAAACAACACTCTTCAAGGTCAGTAACTGAAATTCCCGTGAATGGAATCTGAATGGAGTTTGTTGCCACGGGGATCCTGCGCTATTAAAATGTGCTCATTTAGTAGCATAGTACAGTACTTGACCTGAATAACAATTTTAGCGTTGCCTCACTTCATGCTCTGACTGTGTGTACCCTTTTGAACTTGTCTCTGTGTACTATCTAGTTGATTTGGTTTTCTAACCAAAGCACGACAAAAAAAAAAAAAACACCTCACACTGTGATGTTGCATCAGCTATTTAAATACAGTTTATCTATGCAAATGACCTCCACATTTGATCTCTCTTAGCTCTATTGAGATAGGATTTTCTCTTTCATGTCATTTCATGCTTTAACGCAAGAAATCCATGAAGTCTTGAGTGTAAGTAGATACAGATCCATTACGAGAGGCTGTAAAGGAATGAAGATACTAGTCCCCACTAGTCCCCACTAGTCCCCACTCAACAACAAATTCAGCTGAACAGGATGTATAGCATAGAAATGATTTTCTTAATTGTTGGCTATGTTTGTTGCAAAACATGAATTGCAAGGCAGTAGTCTTTATTGGGATGTCCAGGCTGAAAAAGGGGCAGAAATCACCCGCTGAGATTTAAAACCTAATTAAATTTGCATTCAGCTTTGGGTGCTCCCATTCAACCCTGTAAACACCACTTTTCAGAAATCATTACTTTGGCACACTAAACACTTGGCACCCCGAGAACAAAGTGAGTCGCAAAAAACAGGAATACATTAGCAACTGAAATGAGATCATAAGCAGCATTTGCGAGGTGGCTGTGAAATCACAAAGCAAGGATGAAATATCTCCGCCTGTGGAGTGCAGAGCTGGCAGTTAGCCGCTGTGAATGATTGAACTAATATTTGGAGTTGTTAGTTCTGCTACATTTTCTGTGAGAACGAGTAGTCTGGCAGGTCCAGGATGACATAGTTAAATGTTGCTGCTGGGATCTCACAACCAGAGGCTTTTTAAAAAATATAAAAGTGATGAAAATCACTTGAAAATCACTTGTGTTTTCAAGAGACAATTTTTGCTTTTACATTTCAGACAGGGTTCAGTGCAAGGCTGTGGTCTCAATATAAAATGGTTTTGGTCAAAGTATTGCTGCATATTCAGTGCTGCACCCCAAATGTGTATTCATTCTAAAGGGTCAGTACAACCAAACTATTAAACAACAACTATATTTCAACTTTAGAGGCTGCAATTGTTTGAGATATCCTTTGTAAAATGTCCGCCTCCATTTTAATACTTCTATTACCTCTTTGTGTTTTCCTTACCTCTTGTCTCTTGTGCTGTTGTAACGTGACCTTCCCTCCGGGGATCAATAAAGTCTTATCTTATCTCATCTTTTAATGAATGTGAATAGAATTTTGTGGTGCCCACAGCATTGAAAAATTGCCTTTTAAAAAAAATATCAACAGAAGCTTCTTCCAGAATGAGTGTCACAGTTTCTCTAGATCATCCACCGACCTTCCAGTCAATGGTTTTCATAAGGACTATTTCGGAGGTAGAAAGTAGTTCTGGCAAAAACTGTTAACAGTGAGTTTTATTGATCATCCAAAGTTACCAGAACCCTGTTTCTGTAAAGACCTGTCACTGTTAATTTATTTTCATACAATTGTTTATTTCTGTTCGTTGCGCACCACAGACCAAACTCCTTTTGGCTCCAATATTGAGGGGGCTGCTAAAGTAGCAGAACTGAATATTTCAAAACCTGGTCAAATAAAACCAATGTCTGCATGATTCAATACCATCAGGATTAAGTAAGATTTTTTAAGTTTTGGGTACTGACCTTTTTAAAAGCCCATCACCTACAACACTCAGCTACCAGGTTAGTGGTGGTTCTCTGAAGATGCCAAAATGTTCACTGGAGCTGGGAGAACCTGTCAAAGTAGATGGATGAAGTCTGCTTCAGTTTCTCAGAATCCACACAATTTGTAAAAATATATTGTATGTGCCCTGTAAAACAAGCTAAGCCAAACACTAAGGTCAATATAGGAAGACTATTTAGATAATCTAGACTATCTAGAAGCTTACCAAGTGTTTCTTGCCCAACAAGACATCAGTTCATACTCAATCACATATGGTTTTCACCTCACTAATGTAGCATAAGCATCTGAATAATGACATGTAATTGGTTGCTTATACAACTTTGCTTCTCTGTGAGATGTGGTAATGAAAATGTGAATTGCCTCAGGAACCAAATGATTAGTAGGTTGGAAGAGACAGGCTTCATGCTGCTATGGCAGAGTGCCTCTCGCAAACTCGCACTGAGGTAGCAGTTAAGGCTTTTAAGCCATTTTGCTATTAGTTTATAAGTGCCATTAAGAGGCTCTTCTGAGATTTGCTCCCGATTTGGCTGTAAACAAACGCGGTCGCTTTGCGGGAAATATGTGAAAACATGTTGGCGTGTCATCGCCAGAAGAGGCCCGATGGCTCCCTCATGGCTGCACACTGCAGGCTCTTCAGAGATGCGTTGACGTGAAAGAGGAGTCCTAATCCCCACGTAATGATGAGCACTACACGCAGCCCTGTGCATCGTCATTTGCTGCAGCTCTGCAAATACCACACAGCTGTCTAATGGCATCTTGGCAATGGCAACACTCCAGCCAGAGGATGTATGGGGGCCGTGCAAGCACCATTTACCATGCTCTTGTATGGGAAACTATGGCTGCCACTCTTCCCCCTGTGTACGGACACTTTCCTGTTTCATCTAGCATAGAGGAGTGGTGCCGCTGGTAATTCATGCAGCACGACTGGGAGAACAAATGTTCTCATTCAGCAGCACCCACAGGGAGCTTTGTTTCAACTCTGGTGGTTTCAGACCAGAGGAGGGTGTAGTTAGTGAGACAGACACCAGGTGGCAGTCCAAGTCTTCTCTCTCCAGGCCCCCCCACCTACATCCCAAACGATGATGTAATCCTTTTCAGACCATTATATCACATGGCACAAACAGGCTCTTTGCTCCTCTCCATGTGGATACACTTTGAATCCAGCGATTGCTGATACCATTGTTGTGGTTATCTCCTGCTCCTCGGTGGTTATCTCGTATTCATAAGAAGCCTCCCAGTGTCTCTTTAATGAAATCAAAGTCAGAGCTGATTCTGCAGTATGGAGCTGAGACGAGCTCTCCCATCTGGCCACATATCCACTGACGCTGCTCTCTCATGGATTTTAAATATGGCGGTGACCTTAACAGTAATAAAAAGCCATTCTCACAGCACTAATCCTCTCTTCTCCAGTCTCACTAGCTCTTAACCTTTTCTGCCACAGAATAAATGAACTGAGCTGTGAAGATGTGCATATGCAACCCCACTTCACTCCCCCCACCCACTGTAAAATCAGCGCCTCATAATATTGGCTCAGCGGCAGACAGATTACGGCAGGAGGAGAGCATCTGCTGGAAGGAGAAACAATATGACGGCTTCCTCCCCGGGGAGCAGTGGTTGTAAAAGACAATCAGAAAGAGAGAGAGAGATGGAAACAACCAGGCTTTCTTGAAGAAACATGTACGCATTAAACCACAAGTCCCGCGGGAGAGTATGGAGAGTGACAGAAGGGATATCTTTTTTACACAGGATTGTCAGTCTGTGTACTGATTTGTCTGCCATTTATTTACCTCACGATGACAATTAAACAATAATGTTTTAATCCCTACTAATTTGATATGACAGGGACGTGAACAATAGGAAAAATGGCTTCAGAGTAGCTGCAATAAAGGACTTTGATTAAAAAAATTTCCAATCATGCCTGTGTTCACCAAACTCAAATCAAGTAAGAACATGAATACTGATGACTGAAGACATTTCTTATAGGAAGGGGCGAGAAATGATGTTCAGCTGTTTCATTAGAGGTCAATGGTCAGAAGTTAAAAGAAGTTCCTGTTTCTACTTGGCCTGGTGTGGTGGGAGGAAGTTATGGGGCTCCAAAACAGAAAACGTAATGGAGCATTCTTTCAGAGCCGCAGCTAATGCAGTATACACTTTTTACTACTATTGTCTTATCTGTGAGAGAAAGTATCTGTATGAATGTGCTTGTTCAAAGTCACTAGGAGTTAACAAAATGTGGAGAAAAGCAACATGTATAAGATGTCTGTGCATCAAAATACTGTGTGATCTGAGGCTGTAGAACAGAAGGCCTACAGTAGATCCTCGACTTGTACCTAGTGTTATTTTTGAGGACGTGACTCGTGGTTTTCACCTCCTGAAACTAAGGAAATCCTCTCGTTCACACTGACAGATGAAGGCTATCTGACGGCTAACAGACCACTTCACATTTTTGACCAAATATGAGGATATTGCACTCTGGGATTGCCACCATTCTCAGTTCTCCTGCCTACTTCCTGCTATTTCAAGATTTGACTGGAAACAGTCCAGTGCTGTAGTGAATAGCTGTGTGTTTGTGTGTGTGGCAAAGTTTCTTAATATTCATCCATTACTATTTTTGCTCAAAAATTTAACAAAAAGACAAACTAAATGTGCAAATGTTCCTCCAATTGTCCTCCCCAAGACAATTTAACAGAGCCCCCGCCACTGCGTCCAGAGTTTAGCGTCCTCAAGACGATGTGATTGGTTTAAAGAGTCTGTGGCATTAAAATTTCACATTATGAGGTTTTTTAACATTAATAGGCGTCCCCCAGCCTGCCTATGGCCCCCCCAGTGGCTAGAAATGGTGATATGTGTAAACCGAGCCCTGGGTATCCTGCTCTGCCTTTGAGAAAATTAAAGCTCAGATGGGCCGATCTGGAATCTTGCTCCATATGAGGTCATAAGGGGAAAGGTTACCTTCCCATTCTCTGCTTTGCCCACCCAGAGAATTTGCCCCCCCCTTGAGAGAGAGACATCATGGCTTTCAATCAAGCAAAGTGGCAGTTGGTCAAGACCACATCCCCATCCTCCACCTTCCCCCCTTCTCTCTGCCTCAAAAGCTACATCCTCAGAAATGGCACATACATGATGCTGACAGAGCACCATGCGGAGCACCATGCGGAGCACCATGCGGAGCACTGCAGCGAGCTCTGCAGCGGCTAAACACATCTACTAACTGCCGCTAATACAGCGAGCTGTGATGGAGGTCTGTAGCCGGGTCACGAACCTCTGTAGCAGCTTCAAACAGCTAGCAACCGCCGCTATGTAGCAAAGAGCTCTGTAGCCGACGTCATGTGACCAGCCGGTGGTCTCCTAGTTTTCGTATGATATCATACGTTTTAGTGTGCATAACTTTTCATACGATATTCTACGAATCCGTTCATGAGAATGCTTCGTGTAGCCAGACCAAATCTACAGATAGGTCTGGTAATGTGTGATCACTGTTCGTATTTCCCCACTGCCTGGAAGCCGCTCTGTAGGGGCTCTGTCTTGCATTTTACTGGATTCGGGAAGTTTACACTCCAGCAACCCCAGCCCATATCCAGGAAAGTTACACAGCTAGTTCTAGAGAAAAGGCTGTTAAATATGTATGCAAGTGACATAGCAGTCTGCTTTTACATTTTTCCTTCCTATACCAGGACCAACTAGCTCAACACTGCAGCACATGAACAATACTGCTCCTTAGTTCCATTTCTCCTACATGGATCATGAGGTGAGGCAGACTTTTTGCCTGGGAGATGAAGCTTTAGCCTCGATCAGATGTATTAATACATTTCCATTAGAAGATGCACATTCAATAATCACATTTTATTTAAGTTTGCATTTTCAAGGGAGTTAAACCCTAAAAGTAAATGTAAGGGGAATCCAAGTCTGTGTAAAGCAAGCAGTACTAAGACAGTTATTAGGTCTCAGTTTCCATTACAAATCAAGCAGTTTGAAACTCTTTCTTTACTCAACAAATTATGCAGCAGTTTAATTCTTGGCATTTCAGAGCTATAATGAATTCATGTCTGCATATTCCTAAACTTTTAAGTATTAAGTATAATTTGCAGAATGTTAAGTTTAAATCCCTGTATGTTTGAAGAGTAAAAAACTCCCTCTTTATATAAACCCTCCCTCTTTTATATCGGAGCCTGTGTATCAATGGCTTTCCCTCTCTGTGGGACTCACCACCCACAAAGGTTAATGAGCTTAAACACAGCTCCGAGGGAGCTTATTAAACAGACCACAGAGACTGCAGAGGGGAGAGGAGAGGAAGGAAGGAATGAAATAAGTGTGGAGGGGGATTGTTGCTGCCATTGTAGGCTACTGGGAAGATTTCACTGTGGTGGTGGAAGTGATCCACAGTTTTTTTTTCCGACATAAAGACAGAATTAACTGACATTTCTCAGTGAGGACATCTGCCATTTAAGGAGGAATCATTCTCGTTTGTAATGGTCCAACCTGCCTACTTATGTAGGCAGGTTGGACCATCACAAATGAGAGTGACTCAGGCCAGCCTACAGTTCTCCTCCGACTATGGTGTTCCTGTCATTGTAATAGTGGATCCAGGAAGCGGAGGTGGAACGCGTGGCAGCATCACAGTCCGTAGGAACTTGGGTTGGAAACCGGAAGGTCGCTGGGGCATCTGTCATGGGAAGCCCCCTCACTCAGACTCTCCATTAGTGCATGTATAGGTCCTGGGCATCTGTGTGTATTTTCTGTGTGTGTTATATGTGTAAAAAGATTGAATTTCCCCTTGCAGTATCAATAAGGTATGTCTTAGTCTTTCATGTGACAGACCAGTTGCTTTATGTTGCTTACTTTCAAAACTATTAAGTTGAAAGTTAATGGGACAAAAACATGGTTAATTGGTTAGATTCCACATAGAGAACCACTTAAATATGTATACAATTCTCAACATGAATCAGGCCGTATCATTTGTTATCTGTTATCTGTCTTAGTCCTTAAATGGAGAGATACAGACAACATGATGGGTCCTATTTTACCAGTAAACTGTTCTATGACTATGACAAGGTAAGCTCGGTTTTGCATTCTATCACCCCTTTAAAACAGCTTCACTTTTAAATACTATGTATGTGTGACGGAGAGATCCATTATCTCTTATTGTCTTGTAATATTTGCATGAATATGACAACATGAACATCAGTAAACTACTGCACTATGAATGTGGAAGCTGCTTTTGATTCAGGTCCTGGCGGATATCCTATAATTGGACATGGATTTTGAGCAATTAGCAGTGAAAGAGGCTGCAACCTCTTTTAAATCCACTTTTTTTTTAAGATTAATATTGGGATATTTCCGCCTTTATTTCTTTTGACAGGCCAGCTAGCTGAGAAAGAGGGAAGACATGCAGGAAATTGTCACAGGTCAGAGGTCAACCCTTGACCTCTGTGTTGAGACATAAACCTCTCAGTACCACTGAGCCAACCTGGCCACAAACCCACACTATAAATCCACTTTGAACCACTTACTGAGGTGTAAACTGAAGAGGCTTGGGATCTAATTATTGTTCTATAGGATGAAGATGAATAAGTCCTTTATCAAACCATATGAATGTGTCCCAGTCCAGGATAGGAAACTAACTAACAATGCAAAGATCAACAAGACACTGACAGACATGTTCATATTTGATTCATTCAATAAATTATAATTTTTTGTCTTAAATCCACCAGCCATTGTCATATTATACCAACATTTGCAGCATCCTGAGCCTTTTTAGTAAGTTTACTAGGAAAACTCAGCCCAGAGTAGTTTATTCTCCCCTTTTTATTTTTAATAAAATGCAACTTTCTCTGTCGCCCACAACATTGTAACTTTTATCGTAATATTTCTTTACAAAAGGCATTTTGAAAAAAAGAAAAGTTGGCTTTGTTTCTTAATTTATTTTTACATATAAATCATATATAAATCTGACATTATTTGACAGCTGCTCACTAGGGCTGCACCATTACTTTTATCGCAATGGTGATGCTACTCTGTGCGATTACATAACTGCAAAGTTGGTGTGATTTGAGTAAAGGAAAAGATGAGCTGTGTGCGTGACACTGCCGTTTCCACGTTGAAACACTTACCGATTTTAACAGATGAAGCCACCGTGTCTTAAGAATACACATTAATCATTCACTATGACTGGCCCACACGTTGAGCAGCTATGCCCATTCTCTTCCAGCAAGTACAAATTTGTTGAGCTATCAAGCAGATATTCTATTGACAAAAAGGCCTTGCTCATTAGGGGTATTCTTTTCAATGTCATGCTGAGCTTCAAATGAGATCTTCTCTCTGCCTGATACTTTGACAGGAAGTTAATTAATGGGATCATTGCCGCTCTGATTTGAATTCTTTGATAGTGTGATGCAAACTGAAGGAGTTCAAAGCGGTAGTCTAAAATGCTCGGAAAGACAAGATTACAATGATTGATTTGAATGTTCAGAGGACATATTGAATCATGTTTTTTTGATGGGGTTTGACACAGTCTTAGTTTTCCCTTAAAGGAGTAAATGTTGTTTATTGAATGTGTATACATAAATGTTCGTCAAATGAGTATTTTGTGTGTTCGAACACTGGCGTTACAGAATTGATCCAAACATCAATAAAGAGACCTTTTACCCTGACCACGGCTAAAGTTATAATAATAATAATAATAATAATAATAATAATCAATAACAATGGGGAAACAACGAGTGCATCAGGTCAAAAGGTCCTAGTGTTGACTCGTCACAGAGATAACATCTGATGTGACGGCGCCTCACAGAATTTGTGAACTTTGAGTCTCTTTTTATTTAATTTTAATTCATACTTAATTTAATTTTTATTTAATTTATACTATTTATTGATCCCCAATGGGGAAATTACAAGTAATTTAAGTAATTAAAAAAAAAAAAAAGTACAGTGTGTTTACACTGCAAATTGAATTTTTATCTGAGTTTTGACCTGGATTTTAAAAATTCAAAATGGTTGTAGATAAATACTAAATAAATGCAAAGAATTTGGCCAATGCTGGTCTTGTTATGGGAGTGTGATGCAGTTTGTTTCAATATTTGGTGGTAATTAGTAACAGTACTGCAAGGATTGATTATGGGATGCCCTTATCCTAAGCCCGAATCCTCATGCATCAGTAGCCCCTGTTGCTAGTCGAGAGGTTTTTATACCTTCCCAGACAAAAAAAAGGATACAGGACTGCAAAGTAAAGTATGTTGTGGAATTGGAACAAATGATCAGTTCTCACCAGCTTTAGCACTTAGCATACTGTATCCATCCTCAAAAACAATACTGGTTGAACTATAACGTGCATAATCCTAAAGACCAGGACCTCACAATGCCAATGACAGCAGACTATATGCATTAATTAACCCTTGTGTTCCCGTCTTCCTGTCAAAATTGAAAATCAATAGTTTTGGTGACGCTTTTTATCATTGTTTTTAACTTTTTCTTACGATTTTGTCCCTTTTTTCAACACTTTTCTCAATTTCTTCACGTTTATGGTCAATAAACCTCATTTACTCAATACTATTTCAAAACCACTTGCTAAGGGATAAGACGCCCCAAAATTAATGAAAGTAGAGATTTGTACTTACCAAAGAGCGTTGTGTGGAATCAATCATGTCATGTAAAAAGAACATTGATATAGGAAAACGGGTCAATTTGACCCGAGGACAACATGAGGGACAAGAGTTTTATGAAACTTGGAGAAATCAAAGTTATCATAGACCACACATTTGCTACATATACATTTGGAGTAGAGATGATGAGGGAAAATGGCGGAGTGGAGAACCTTTAAGTTGAGTGAGAACCTTACACATGTATTAGTGATCACTCCAACATGAGCACAAAGAGCTTTTCATGACTTCATATTCCAGGCATGCTCCAGTGGGCGGAAAACAAGGAGGAGTCCAACCAGGGTGCAATCAATACCGGAGCTTTTATATGTTGGTGGGTTTTTGTAGGGTAGTAACCTCTTTATGGATTCATCAGCTGTTGCTGCAAAGGACAAGTCTCCTGTTGGTCTGGTGTCCACACAGTGGGACAAAGACAGTGAGTACTTTTACATGCACACCAATATTCCACTATTATTCCAAATATGACAACATTCCAAATTTGATACAGCTCACGTAATTGGCATATTCCAGTCAGATATTCGGGGAAAAAAAAGCCTTTTATTATTATTATTATTATTCAGGTTTTAGAAACATTCTTTGGACATGTATACAAAGCATTTGGAATATGCGTCTCAATTGGAGGTTAACCCGCAGTTTACGGGCTCCGGTCTATTTGCGGCTTATGGTCAGCTCTGTGCGTTGCTATGGTTACTGTACACAAACCAACCAGCCTAGAGTTTGCAGGGCTGCAGTCCAACAAGTCTGCCACCACTGGTAAACTTTGGGAATATTTGTGGAATATTCCCAAAGTTCCATGTAAACAGCTTAGTTGGAATATATATATATATATATATATATATATATATATATATATATATATATATATATATAAAATATATAATATTATGTGCATGTAAACATATTGAAACAGAAGTGATAACGAAGAGGAGGAAGAAGAACAACAAAAGTATTGCTAAAAGAAGCTGCACTACCCAGCTCTACTGCAAACATCAGCACTTATCCGGGGTTCAATTCTGAGGTGGTCCGAGGAGAGTCATATTTCAAGTCTCCAATGACAGACTTACGATGTCAACAGCGGAGGTATTTCACTCACAGACTGAAGTTGGATGTTGACTTTGCAGTAGAGGGAGCTGTTAACAACCATCGACATAAGGACCACAGACTCAAGGAATCGCTCCCTGGAAAGCTGCACTTAGCTCCACTTGCCTATTTTTCAAGAGCAGACTATATTCTGTCATCTATAAATTTCCCCATAAAAGAGCTGTTGTGTATGAGTGTGTGTGTGTGTGTGTGTGTGTGTGTGTGTGTGTGTGTGTGTGTGCTTTGGCATTTGCAGCTACTACGCAATGCATTCCTTTTAACATACAGGGTAATATATTCATAGGTCTATTTTACACTCATGCATAACACAGTACAGATCCTCGGGGCTTCCATTAATTAAGACCTGCTGAACACACATTTACACACACTGTAGCATGTTCTGTAAACTGCCAGGAGAGCTCTACCAACATCCATGTATAGTCCAAAGAAAGCTCGTGCTTTTGTTACTGTTAGCAGTGTTAAAGCTTACGGGGAGAGGAGAGTTCAAAGTTGTCCAGACTCTGTGGGGATGAAAGAGGCTGTCATGAAAGCACCAACAGGACCTCATCCATAATAAATGCAAGGAGGAGGTGAATCACCAATGCAAAAAGGTTCCATCTGCAAGCATAGCTCCAACAAACCTTGGTTCCCATTTTGCTGTCATTTTCCACAATACTGATTGGGTTTGGCCCAAATCCTGTCGAGCTGTAGTTCTGCGTGCCAAGACTAGTGGTTCTATTTTAATACTTACTCTTCTGTGTACACAGTATAGTTTTCCCTTTGATTCCTGAGCCTTTCTGGTAATGTTACTATAGGAAAACTCAGCCCAGACTAATTTTATTCTCCGCAAAATAAGTTTCCTTTTTATTTTTAAAGAATTATACCAACAAAAGTCACAACTTTTTTTGGCAATTTTCACTGTCTCTCACAACTTCATTACAAAAGACATTGCAACTTTTATCACAATTTGGTTTTTGTCTTTTTTTTTTACAAAAGCTCTCGCAAAATCAGGCATTTTGGGCCGCGACAGAAAAGGAGAGAGACTCACCTCCAGCGCGCTTTAGAGGAGAGTCTGGCAAAGCGAGACTAATAAGGGCACACCGGACACATTTTTTTTGCTATATTTAGTACTGTTTTGAGTGAATACCATGTCAAGGTTGATGTGTTCAACATTTATTAAAGTGAGTAAGGATGAGAGCTTTGGTCTGCCTGCAGCTGGCAGCCTGTTTTCTAATCCGGTGTTTCCACTTAACAACTTCAAGGCGTCTGCCAACCAGGCTCTCCAAGCAGAGGAGTTGAGGTGCATTTGCTACCCTCATTATTTAGCCACAATTCCCCCAAAAGGTTATTAGAAGCCGCAGGAAGGATGATTATGAAAATATGTTATTGTAGGGCAGGAAAGCCCTTAGGTTCTGTCAGTCAGGTGCCGGCTGGAGCGCTACTCTGGGCCCACAGCTGGGACTTGTCTGTTGGCAGGGTGTGTGTGTGTGTGCATGTTTTTTGGTGTGTGTATTCTTAGTGCTTGTAAGTGTTAACCGTTTCTCTTGAGTGTGTTTATACATAAGTTTGTGTGTGGCTACATGAATTGGGTGAATTCTATATTGTTGGAATGTGTGTTTGTGTGTATGAGCTCTAATTTGGGTTGAAGTTGTTCCAGAGAGAGTAGCCAGCTGATTGGCTGCTTCTGTGCTGACATCATCACAGGCTATGAAGAGCAACAAGCTTGCCAGGCTTTGTCTGTGACTGCGGCTCAGTCTACAGTGTGTAATGTGCCAGTGTAGAGCACCCAGTCGACAAACACTGGGCTTATATTATATTGCACAATGAAGAAACTCAGGGAGGGGGCTACAAAGGGCCTGTGTGCCCATCTGCACACTGCACTTTTACTTATTCAAACATTCCTGAGCGCAGAGCTGCTCTAGAGGCAGAACTGATTTAATAGCATTGGTGGAGTTGAGTTTCAGTGGGAGGAGCCAACAAGTGATTTTTCAGAGGGATAGGGATTAAAGGAAAAATCTGGCATTATTCTATATATTTCTTTTTGACAACAAATCCCATTAAAAGACTAGCACAGCTAAAACTTGATCACATATCCATAATTTCTAAGTTTGAGCTGTAGTTTTTAGCAAACATTACTCATACAGGTATAAATAGTGCTGTTTTGGGGGACTTTTCCAGCCTCAGATTACTAGTGAGTACTTTTAGCAGCAGGACATGTATGAGAGATTGCCTGAGCATACACTACAGTTCCCATGTTCATCATAATGAAGGAACATGTCACCCATTGCAGCAGTGATGTGCAAAGAAATCAAATAATTCAGGTTTTTATCCTATGAAGTCAGCCAGCCTTATTCTTTAAATGGTAGCAATCCTTTTTTTTATTTTGTAGTTCTCTCAGAGAGCGAATAGGCTTCCACTGTACTAAAGATTGTGAACAAGGAATGCTTTTTTTACTCATCATGAAACTCAATCTTAAAGGACTTAGCTACTACAGAGTGGCTTGATCTCCAAAGGTCAACTTGGCTGTCTGACATTCTCACACTGCGATTCTTTTTCTTTGGCAATTACAGTTCAACTTAACCGATAAGATTACTTCTGCCTCGGAAACAGCTTTGTCTCTGAGATCTTTGTCGAACAACTCGGCTCTGAAAAACATTTTTGTGATATGAAATTATTTTTAGATTTCATGCTGTTCAGTTTAGCTCGGAATATGTTTGTGGTTGTACTCCCCAGTGTATGCACCACACCATCTGTTTGCGTTGCATCAGACATCCTGTCATCTCTTGGGAACTTGGGAACGTGCTTGTAAAGTGGCAAACTGGAGGAAACTATATGTGCAATAAGTGTACGATTGGGCCTGCACGTTTAGAAAATTTAAATTTTTTTAATGACTTTGATTCTCATTTAATTTTACGAGCCGACTGCATTGCAGTAGCAAACGCTACTACCTTCTTCTGTGAGTTTTAAGAGAATTCCTCTCTGTCTACAGGCTGTGGTGATGAGTAATGTGCTATAGGTGCCCAAAAAATATCTATGTTTGGTACTGCCAATTTGTTTTTTGTCTTGGTCAAAAGAAATCATGGCAGAAAATTGTGACATTCAATTCCAAGCAAAAAAAATCGCGATTCATATTTTTCCCCGAATCGTGCAGACCTACGTACAATGCACATTTTCATCTTTTCACTCTACAAATGATTTCTATCCTGTGATTAAAAAAATAAATAGCTATCAGCACAGGAAGACACAGATGGACTGACGGTCTTCATCCCCCAAATTACAGAAATGTAGCTCAGCGTGAATTCTTTCAGGAAGACCTATTAAATACTATTAAATGATGCACTCCTAAATCAACTCAGCTGTTATCCTAATGAATGTATATTTTATCAAGCGTGTATAACTGTTTTTAAAAGATTTGTATAGCGATGGAGTCTAATCGCCAAAGACTTTGTACATTTTATTTGAGCTGTACAATAAATCTTATTTGCATATCTGCAAACATGTCTCTCCTGATTGAAATGTTGGTCATTCAGTACTAGGATACACAAGGCCGTATCCTTCTCCATGCAGAAAGGGATTTTAATGTTTGGCAAAATATGATGTAAACAGAAACCAAGATCACACAACAATCCTCAGATACTCAAAAGTGCTTGTACCGATGGCTTGCAGTTGTTTTAAATGGAATGTCAAGCCTCATAAGTTAACTTCTTCTTGCAACTCTAATTTGCTTCATAAGTAATCTGCTACTGTGCTTGGGTGCCAAGTGAGATGATTGAGCGGCCGTAATGATTTGTTCCCATTGCGCAGGCTTGTTAAAAAACGGCAGTAGAAACCCAGTGAGTGATGTAAGAGCAGATTTGGCTGCATGGTATTTCAGAACAACAATCTCATTCGCCTCTTGCAGACATCATTCTTATTGTTGTTTTTATTATGTTTCCCTCTTTCTCGTCTTTCCTCTGTGTATGTGTGTGTTTTATTTATTTTTTTAGTTCTGGGACACGTTCTCATGTCTCAGCATATTGTTTGTAATTTTTAAATAAAAACATTTGTTCACAAAAAAAACAATCTCATTCGCCTGTTGTTTATTTCTGTTGATGTTCATTATTCCTTGTACATGTCACAATATGCTAAGCCTGTCTTTTAAGGTCCTGCTGTCACTGTGCCAGATGTGCGAGTTACTGTTGTTGATGTTGTCACATCACACGTCTCACAAAGACAAATGTACGTACACTTTATTCCCCCGACAGCCATATTGACTTTGCAAACGATACATTTCTCATTGCAGATTTGGCTTATTACATTCTAATGAAATCCATTTTTTTTTTCTAAATGAGTGTGTTTGTTCAGCTGGGATTTTTTCAAACATATCCCTTGCAGCAACAGACTACAGAAAGTGGCTATTTTGCCACGTTTGTGTGTCACGAGCGTGCTTTGCGTTGTTGTTGTCGTCGTTGCTGTGGCTGCTGCTTGATGATAAACCTTTGGCACTGAGCTGCTGTCAGTCAGACAGACAAGCCTTTGCCCTGGTCACTGCTGCCTCATGCCAGCTAGGTCCCTGCACTGAGAGGGGAGGACAGGGACATGCCAATGGGAGGACACAGGATAAGGTTACACACACACTGGCCTAGTGTTTGACTGCCAGACTGACCTTCTGTCTCAGGGCTGCATCAGCATATATACAATCCAATGCAGTGTGTGGTGTCTGAGCTAGATCAGTAAGACCAAGAGTCTGCAGCCATGCTAGCGGCTCTGTGAGCCTGTACCTAATGCACAGCAGTGCTTGAGCTAAATGCTAATGTCAGCGTGGCAGCATGCAACAATGGCAAATTGTCGTGTACGCCATCTTTATTTAGCGTGTGAGCATACTAACACTAGCTGAGTAGCACAAAAGCACAGCTGAGGCTGGTGGAAACGCCATTAGTTCTGCAAGTCATAAAAAGTACTGGAAAAATAAGAAGTTTGACCTAATGATGGTGCTAGACAAAATCTAAGGCACCCTTAAAGTTACTGTTCATCTATTCAACAACCGACAGACAAACCGTTCCATTCCTAAGATTAAAAAGACGAGAGGAGAGTGGACCACAGACAGTCCTCCCTTTCTTTTCTGTTAAAGCTTAGCCTGGTGGATATGTTTTGTTCTTAGGACAAGCCAGACTAACCAACACATTTGAATAAAATATTTTCCACATGTTTTTTATCAAACTTGACCATAATGGATCTCAGTGGCTTTAATGAATGTCATGGTTTGGTTTGGTTTGGGCTGTGTACAGTCAAATGTGATCTGTAGGAAGTTAAAACATTAAAGCAGTAGGGACCAATACAGTAAGCCATGTCCTAATGACTAATTAGGCTTTGAACAACTCCATCTGTGATAATCTACAAAGTTTCCACTAATGCGAACCATATGGAGACATAACTCCTGGCTGAGACACTTATTTTGGGCTGCTTGTTTGCTGACAGCATACCACAGTATTAACAAGACACTCCACTGTACAGCTCCTCCACATCCACACTTTTCAGATCATTATACAGCCACTCATGTAAACAGGCTCGCCCATGTAGAAAGACTGCACAGGCACCACCGAGCTGACCTCAGATCTGTCATTAAACAGGCCCCCCTCCCCCGCCCCAAAAGCCAAACCCCCAACTCTGCTTAATTATGCACGTGGGCTGAGCAATCAGTCTCCCTTTATGCTACTGTACACTCTATAGTGCTGCTTCCTTGAGCTCGCAAGCTGATTATAGAGCTTTGGCATTCCAAGCACTTTGAATTATTTAAATCTCTGTTAAACCCAACGTACATATATATCAATGGAAGGAATGGATTAGGGGTTGACATGTTTTTCCTCTGGCTTTGCCCCCCACTTGTCTCTTCCTCCGAACCTGACAAACACTCCACACGAGTCATAACACAGTGCTTTTCAAGTAAATGGCAATTTTCTAATTCCCTATTGAAGCATGTTCCACAGTGGATGTTGCTTTTAGCCGTATTGGGGTTGAGATTAGGCCGTTGGATTAAGGATTGTTTTTTTTTCTCCGTTTGTAGAAAGGTCCAGTTTGAGACATGGAGAGGGCTTTTGTGCATCCTGAAGGGCCCACCCTGGAGAACAGGGCTTGTCCAAGGGAGGCCTTCATGTGGGTGGGCTGTGGAAAGGTGATGGATCTCCTTTTCACACAAAACTCTGGAGGAAAGCACACAATCAATATCCTGCTGTCTGCCTCCAGTGCCAATAAATGAAAACAGGGTGGCGTAAAGAGATGAATAAATAAGGTGGGGGGGGGGGCACCCTTTTTCACATAAGGGGTAGGATTGTACACAAAGCTGAGCAGATACTGCATTTAGAAAGACTATAATAGTCTCTCCGTCTCTCAGCGGGTCGCTTGCTGCAAATTTATGTTTGCAGTGAACACATTTATTCACAGGGCAGAAAACAAGCAGTATTTATTCTGTGAAGTGCAAGCTGGCTCAGATTTGTATAAATGTTTCAATTAAGCTTTATGAAAATTGATGGCGTAACACCCCCCCCCCACTATCCTTCTGTCTGCAGGTTTGCTGTGCTTGACAGCTGCAGCTTAGGTGTCAAGATCGAGTGTTAAATTTGTAAATGGGTCTTTTTCCTGTCAACTGACGTGAAATTACAGTTGGGGGGGTAATAGAACAGAGGAGCTGTCTGTCAAATGGGAACGAGAAGGAGAAAGAGAGGCCAGAGGAGAGCGATGTGCCCATCAGGGTGGATGAGTGACAGGGGATGAAAGAAGCTCTTCAATCCACTCTCAGGCTGCCAAAGAAATGAATTCACATCACCTCAATTGCACCATTACTGGAGAGAGAGCAAAGGGAAGGCTTTTCATGCTTTTTATGTAGTCATGGGAAACCACAAGTAGGTCTTGCTGTGTTTTACTTATCCTAAGTGCGTCCTAATGATGATAATGCCGCATGTCTACTCATTTGTATGACTAAGCTAATCCTATAAGTGAGATATTCCTTGTAGCAAGCACAACTCTGGCAATCAGTGAATTCACACACTTGCACTCAGATCTGAGACTCTACAGTTCCCTCAGTATTAGCGCTCCAGTTATGACTGCATATGTGTGGCTGTCAAATGCTAATAAAGAGACAGTTGCAGCAAACCGACATTTTGCACATTATACTATTCTGCCAGCGGTCTGCCACACCACACCTGCTGACATTCTTAAGCACGGTGTGAACATGCAGAAGTTATTTGGTGTCTGTTGCCTCTATTAGAAGTCCCAATTCCAGCACATAAAATGAAGTCATTTCTCTGCAGTCGTTGGCAGACTGCCCAAAGCCTCCGACGCTTTTCTGCCCTTTTCTGCCACGGAGTACTGACAAGTGACAGGTGATCTATGGCTGTTTGTAGTCAGGGATCTAAATCAGAAACGAGCTTAGCGGCGGCTCGCGAAATGAGAATTGATAATCGAATGATGCTGAATGAGGGCGCCTGTCAGTACATTGTAAGGGAACTGACGGATTTAGTTAAAGGAGAAGGAAGGCATGGCGGATGAATTTTGGCAGAATAGAGAACTGCTCAGCTCAGAGCGAGAAGCTGCAGCTATTTCTGATGCTCTGAGTGTTTACATGTTGGTACTGTTCTAGACGAGTAACTGAAGGGGTACAGCGCATATTATGATCAAGCCCTTCTGAAACACAGCAGGATAGGTTAATTCTTTGTTAACCTAACCACAGGGCCTGTGGTTTGTCTTTAAGAACAGAGTGTAGGGTGACAGTGATGGTGAGAGAAAGGGATGCAGACAAACAGAGAGTGAAGAGATTTCATGTAAGCAAGGTCAGGATTAGTGTTAATTTTGTCACTTATTTTTAATTTAGTCTTAGTCTTGTGCCAAATGTCATTGTTTAGTCATTCACATATGTTTTTTTGTTAGTCAAGTTTTAGTCAAAAGACATTTTAGTCTTTATTTAAATTATTTCTGAGATTATTTCTGACAACCATTTCAGTCGAATAGTGTTTCACACATCTCAAAAATTGGTTAAATGTCATAATTACCTGACAAAATACACTCGTTGAATGATTTTTGTTGAATGCAACTTTGATTTTGTTGAATGCAACTTATATCGAGCCTCTTCCTTCATGCAAATACAAGTGTACACAGACACATGTTAGATAAGAGCCAGGGCTCCTGGGCTCTACGGCACCTTGTTACACAGACACATGTTAGATAAGAGCCAGGGCTCCTGGGCTCTATGGCACCTTGTTACACAGACACATGTTAGATAAGAGCCAGGGCTCCTGGGCTCTACAGCACCTTGTTACAGACACATGTTAGATAAGAGCCAGGGGTCTTGGGCTCTACGGCACCTTGTTACACAGACACATGTTAGATAAGAGCCAGGGGTCTTGGGCTCTACGGCACCTTGTTACACAGACACATGTTAGATAAGAGCCAGGGGTCTTGGGCTCTACAGCACCTTGTTACACAGACATATGTTTGATAAGAGCCAGGGCTCCTGGACTCTACAGCACCTTGTTACACAGACACATGTTAGATAAGAGCCAGGGCTCCTGGGCTCTACGGCACCTTGTTACACAGACACATGTTAGATAAGAGCCAGGGCTCCTGGGCTCTATGGCACCTTGTTACACAGACACATGTTAGATAAGAGCCAGGGCTCCTGGGCTCTACAGCACCTTGTTACAGACACTTGTTAGATAAGAGCCAGGGGTCTTGGGCTCTACGGCACCTTGTTACACAGACACATGTTAGATAAGAGCCAGGGGTCTTGGGCTCTACGGCACCTTGTTACACAGACACATGTTAGATAAGAGCCAGGGGTCTTGGGCTCTACAGCACCTTGTTACACAGACATATGTTTGATAAGAGCCAGGGCTCCTGGACTCTACAGCACCTTGTTACACAGACACTTGTTAGATAAGAGCCAGGGCTCCTGGGCTCCACAGCACCTTGTTACACAGACACATGTTAGATAAGAGCCAGGGCTCCTGGGCTCTATGGCACCTTGTTACACAGACACATGTTAGATAAGAGCCAGGGCTCCTGGGCTCTACAGCACCTTGTTACACAGACACATGTTAGATAAGAGCCAGGGCTCCTGGGCTCTACGGCACCTTGTTACACAGACACATGTTAGATAAGAGCCAGGGCTCCTGGGCTCTACAGCACCTTGTTACACAGACACATGTTAGATAAGAGCCAGGGCTCCTGGGCTCTACAGCACCTTGTTACAGACACATGTTAGATAAGAGCCAGGGGTCTTGGGCTCTACGGCACCTTGTTACACAGACACATGTTAGATAAGAGCCAGGGGTCTTGGGCTCTACGGCACCTTGTTACACAGACACATGTTAGATAAGAGCCAGGGGTCTTGGGCTCTACAGCACCTTGTTACACAGACATATGTTTGATAAGAGCCAGGGCTCCTGGACTCTACAGCACCTTGTTACACAGACACTTGTTAGATAAGAGCCAGGGCTCCTGGGCTCCACAGCACCTTGTTACACAGACACATGTTAGATAAGAGCCAGGGCTCCTGGGCTCTATGGCACCTTGTTACACAGACACATGTTAGATAAGAGCCAGGGCTCCTGGGCTCTACAGCACCTTGTTACACAGACACATGTTAGATAAGAGCCAGGGGTCTTGGGCTCTACGGCACCTTGTTACACAGACACATGTTAGATAAGAGCCAGGGCTCCTGGTCTCTAGTGCATTTGGCAGGTGCTTGGGGCCGGGGATCAGTTATAAGCAAATATCAATAAAATGTGTTTTTAAAAAGAGATATAAAAATGTCCTTAGAGCTCAGATGGTTAATCCACAGGAAATCGTCTTGTTGCATTTGTTTTCAGAGTTTGTGTGCTTTTCTTTTAGCATTGTTTCTGTGTTTGCAGCGCATTTGTGTATTTCGTGTGCGTTTGCTAAATGCTGTGCATGTGTTGTCAAACTTATGAAGTTGTTTTCTTAGTTTGCTTGTCTTTCGTCTATTTGCAAGTGTTTCATGAAGTTGCAGTGCATTTGGCCCCCGTTGGCCACCGCACAATCGGCTGCCAAAATGAACACCGCACTCATACCACTCTCATTTCATACGTCGTAATAGTGGATGTTTGTCTCATGATGTCCTCCCCTTTTTATTTTCTGCTGGTTGTAAAGCTGGTGAGATCCGATGACGACACCGACAACTATCTCATGTTGCATTACAACACCCAGAAGACACTCATGACTCATGGCACACCGCAGATATTATGACTTCCAAGGTGATGTGATAGGACAGCTCTCCGTGCTACAGATACTTCAGCATGTCTCACAGTGTCTCTGTAGTGTCATACTAGCTGCACTATTAAAGGTTTGCAGCAGCCAGGGAACTGATTGGAGGCTTTGTGCGCAGCTTTGTGAAATCACATTTGAACCTATATTGAAATATTGCTCATGATAGTTGTGGGTTTTCTTTTCTCCCAAATCTGTCAGAGATCTGACCCCTCAATATCACTTTACTGGTTCCTGAAGTTTTTTTTGTCGGAGAACCCCTTATTGGGGTCAGAAATTTCCCATTAAAAGTGTATTTATTGTGTTTGAAAGTTTACGGTCTCATGGCATGGAAATGTCACTTTATGAGGTTTTTTAACATTAATATGAGTTCCCCCAGCCTGCTTATGGTCCCCCAGTGGCTAGAAATGGTGATAGGTGTAAACCGAGCCCTGGATGTCCTGCTCTGCCTTTAATAAAATGAAAGCTCAGATGGGCCAATCTGGAATCTTGCCCCTTATGAGGTCATGAGACCACTAAGGTCTATATAAAAGCATCCAAAAAGCACCATTTCATGGGACATTTAAGGTCTCAGCAGAGCAGAAACAATGGTCCCTCTAGCTGATACATAGACTTCTCATGTAGAAGCAGCCAGTGTGCTGTTGTAGTTTATGCAGTCCAAAAGCTGCTGGAAGCAGTTATCCATTTTTCAATCCCTCAGACAGAATCACACTTATTTACTGCAGTTTGGGCTTCTACAGAGTCCACATTTTCAACAATGTTTAAATCAAGATTTCTTTTTTAAATCAGACTTCACTTTTTGTATCATGAATGTATAGTACAGTATAATGCTACTATATATACTGTATACCTTGTATTTTAATTTTTTTTAGAATAAAAAAAAGAAGGAGAAAACAGATTACATGCAACTAACAATCTTTGTTCTTTTTCTTTTCTTTTTTGGCCTTTTTTGAAAGGACAGCAGAAGACATGAAAGGAGAAGGGGGGGGATGATTATTAACAAAAATCTCATTGTGTAAATATTTTGTAAAAGCACTATAACACTACAGTATTGTTGTGGTCTTGATATCGAGATATTTGGTAAAAATATCGTGATATTTGAGTTTCTCCATATTGCCCTGCATTAACACAACAGTCTAGTGTTTGCGTGTGCGTGTCATCCCGCTGTGCCAGCCCTGTCATGACGTCCGCTGCTGCACAAACTCTGTCCCCCCCCCCTCCATTTCCATACCTTTTTTATTGTAACGGCGAGGCGGAATAACTGCACAACATTCCCGCCTGGAACAGGCTGTGTGAAAGGGGCTAGCGATTTAAGCCGTGATTGGCTTAAATCACTGTGGCTTTACAACAGCCGTCTTTTAATTTGAATTAAAATACTTTCAATTCAATTCAATTCAATATTATTAGTATAGTATCAAATCATAACAAAAGTTATCACGAGACACTTTACAGACCACACTCTA
Source organism: Percina caprodes (assembly GCA_013375575.1). Classification (NCBI taxonomy): domain Eukaryota; kingdom Metazoa; phylum Chordata; class Actinopteri; order Perciformes; family Percidae; genus Percina; species Percina caprodes. The sequence goes on along the minus strand of JABXJD010000088.1, from coordinate 203,450 downwards.
TAAATTACATAGACCCAACAGTTTTAGTAATTCCCCCAAAAGCAATAATTTAGTGCGACAGTGGTGAGGAAAAACTCCTTTTAGGAAGAGACCTGGGCTTGTGGTAGGCGGAGTCTGATGGTGCCAGTTGAGGGCAATAATAGTCACAAATACTATACTATGACATTTTTATTACGTTTTTCGATTATTGACATTTTTCAACATTCTGTACTATTTGGTTTCAAACCCTGTTCCTTCTTGTTGTGAGGCCCCAGTCTTATCCTTTGGGCCACTGTTTAAAATGCTTTTAATATTATTTAGCTAAAACTACTAAAAAACAGTCTACATGAAGAGAACGAGCCCTTTCATACAGAGCTCTAGGACAAAACCTCCGTAGTATTATTACTTCTTTTATTGCTACTTGAAGTTTTATGAGTATGCAGTTGCCATTTCAAACATTACAGGTATTACAGCTATTTAAACCTTAAGAATTGCAATACTCCCCAATTGTCATTGAAGCAATTGAAATCAGTGACTAAAGAGAGAAGAATAAAAGCTGTAATTGTGTAAAACCTTTTCCTGAGTAGGTAGAATGAGAAAGTGAGACCATGGATTCATCTTATAGATATAATCTTCATATGAAGTGGTACCCGAGACAGTTATAATGTCCAATGCAGTGCAGTTCAGTGTCATTATCTTCCTCATCATATCCCCATCCCTGAAGTAGCTGCCCTTATCAGGCGGCTGGATACGGTCCTGTCCGCCTCTGCAGTGTCGTTAACAGGACCCATGTGAGCACCCGATCAATCCACCCGGGCTAGGAGGCTACCCTGCTAATGGCTAATGAAAGGTGTAATTACAGCAGGTCAGAGAAGGCATTTAGACACAGAGGAGAGAGACAGTGACGAGTTCATTTAGATCATTAGAGCCAAAATGTGTCTGCCTCGATAGATTGCAAGTCACCCACATTATCCTCATGATCTTCCTTTGTTTCTATTAAAGTGGGTGGGTGGCATTTGATGGTGCAGTAGATTGTAGAATTATGAGTGGAGAAAGGTGAGTTGATTTAATTAAAGGGAGTCTAGAGTGGAACAGAATTAAAAAGAGGAGAATTTGAATACATTTAGGAGTCATGATAACTTGATGATACATGACCAAGACTTTTGTTACACCGTGAAAAAGAGCATTTGTCTCCAATTAATGTTTTACACTGCTGATATTGTTATAGACCTGCCTCTTGACATTCAAGTTTTCATATAATTGTTTGTCACTTCCCACAGTGGCTTCAAATTCTAATGCAGCTAATAGCGGGACAACCTTGCCTCTGAGGGCTCCTGCAAATAGACCTGCAGCTGTATTTTTAGCTATTGGCTATTAATACTTCCAGCTAATTCATTTCAGCTCTCCAGGCACCTACCAAGGTCTCTCAATTATGGATGAGGGGAAAGTCATTGGATTCTCAGTGTTGAGAGGTAGTGACAGGAGGCTCTCTGCAGACGCATGACAAACAGGCGGACAGCTGAAGGGCGGGCAGGAGGATAGAAGATCTGTGACGCAGTTATAAAAAGCTATTACCTTTCAATAATTAGCTTTTTAATATTACGACAATGCTACTGCAGTAAGTATGGAAGATACACGGACAGCAGGTGGGTGTAAGACAGCAGACTACTAGGGTTGTGTACCGTTCCCTTTTTTTTGGTAGTACTCGACTACTGTACCCAAAAAAGTACAGAGTTCGGTACCCAACCTTACTACAGTGGTTGTCTGTGAGGTCAAATGGGCCTATTAGTACTATAGATTCTATATTATTAGACATATTATTTACGCATAAATTTTTTTTGGAATACACTGAGGAATTGAGAAATTTCTGAAGAAATTGTGAAATCTTATGGAGGAAAAATAGGGCGAAAAAGTGCTGCTCTTTCATCAGGGCTTTACTGTGCCACCGACACCAACCCCCCTGTCCTCTGTATTGTTAATACTTTTTTATTTGCTCCAGTCAGGGTGGGATAAGGTGGGCTGGGAGGGGGGTGTTTTGTGTGTTAGAAAAAGAGAAATTCATGTACCTGATGTGTCTCTGTTTATAATCCATATTTCTCAATAAAACGATAATGACAGGCAGCTAACGCAAGAAATAGACTCGTCACTCTGCTGTTCTTTGAGAACAGCAAAAACAGGCAATCCTCTTACTTTTCATATATCAAAATAATACATAGTGGCATTTTACTCCCTTACGCCCATATTATGAAAAAATTATTCACTTTTTCATGGATTTGAGATGTTAATTTGTGTCTCTGGTGCTTCCACACGCATACAAACTTGGAGAAAACTCTCCATGCTGTTCTGAGTGAGATCCGGTTTCTGAGTGTCCTCTGTCTTCAGTCTCCGGGTGAGCTGTTCAACATCTGCACGGCTTTCTACGTCACTGGCCGAGACAAGGTGGCTAACTGTAGCATGCTAGCTCGTTCTCAATGGAAAACACTGCTCCAACAGCCACTAGTTGACCAGAATCTCCAAAAGAACTACTTCCTGTCCCTGTTGTGCAGGTATTCCACAAGTGGCCCTGGTCTAGAAGAAGTCTCCCAGCTAATCCTGCCTTGGACTGACCAAAGCTGGAGAAAGAGTTATCAGCTGATGGATCTTACCGAGCTACTGAGCATGTGCAGCTCCCAACAAAGATAGGATAGAAGTGAGATGTCTCACTCTGGAGCTAAAACAGAGACCCAAACACACAGGGTGGAACAAATATAGTGTTTTTTGAAAATTAAACCATGTAAACCTATTCTGATATAACCTCAAAATACAATTATGAACCTGAAAATGAGCAGAATATGGGCGCTTTAAAATATTTTTGGCCGAGCTTACAGATAGTGGCTTGTGGTGCATGTTTACTTGGTAAGAGCCAACAGCTCATTTGTAGTTTGGCTAACTCACAAAATAAATGTTGAAACAGCTGATAACATGTAAAAATTAGGAGCCCTCTAACAGCACTGATCATGCCCTCTTTGATTGGACTTGATTTGACTAAATAACAGCGTACTGCGAGACTAAAGGCCATTTGTCCTGTGTACCATCAGTAGCTGCTGGGTTTCATTATACATATCCAATATCATATATATACAGTTGCAGACAATTATATTACACATGCTGATTTCTTATCCTGATATCGTGCAACAACAAAGCATGTGGCTTGTTGCATTTTGTCTGGTTTTGATGAATATTTAAGCCTTCAGACTTCATAGCGCAGTTACTCTAACTTCAAACCAAATCCGAGGGGGGTTATATTTACCCTATATTCACTTTCATCTCCTCTGCTTTATGAGGCATACAAAGGCAAAAGAAAAGAGCATGGCACACTAAGTACAGAATAACAGTGCTTCTCTCCCTCCTGGCAAAGAGTCGGCCGCAGATGAACCATGTTACATTTTTCAGAAAGACTAAATCCTTCTGAACAGTTTCTCAGCTGGGCTCCTTCTGGTTCGCCACCAACATATTCATTACTCTTGGGAGTGACAAGGGGAGCATGCGGGTAAATTGGGTTTAGCTCCTGACCTTTGGGGTTTGATTAATGGGCTCTCGGTTCTGCAGCTCTATAGCAGAGGTCTAGGGAGCTGCTGGGTGTTGAAGGGGTGAAGTGACAGGCTAAGCAACCCAGCACAAACCCATACATCCTCTATCCAGTTTTTCATCTCCAAGTCTAAGGGCCGGACCTACTCAAGAGCTACCGACCCCATCTGAAGGATTGCTTTTAGAATTCATCAAACTGGCCCACAAGCCTTTAGTAGTATTTTTATACACCTATCTCAGCTTGTAATCTATGACGACATGTTTCAGAATAATTATATCGATGGCATGGGTCCATCATTTTAACGACAGACCTCAATGGCTGGCAGTTTGATGGACACAGATTAGTTTTATATTACACTATTGTGAGCTTGATCACGATTTAATAATGGGTTATTTACTGTAAATAGATGTACTTTTATTTTTTTCTCTAGGTGTTCACACACACACACACACACACATATAACAGATTTTAAGGTAATGTTACTTGTTTTTAAGGCATTACATGGATTGGCCCCTTTGTACGGTATATTGCTGATACCCTACATCACTCTTCCAGGAACAGAAGATCGTCTAATCACTTCCTATTAGCTATTCCACAGTCTTGGATGAAAACAAAAGGCGATCTTGCCTTCGCCATTGTGGCCCTGAGACTCTGGAACAAACTTCCCGTTCATATTAGGTCCTCCTCTACTGCCGAGATTGTTAAGTCTCGACTTAAAACACATTTTTATTCTTTGGCGTATGATTTAGTTTAAGGACATTTGTATAGAAGTGTATAGCTTGTATGATGTTCATTGGGTCTATATTTTTATTGTCTTCCTTTGTTTTTATAACATAATATAACTTTGTACAGCACATTGGCCAGCCTAGGTTGGTTTTAAATGTGCTCTATAAATAAATTGACTGGACTTGACACGACACACACACACTTACACACACACACCAGAGTTTGACTGGCGAAATGTGATTAGCAATGGTCCAATTTCCAAATCGAATCCACCTGACAGCCTAAAACAGAAAAAGGCAGCGGGCGTCCTTAAATAACCCTGCTTGGCTTCAAATTGTATCTGCCACACATAAGGGATCAGAGACCAAGAGCCAGATAATCGGGTTTGCTTCCTCTGCCCTCCTATTATGACAAATTAAAGAGGTCTGGAAGCCATATCTTTCCGAGCAGCGTGTTCTTAGCTTGTCATTAGCTAACAGACTGACAAATTGATTAGTATTGATCGCAGCCAAAGCCTTGTAGTAGCCTGCCTTGCATGTGGTATTCTACAAGGACCTGGAGGCAAGGTCATAATGTGTTCAGAGGAGGGGGGGGGGATCTGAGAAGAGATGTCATGGACTATCAGAAGCTGTGAAGCTATGAAGCAGTAAGTGAGAAAAAGATGCAGTTTAGTACAACAAATATACCAGGAAATGCTCTAGTGATGCATACTAGGGCTGCAACTAATGGTTATTTTCATAGTCGATTAGTCTGTTGATTATTTTCTTGATTAATCAATTAGTTGTTTGGTCTATAAAATGTCAGAAAACGGTGAAATATGTGGATCTGTGTTTCCCAAAACCTAAGATGCCGTCCTCAAATGTCTTTTGTCCACAACTCAAAGATATTCAGTTTCCTGCCCTAGAGGAGAGAAGAAACTAGAACCTATTCACATTTAACAAGCTGGAATCAAAGAATTTTTACTTTTGTCTTAAAAAATGACTCAAACAGGCTTATCGATTATCAAAATAGCTGGCAATTAATTTAAAAGTTGACAACTAATAGATTAATCGTTCATGCAGTTCTAATGCATACACCTTAATGTATGTACTAACAATTTTCCCCATGAAAAGATAGAACAAATAGTTTTAGTTGAGCTGTTATCTTGATGCAACATCTACTTCACTTCTTCTGTGAACAACCCCTGCACAGAGTGCATCGTTATCACAGTCGTTTTTTTGTACAATTTCATCACTCCTTGCAGTCTCTTGTTTTGGTCAATCAGGCATGCCGAAATGAAACTATCATCCATTGGACTGTAGTGGTAGAGTGAATGGTCCAGTGGACAGTAGCATTTCAGCATTATACCATGTGGATGAGATTGTTTTGAGCTGTTGGATCGTTTTACATGAAGCGCATCAAGCGAGGCACAAGAACAAGAATGCATAATGAGAAACAACCGTCTAGTCAGGTGTACAAGTCTGATATGCATAGTAGAAAATATGTGTTAGTAACAGCACATTAGCATCAGCATCATGTGCTGTGCCTCAAGAGTCTGCTAGTTTAAAAAAAACAAGGACCAAAGCCTAACCTGCCCTTTTTCCTTCAAAGACAAGTCATTTTTTTCTCTGTCTGTTGCCTTAAACTTCAAGCAGTGTTATGAACAGCGGTTTAGTGGTAGGTGGGTATACTCTGACAGTCTCCACCCTCCCACTGATATGTTTTCATGCCTCCTCAATGTGCACTTTACTTGAGTATTTCCATTTCATGCTACTTTATACTTCTGCTCCACTGCATTTCAAAGGGAACTATTGGGCTTTTTACTCCACTACATTTATTCAACAGCTTTTTTACATCGAAAACAAGTTTAGAAGTTTAAAGAGCTGACAGGATAACACTTCACTGGACAATTTTTCTGACAAATAAAATTGATTGATTGATTGATTGATTGATTGATTGATTGATTGATTGATTGATTGATTGATTGATTGATTGATTGATTGATTGATTGATTGATTGATTGATTGATTGATGCTGAAATTGTTGTGGTCCAAACAATCCTGGTGAAACGTTAATATCACGACAATCATAAACAAAAGCCAGTTGTATGTAAAGTTTAGGACAATTGACTGGTAATTACGGCGACTGCATCATTGTAGCGGTGCCTTTTACATTCTATGCATGGTGCACCTATTCACTGTCTCTTAAGCTCTTAACGTTATTCAGAGTTTCCTCTTGTTCAGTCACGTAAAATGAAGGCTGTCTCTCCCTCTTACATAAAGTTACAACTCAGCACTGCTGTGTGTGTGTCCTCTAAAAACAGCAGCAGTCGATTTAATGACGGCAATAGAAGTTTTTGTCCGTTATCATCAGTATATTACCAAGGATGGTATATAGTAAATATATTATAGTAATGCTTTATTGTGTTTTATGTGTAGTTGTGGCTGGCTAGCTACTAGTGTTTTAACCATAGGCTGTATATATATTCATTATATATATATATATATATATAGTCAATGGTTTTAACTAAACTCATCCATTTCATCCCACTGCATGAAGCATGCAGGTTAGGGAGCAACAGCAAGGGAAGGAACTATTGTCAGGAAAAACTGTTTAACATGAATGCCTGCAGCCTCCCTCTGTAATGTGTGCACTCATACATACCTCTGGCTGTCTTTAGGCAGGCATACTGTAAATCCTCCTGCCCTGAGTTGGTGTACGTACACAGCTATACCAACACGTTAAACCACAGCAGTGTTTTCAGGCTATTATGTTGCTGTTGTTGTGGTTCACTGCCAATTCTTGAGTGCATTTTCTAGATATCCCAGTTACATATGGTTGTTTGTAGAGGCTATTAGCATGCACTGTATGTAAACTCGCGGATAGATAATACAAATGTGCACATCTGCTATTGTGGTCAGTGTAACTAGTCGTGTTATTCTGCAGAATGCCTCTTCAGTTTGAATTCTTACTAAGTTATTGGGCAGTAGATGCTCCTCACAGATGTATTGAAGGAATAAGGAGCCTGAGTTCAGATAGTTTGTTGTCCAGTGGGAGATACGCTCAGACAACACATTCTCCAGTAAACAGCAGAAATAGCAGTGCTGGCTTGTTGCAGGTGCAGCTTTCATCGAGCTCATGATGAGGCACATAAAAAAAAAAAGGAAGCCTTTTGGACCAGGTTGGGCTTAGTTTTTTTTCTCCCAGGTTGTCATGGTAACAGCAGCAGCAGGGCATTTTAGGACGCCGTCACTGGCCAGAAAAAAAACATCTCCAGGGCTTGTTTTAATACAAGAGCCCAGAATGGGAATATTAGGAACACAAAACACACAAGAAAGCAGAAGGCCATAGTGTGGCTAAACTACGTAAGAATGGCCATCATTACCATTTACGACACACAATGTGAGTTTTATGAGTGTGTGCTACACTGTCGTGTGTAAGAGAGAGTCACAAAGAGATAGAGGCAGTAGAGGAAATGATAATAACAAGGAATCTGGCAATTCAATTCTAGATTAGAATTGATAGCCAATGTTATTGTGCTATATTTGAGTCATGGAAAACTAAAAAAATTGCTTGATGAATTGTGATTAAAAAAATTCTTTGAAATTCTTAATCATTCTTAATAGTAATTTACAATACATTTAAGATAATGCCACTTTACATTCATTCAGTACTTTTTGCACATAATCTGTTGTTTCCCTGTTGGTTTGCTTTTTATTTTATTTTTTTTATTAACCCTAACCCCTGAATAATCAATAAATCTTTTTTTCAGTTCAATTTCAATTTAATTTGACAATACACCAAGTACTCCGAGCCCCACAGACCTGGATTGGATGGTAATCTGGACCAAGTTCTCATCTCATTCCTTGCATACAGTTCCTGATTCTAAGCTAAAAAGCACCAGCTACATGTACAAACCTCTTTTTTTACTTCTCAACATTTTAGTAATATTTCTATGCGGATCACTTTGAGGACTAATTAGCATTGCATCAAGGGAAAATGTAACATTCTCTACAGTTACATAATTAGTTACAACAGCATTTCTAGTTGCCGAGAGAACAATTCAGATGAGATGCAAAATGAGCCTATTAACAAATGTAAAAAAAGTTATAGAGTAGTTAAAATACAATTGAGCCACCTACTTTGCTACTGATAGACAATAAAAGAATCATAGCCTTTCAGCTCATGACATTAAATTATTCTACAAAGCAGTTTTCACATCTTAAGCCATGCTGGTGGTGTTGTTCTAGGGATGGCAATTGGACAGTGGGCGTCGGGCGGCCACTTTGGTCCAGACTAAACTAGCTCAACTATTAAATGGTTTACCATGAAATTGGGCACAGGTAGCCACGGTGACCAAAGGATGAATCATACTGACATTGGTGATCCCCTGACATTACCTCACCACCATGACGCTGACACTTTAGTTCTTTCCTGAAATGTCTCAACAACTGTTGGATGAATTGCTATGACATTTTGTAAGTACAGCCTCAAAGAGTCACCAGCGAGGCTGCTGTGGACTCTGGGGACACAAAAAAAAGTTGGTCAGATATTATACTTTATATATATAAGACATTTAAGTACAAATATCCAAGGTTATTTAACTAAGTAACAGAAAGCTGTTGACAAGACATTTACCTCAGGGAGACATAATAAATATCCATGAATGTTACCACGAAGTAGTGTGAAAAAATGGGAAAGGGGAGTGTCAATGGTGTTTAAGTGTTAAAGTGCAGTTTTGGTGTCAATGACGACGTTTACATGCTCTGAAAAAGACGATACTCTGACTGAGCTGTTTACATGGCTAATGAAAGTGAATATTCCACTAATATTCCCACATGTAGCTGTGCAAAACACGACTTTGTGGCGGAGGAGGGCTTCCCTCTTTCATTCCTTCAACCGGCTTCTTGAAAAGGTCGTCATAGCGATGTGTGCACATATCCAAAAACCTATTGAAATCTAAATCTTGGATAATGTTTAAAAGTAGCTGTGTTTCTCTTTCTTATCGGGTCTGCAGCCTTGCAAACTGTTGGCTGGTTGGTTTGTGTACAGTAACCATAGCAACGCACAGAGCTGACCATGAGCCGTAAACAGACAAGAGGCCATAAACTGCAGTAAAAACCATGATTGAGACGCATATTCCAAATGCGCTGTATACATGTCCAAAGAATGTTTCTAAAATCAGAATAATACCAGAATATCCCACATGTATTACTCGGAAAATACTACATTCGGAAAAGGCCTTAATCAGAATATCCAACCAGAATATGCTGTTCATGTGACCTGTATCAAATTCTGAATATTGTCATATTTGGAATATTCGTGTGCATGTATACCTACTCAGTGATTTGATTATTTGTACTGCCCGCTGCCTACCAAGTGCAAGTGTATCCTGTACTACTTTTATTACATGAGCAGATCTAATCTGAAAGTTTATGGGCTTCTCTTTATGTTAGTCAACTTGATTTTGATTTAATTTCCCAATATATTTCATTCTGCAATATAACACATAGCTGGCTGTGCCGTTAGTGATCGTCAGCACAACATAAAACTTCCGGTGTCAGGAACCTCCTTCTTGTCCCAGGAATTTGCTGCCAAATTCTTTTTGGCTTCAAGCCAAATATTACTGAATATTGTCCTATATTCAGCAACAGCTCTCCTTAGACTAGAGCCACACTGGGACTTAAACAGTAATCTGTTTCTCTTAAAAAAGAACGGAAAAGTGATTTTACAGGTCATGATTAAAGCCAGGCCTCCCACACCGATAATGTGTTTCTCTCTGTTTTCAGCTGTGCTTCTGATCTCAAAATAGCCCAAAACCACACCACAACACTCTGTTTGCTCTTGCTACGCACCACTGATAATGGAGAAACTGTAGCTGCCGATGTTAGAAGATGACCACCAACCGAGGAAGACATCCCAGTAGAAATGGGAATCCAGGCTCGGTCTCAAGCCACATCACAATAGCAAACGAGTGTAATCCTAAAACAGGAAGTAGAATGTCAATCCTCATCATCCCAATATTTACTGAGAAATAAGAGAAACTGACCTGAAGTCCACACCAGTCATGTCCACTGCAGACTGAGCACTGATCTAATCTCTTTAACAGCATCAACTAATAGGATGTAGCAACGCAGAATGAGAGTATGAGATGAAGATACAGTACATAAAGCATGTAATAGGGCTGCACAATCAATTTTATCATAATCTCAATATGGACAAGTGCAATATACAAATCGCAGTGGGGTGCAATATTTGTTAAAGGCCAAATATGTCTCTAACTACAAATCATATCCTACAGATCCTTGCAAAAATGATAGTGTGATCATTTAACTTTTTAAAATTTTAGCACTTTTTCATAAAAATAAGTGTTTCAAAAATGATCATTCCCTCCATTGTTGTGAATAATATCACAATTGCAATATCAGTCAAAACAATACTTAATAATATTTTCCCCATATTGTGCAGCCCTAGCATGTACTGTGCGTGGAAACGCATAGCATACACACATACACACATACATACATACATACATACATACATACATACATACATTCATACATTCATACATACATACATACATACATACATACATACATACAGTAAGAGCCATTCTAAAACACTGATCTTAAAGCTTGTTCAAAAATAAAAATCCATCAAAATTAAGATTTCTTCTTTCTCTGACAGTTTGAAGAAGTCTCCGCTGAGCTGAGCAGCAGATATTGGAATGATGATGTCCTTTAGAGACTAATCTGGGAGCTGTTAGAGCGACAGTAAGGATGGGAAACCCTTCAGCAGCCGTGGTGATTTTACTGATGCGCGGGGACACTTTCTGGTTCACAGCTGAACACCTGGCATTCAAAAAAAGCCCATTCGACTGTAAAAATGTTACAAGTTCGCCGAGTCAGTCGCTTATTCATCTCATGACATCAATTAAAACTGTCCAGCTCAGAATGAGAGCTGTCTTCTTTTATACAAATTGACTATACTGCCCTAAATCACTGAAGTAGAACAATATAGATTCTGTCTAACCTTTCCTTTTAAGCTCACCACAGTTACAGTTTTATCCCACAGACCTAGCCTATAAATGTGAGGCAAAGGCCAATAGTTTATAGCAACCTACAGAAAGGCCACTGTAAATGGTGTGGAAATAGGAAGATGTTCACAATATCACAGACGTCACCAGCATGACCGCAGAGGGGAGGAAAGCTCTGCAGGGCTGACACACTGGAACAGCTGCAGCGAGTGTGCCAGTATACAATATTTAAACCGGGGCAGCTCTGTTTTTAAAGCCTAACATTATGCTGGGTTATACATTTTTATTTCATCTGGAGCCCTGAGCCATATGGCTGAATAAATGTTTGCAGACATAAATTGTTTCACAGCAATATTGATATAGTAGGAAAAGCACAGGTGTGACTAATAACATTAACAATGGCTCTGTTCAATTTAAGTTTCCAGGAAAGCCATAACACTGCAACACTGAGCCAGCATGCGCAATACCAAAAAGCTGAAGTTAAAGCATCATTACTTTAATCATTTACACCTGTGCTTTCCTGTGACCTGTCATATCTTCTGTGAAAAAAAAGCCTGTAATGCATAAAATATTAAAACATGAAATTTGTCCGGGATCCTTCATTTGGACAACCTTATTTTACATACCTATAATATATTACCACATTCTCACAATAGGATTCCACTAAACATCATTTTACAAATAGTTTTAGTTGCGCTCTCATATTTAGTAACCAATGCCAATCAACCAGCGTTTCAGATGTTGACGTGACATGCAGCTTCTAAAAACCTTACTAGCAACTTTTAAAACTACGTGTTGCCGATATAAAATGAAAGCTGATTATGTGACTGTGTGCTCCTCTTCTCACCTAAACGTATTTCTAAACTGATTTTGGTGGACAGTTTTGGATAAAGTGGACAATTTTCCCACAACATGTGCCATGTTCAGTTCACTTTGATACCTGAGTGACAGAAGAAGAAAAAAACAGTCAAAAAACATGTTTATCATTTTGCTAATTAATTCATGGCATCAAGGCGAGACAATACTCATCCTGACCAGTTTGGCTGCTGCACATGCAGCCACTCGCAAAGCCCATGCTTAAAAGAGGAAAAAGGTAGAAAGCCAATCATCAAAATGTACTAAAATTCTGAAATCTGCTTAAAATTCTGGGACAAAATGCTCCTGGGCAGCTGCTCAGTTTATGCTACTACATTCTGCTTAGCAACAGAAGTGACTCCATGTTATATAGTCACCATGTTACCCCCCCGTTCCTTTTTAGTAGAAGCATCTTCAGGAAAGACAGCGTGTCCTTGCATGATGCTGGAGGATGCTGGATGCTCGAGGTTACAGAGTTGTCAATCAAATGGCCTGACATAGGGACAGTGACTCTATGCACTTCTAAGCTGGCAGTCTGCAACAGTAGGGGAGTCAATCACCTGCCTCCAGTTCTCTACATACACTCTGACTAAAAGACAGACTGAATAAGCATCAGCCAGCACAGAGACAGGCAAATGGAAACGCCAACACTGTAGAGATTATAGAGAGTGCTTACCACAGTTTGACTGATAATCCTTTTCCAAGTATTTGACATGAATGAAAAAGTTGATACGGGCTGAGCAAAGATATCCAACTTCTACACAGAGCACGGTTTTCTCCCATCCCAGCATGCTGTGTCGACTAGCCAGACCTTCCTCCGCAGCGCAGTGGAGGAAGGTCTGGCAATGATACTGGGCACAAAGCCATGTGCTACCATGGGTAGTTCCTTCTTCAGAGTTGTCTCCGCTGCTCTACTCACAGGCCGTATGTCCTTCTTTTCGGCCTGATGTCCGCCCCCTTCCTCTGTCTCTGTGTTGGCGTTCTAACCTCTGGTGGATTTCTGAGGACTATGGTTACCTGGTCCTCAGATCTCTGCAGGGTAAATCCAGACAGCTAGCTAGACTGATCTGTCCAATCGGAGGTTTCTGTTGACGACTAAAACTACTTCTGAACGTACACATGTTCCACCAAAACAAGTTATTTCCTGAGACTATTTAGCAGCGGCACCGTAGCTCCGTCCAGCGCTTAGCGCTGCCCCATGACGATTGTGATTGGTTTAAAGAAATGCCAATAAACCACTAGCAGGCACACACACACACACACACACACACACACACACACACACACACACACACTGTACTGTGAATATGTAATAATGACAGATGGAAAGGTAGACACATAAATACACATAGGACATGGGGCAGCGAGTGTCCTGAGCAGGTAGACGTGCCAGCCAGAGAAGAGCCTTGCTGAGGATAAATAAGTGAACGTCCCCAGAGACTTTCCAAGGTTACCCAGAGAACTCAGTCGGTGTCACAGCTTTTCACTGAGACCAGCTGCTGCTGCTTGGACAATATCTGGACCAAACTCTGCCTGCAATGCAAGCTGCTAACCAGGCTCTCTTTCTCTCTCGCGCGCTTTCTTGCTCACTCTCTCGCTCTCTGTGTGGCACTTTTTCTTTTTCCACAGCTAAATAAACATTTCTGTAGAGTCAGTTCCCAGACTCATTACCTCCAATCCTGTTGGTCTCCATGGGTCAGCAGCTCTTATCTCAGTGGCTCATTGGTAACATATTCTCCATAGCACATACTTTATCTGCCTAGTTTGATTAAAAAAAAATAAGGGCATAAAGCAGTCTAGGGCATACTTACAAATTATTAATAAGCACTGAACCAGCAATTTGCTAGTCATGTTTGAGTGCCTGTAAATACTGAGTGAGCGTTGCCCTTTGAATTGTCTCTTGTTGGACGTGTGTGAGTTAAAGATTGACTGACCTCCTTAAAGCTGCCTCCAGTCGTTTCTTTGAACCACCGTTAAAATCTGTTTCATTAAGCAAGAAGTACGGTAACACTTTGTCTGTAGCCTGTGTCTTTAACGCATCATAAAGGTTTTACCAAAAGTACTTTTATGTTGACTGAAATAAATAGTCAGTGATTAATGAATTATCACTGATGTGTTTAGCTGTCATTTTTCTCTTCTCTTTTTCACCACAAACCTAATATACATATAAGATAAGCACTGCATCATTTCAGCTCAGTTAACCTTTATTGTTGACTCCAATCAAATTAGCCTCATAGGCTCCCCCCCCCCCACCATAATAAGCCGTCATTTCCATATGGGCCAGAGGCTGGTACAGACACTTGGGGAAGGAAAGTATGAAGAAGAAGAAGAGAGGCATCGCGTCCTCCGGCAATTAGCGAGGACCCTTCTGCTGCTCTGGATGGGAATGTTATGACAGCACTTGATAAGACATTGCCACCACACAGAGCTATTCACCAGTGAGACACGTCCCTGTGGACATGTACTCCACCAAGACAATCAACTGGGGGCTCATTTTCCTTATTTATCGTCAACACAACAGTTGTGGGTGTGAGAGCGCGTTCCCTCACGGGGATTAGTGGGTAATGAAGTAATAAGTAATACAAAAACATCAGCATCGATTAGTCCCGTTCTGTCTGATCTTCTCGTCTCCAGGTGTGTGTATGTGTGGGTAAACGTCCACCAGCCCTTCAACGAGGCTCTCTCTCTCTCTCTCTCTCGGCAAGGCCATACTAACGGGCACACAGACACACACATACTACGTCTGGTTAAATCCAAAACGGCAGATCGACCCAAATGGCCGTGTTTCTGTTTCCCCGCGGCCCTCTTTGATGTTAATGTCCCTATGAATTATTTATCTGTGTGTTCTCTTTGCCTTCTCCTCGTGCTCTCTGAAGGAATGAATCAAAAGAGCGAGGCACACAGAGAACAGACAGGAGGATTTATCATGGGGAGTATTGTTTACCACGCTGACCTCCAGGCCCTGCTATATACTCATATCTGTGCTTTGCAATCAAACAACCGCCTGTTCTCACAGGGCTGAAACAGACACGCACAACACACAATGCACTGTTTTTTTTGTTTTGTTTTTGGTGAAAAAAAAAAAAAAGGACCTCTATTGTTTTTGCCTTTGGCTAATATTTCCGCATACATGATCATTCAGAGGACACAATGTATCTATTGTGTAATGATTATGGATAAGGTGGAGTAGATCTACTTTCGTCTGTCTTCCATCAATTGAATTTGTTTTATAAATGCTTTATGGTTGACACTCAAGGGCTGAGATAACCATTGGAAACTTGTTCCTCGTGTTGTCCTTTACATAAAAGCAGCAGAACCAAGTATCTGACCGCAGAAACATGCACACATCGGTACATTGTCCCTATTTGACCTTTTTTGTCAATGAAAGCAACATGATGCATAAGCTGTTGATTATGCTGTTGATGAAATAATTATCATAAGCCTTGTACCCTGTTGTACACAACTGCAGGAAAAAAGAGGAAATAGAGTTTTCTTACTATTTGTGTCTCTGGAACAGATTTCAGACTTTAAATCATGACCTAAGTATTGTAGAGAATGTACCTGCATTCATTCCATCACTGCATTTTTCCAATCAACAACTTAATACCTTTTTTCCCACCAAGATAAGTGTGTATGTGCAGATAATCCCGCTAAAAGAAGTCCATAGACTCCTTTCCCATTGCCTATTATTTTTTCTTTCTGGCTGTCTGGTGTGTGGAGGCTTGTGACATTACGGTGGTTGCTTCTTTTGTAATATTTGTTACTAATTGACTAATTTGGCACAATGTCCAAGCGCTGATTATGCAGAGATGGATGGGATATGCCAGGCTGAGATGTGCCAGGTTGCAAGCAGAGTGGAGGAGAATAGCTGCTTATCATCTTGTGTCCTGGCCTCCTTTCCACAGCTCGAGCTCAGACCAGCCAATCCCCACAGTCTAATTGGCCTACTTTAACACTTACCTTCCAGTGGTAGCCACTGTGCTGCTGTGTGTGCAGTTCAGCTCCTGTGGGACATTGCTCAGTGACGCTAGATCCTTAAATGAGGCTTCTAGACTAGACACTGATTTCTACAGCAAAACATCTGCCTAACTTCGTTGCTCTTCTCAAGTATTTATGAAAGTATTGGGTACATACGGATATTCATTTTCTTGTTGTACCCCCTCTACCCTCACTGTTGCTTGTTTCTGTCATGAATAATTTCCAGAAAGTATTAGGTTTTCTGCAGGTATTTAGCATCCACCGAGGAATCTCATAAGATGTGAACACTGTATTTAAGAATGAACTATAGCTGTAGGAGAGACAGAAACAGATGTGTGTGTGTGTGTGTGTGTGTGTGTGTGTGTGTGTGTGTGTGTGTGTGTGTGTGTGTGTGTGTGTGTGTGTGTCTGTCATGCTGCCAGCTGCAGCTCAGGATCAGCTACATGGCAGTAATTGGTCTGGCCCGTTTTGATTTGGGCTTCTAGTATTTTTAGTCATGTATCACGCTTGTCTCCCGACATCATGAAGTAGATCTATCTTGCAGCTCCCACATCGGCTTGTGAGATTCTTACCGAAAGCATTTCTGTCCTCAGATGTGAGAGAATCATCACTGTTTCAGAGCTGCATTTATTTAAAAAATGCCAAATGATTCACAAGTAGTCCTGAGGTCATAACAAAATAATTATCATTCTGACGTATTAAAATACAAAATGCAAATACAATTATTTTTAGGACTGGCATTATTGCCATGCAATAAGGTACGTACACACAATGTATCCAATTGAGTTGAAGTTGAGATTTGAGGATTTTGTAATTTTGTTTTTGTTTTGTAATGTTAATAACAAGTGTTGGCATAATAACACACCAAACTAAGATGGTGTACATGCTAAACATTAGCATGTTAGCACTGTCATATTAAGCATGCTTGCATCCTGACATTAGCATTAAGCTCAAAGCACTGCTGGGCCAAGCACAGTCTCACTGAGCCACTAGTCTTAGTCTTGGTGAACAGACTCCTTAATAATTATAAAATAATCAGGCTGGTAGTAAAAACAACAACAACAATGCAAGTATATACTGGGAATATATACTGTATATATACATATATATACAGGGAAGGTATAGTTGTGTAGTTTGTGCCTTAACCCTTCAGCTACCAGAACGCCACACTCAGGCTTTACTTAGTTAGATGAATTCATTCATGGTTTTAGTTTTTTGAATTAGATTAGTTGACAATAGAAAATAGAATATCGTCCGTAACATAAGAGTTATATTTGTTGAAGACTGCATTTCTATTGCAATCAATATCCATAAGCAAATATGACAATTAACAGAAGTCCCTGCACACATCAGGCACCTGGCTAAAATAGCAGGTAGTGAAAGTAGATGTGGTTCATTAGAACATATGGCAGCAGACTGGTCATTTTCAAACACTAGCTTGGCCCTGGCTCACCCCGCGACATTATTTGTCCCCACAGAAAGCCAAAGTGGAGTTAGGTCAAAGACCAGCCCTGGTGCCTGGGGCCAAATTGAATTACTATGATTGCCTAGTCTTTTATAATTAATTTGCGAAGGGCTTAAGGGCCTTAATAGCTGTGAGGAGCACAGGCTTGAAGGACAAACACTAATTAAAAGTTGCCAAGGATCAGGAGTATGCCATGGTGCGGGATGACTTATCTGTTAGAAAGAGCTGATTATAATTCTGCACCGGGCCTCCACCAGCTCTGCTATCATGAGAGTTCACATTTCCCTCCATAGAAACCGGTATGTATTATGAGTCAGGCTTAAAAGACTTACTAAATGTAAGCAGGCCACAGGGCCACTGTAGTGCATGACCCCTAATGCTGCTGTGGAATGCGCTCGCATGTGTGATTACCTCATCTGTCAGGATGCTGGGAATGTGTCATTTAGAACACAAGCTTGCGTTTTACTAGGGCTGGGTATCGGTTAAAAAGATTCATTAACAGTACCGATACAATGACTTCGATATCACTTCCTAAACAATACTTTTTTCAATACTAATTTTATAAAAGAAATTACTACAACACCTAACAGCACAAATCTTATTTAGTTTTCAGTGTGTAAAGTGTTTCTGCTTGTCTCTGCAACGTTAGACAGCCAATCACAGACACTATTAGATGTTGGCAAAAGCATGCTGTGTGCCTATTGGCTCACTGACGCTGATGAGATTTACTCCTTAAGTATTGTAATTGGGTATTGAATGATGAGGCAATTTGGTCAGTGCCTAAAAAGTATTGAATTCGGTACCCAGCCTTACTTTTTCCCAGGGATTTAGTAAATGCTCTTGTGCTGCTGCAATAAACCCCAGAGGAGAATTAGAATTACATTACAATAATTAACATTCCTGGATCACATTAAAGCCAAATAAAAAGGAGTGTCAAACCAGGGTGACTCTTAAGATCCAAGGGTCATGTAGGCCTGCAACTAACGATCATTTTCATTGTTGATTATTTTCTCCATTAATCAATTAGTTGTTTGGTTTATAAAATGTCAAAAAATGGTGAAATATGTAGATCAGTGTTTTCATCCTTGGATGTCTTGTTTACCCACAACTGAAATATACTCAGTTTACTGTCACAGAAGAGTGAAGAAACTAGAAAATATTCACATTTAAGAAGATGGAATCAGAGAATTTGTAAATATGACTCAAACAGATGAATTGATTATCAAAATAGTGGGGATTAATGTGATAGTTGGCAGCTAATCGATTAATGGAGTAATCTTTGCAGCTATCCTGTCATGTCCTGGGTTATCTAATATGATAGAGAAGAGATGGATGGAATTACAAGGCTGAGCTGAGGCTTAATGTTGAGTCATATTTGTATCTAAGACAGATGGTTAAAATGAATGAGACTATCTACAGGTTATACAGTGAAACCTTTGCCTGGGATGCTGCTGGTGTATTCCTAATAGGGCGTACGATTCAGAAAATGCCATGATTCTGATTTTTAGGCTCACGATTTGATTTAATATCAATTTTCCTTCAAAAACCATTCTCAATAAAAAATAAATAAATAAATAAAATGATTTACAGTATCTAAATGTAGTTACTTTTTCTTTGTCTGTCTGTTGAATTTCCCCTTGTGGATCAATAAAGTATCATGTGATTGCAGTAGACACAATAAAAAATGAAATAAATATTTTTGCAATTCTATGAGTTGATTTTGAATCGGTAAAGCTTGAATACGATTTAAATACAAATGGATAATTTTGCACAACCCTAATTTCTATGAAGTCAAGGTTTAGGCCAGCTGTTGGTCCAGTGAATTGTTCCCATGTTTATTCTGTGTGTGACTCAGTCTCAGAGCTCAGTTATAAAATATAACTTACATCTTCACTGCAGGAACAGATTGCCAAGCTAATGAAAAAGTCCCACAGCAGTCTAGATTAACTTCATCTAGGGTTTTGTAGAAGACAAGTCCTCAATTGCTTTTCTGCCGCTGGCACTCCTTCTCTCTCTATTTCCTCTTCTCTTCTTTCCCTCTGTGTTCACCTGTAGAGTAGTGGCTGCTGTCTCCAAGGGGGAAGAAAGCTTATTGAGTCAATTGGAGCAAAGAGGAAATTAACAACCACTGGCTGGCTGGTTTTATTGTTTAGTTTGGAGACAAATGGGGCTATATCCTTGCTGGAGAAGGGAGTGAGGGCTTTCCCTGGGCTCTCTCTGAATTGCTTTGTGTTTTTATACACATTGCTTGCCTTGTTCAACTGTTTATCTCTCTTGTTAATTGCTGAAGTTGCTTTTAGTGCAAACCAGAGGCAGAGCAAACCTTTTTTGGGACATTTTCGGCCTTTATTTTTGACAGGACAGCTGAAGGCATGAAAGGAGAGAGTGGGGGAATATGACATGCAGGAAAGGGCCGCAGGTCGGAGTTGAATTCTGGTCCGCTGCGTCGAGGCGTAAACCTATACATGGTTGCCCGCTCTACCAACTGAGCTATTATTTCCTAAAGGTAATTTTTATTGTCGATTAATCTGTAGATTATTATCTTGATTAATCAATTAGTTCTATAAAATGTCTGAAAATGGTGAAGAATGTTCATCAGTGTTTCCCAAAGCCCAAGGTGACGACCTGAAATGTCTCGTGGAGGAAGGAGGGAAGAAACTAGAAGTTTGTAAGATGTAAGATGCTGGAATAAGAGAATTAAATCCCTCTACCAGCTGAGCTATCTGGGCGCCCCAATATGGAATTTCTGTGACCACACTTGTAATCTGGGTTCTGGGGTTGAGATTAGGGCTGCACAATTAATTGCAATTGTATCTAATCCAAATCCCAGGGGGGGGGCATATAATGGCAAAATATGTGTCAAACTATTCTGAATGAAGTACGCAATGTTATCTTTGACATCCCTTATATTTTTATTTTACAGATGACATCGCGTTTGCTCGCTTGATTTGTGCACACAAGTTGTTAAAGGGAAAATCCCTTAAATGTCACTTGACTCATTATGGGGAAATGGGGTGTGTGTCTTCTGTGGGGGCTCTGGCAGGGGGGGACTTCATCAATAATGATAAAATAAGCCCTCATTAGTCATCTGCTTGAATAAATCATCAACATTCCAGTCAGGCAAAATATATATATATATATATATATATATATACGAGTTAATCCTTATAAAAATAATAATAGTAATAGTAGGAAGATTTAGATCTAGAACATGGTTTTCTCATTCTGTCTTTATCTTCAGATGTTATACTGATATATACTCAGTTGCTGTAGCTTGATACCTATAGCTAATAACAGCCCTGCAATAAATCATATCTTCAGGAGGATTATAGTGTTCCCTTTTTGTTGAAACTGTTTGAGAGAGCTGCTGGTGTTTTTATATTTCTAATAGTTGATCCACCATCAGTCTTTCTCATGTTATCCTGCCAAAGAAGAAAAGTGATTTTGAATAAGATGGCAACATAATCAACTCATCATAACGTGTAGCAGCTTCTGCTGTGCTGATCAAATAGTGGTGCTTCAATGTATTTCTCACAGTAGACTCCTGCAACAACACCGAGACATTTATCATTTTCCAGCCTGCTGTTGACATGTCAGTTAACATGTCTTTTATCAATGTCCCTTATTCAATGTCATCACTGTCATCTTAACAAGAAGAGGCGTCAGCCACAGGAAGGCTTGCTCGCGGCTTAATTGACTGAAGCGAGTTGAGATCATCTGAGGCTAACTACACTTTCTCACAATGAGGTTTTGATGAGCTCAAATCAATGGTGGGCAGGGGGAGAGGGCTGCATGTAGCGCTCATTAATTCAATCTTCATACATCCCAGATGCTTGAGTCAGAATACGAGGAACAGGAAGGCTATTGATCATTCTCTGGCGTTTGGCCAGACAACACAGCGAGTCTGCATTTTCAATATTAGAAAACAAGTAATGATCCTCTCTCAATGTTCCATCTAAACGGCATAATACATTTGTATCATCTGCAGGCCTGGTTGGATCTAACGTGAAGAAGAAACTTCACTGCAGGAATTGAAATGATTTGCATAACTTAAGGGAAGAGAAGCATTCACATTACTGTAAAATGGGTTTAGAAATTTGGAAAGACCATAATTTAGATCTTGTTTGTGCTCTCTAAATAGCATGCAGATCATTTTTCAGGCAGAGAGCCAAACTAGAAAGGCACAAATACTCTCTCTGTCAACAGCGCACAGGAAGACTTCATTTTGGAAATGCTACGTATTTTCTTTGGCAGAAAATCTTTACTTGAAGTTCATTATTTTTTAGCATTAAAATAAAGGGCTTCCAGTCTGTAAAGACATTAGTACTGTCTTACCCACAACAATAGGGTGTCTTTCTGTCCACATTGAGTGTATCTTTCTGTTGTACAATAATCTGGCTCCTTAAGGCTCTCCTTTCTGGTTCCTCACTCTACACAAGGCTATGCCAGTGAGTGGAACTGTTTAATTTACACAGGGCCCTAAGATAATATTTACATAAGCAGTGTTAAAAAGAAACCTTGCAAGCCCTAAGGCTGTTAACGGTAATTATGCTTCATAAACCCATGCCCTTCCCTTGCCAAACACACTTACGGGCCCCGCAGCTCTTATTTGAAGTTTGCGAGCTTCATCACAAAGAAGGGAACCGTGTAGATATACAGATTAAGAGGCAGCAACATCCACCCATTTACCAGCTTAAAAGAAGACAGTGGTACTGGGTGTTTCCAGACTCATCAAAGCCTGGTTGTGCGATGAATGGTGTGATACATTGTCTGAGTGATGGGATGTGACAGCGCAGATACAGACTGTCGTTGACATGCCTTCCATCCTGGATTACCAGGGAGTCAGGCTGCGAGGAGTTTGCTTCTTGGCTGCGCCTCTGGAAGCAAGCCAAGTCAAATGACTTGTTCACCCCTGCAACATCCTTCACTGTATGTTTATTTGCATTGGGAGTAATGACTGGGAGACGGCTCCTTGCCCATTACAGTTTAGGTTTTTGTATATGAAAAAGTTTTCTTGGAAAGTGTGAAAGTCAGAGCCAGGGCTCCTTTAAAAGCTGGATGTATCGTTTCTCTTGGAAACACCTTTTTTGTTTCATGTGATGTACTTTACATAAAACCCTGTTTCTTCTGTGGGAAAAACACTGAAAGTTCAACTGATGACCTGGTGACTGAGTGGATTAAGGTGCACATCATGTGACCTAGATTTTGACATAGTATACAGTATTTATCACACACAAGTTGTAAGGAAATGTTTTGTCTACTGGGGTTTTATTAGAGCTGGGCAATATATCGATATATCAATATCGTGATATATCTCTTAGATTTTGGATATCGTAATATTGTAATATAGCATAAGTGGTGTCTTTCCCTGGTTTTAGAGGCTGCATTACAGTAAAGTCATTTTCTGATCGTACCAGACTTAGTCATTATATCCATATTACTGATTATTATTTATTAAAAATCTTAATGTGTAAATATTTTGTGAAAGCACCAACAGTCAACACTACAATGGCATTGCAATATCGATATTGAAGTATTTCGTCAAAAATATCGTGATATTAGATTTTCTCCATATTTTAGCGGTCCGTCCTGTTGTTGTTGCAGTTGTGTGGCGTTCCATGTCCCCGTTGTTGCGTCCCTCAGAGACTGCAGATCGTGTCCCGGTGCGAGTTGTTGTCATCGTCCTGCGTGTGGCTATGATTTCCCCGTTGGTGCGTCCCCCAGAGCAGCCCAGTGTCATGGTAGTACAATAAATCAAAATTCTGTGACCATTTCACAAAGTGGCGTGAGAACGGGTTGCAATAACATCTTAAAAAGAAATAACATGTTGGAAATAAATTGATGTGCTTGCATTAATAGACATCTCTTGTTTAAGCTCTGTTTTAAAAAGTGATTAAGAAGGTGTCTGCAAGTCCCAGATCTCTGAAGAGTTCTAGAGCTGAGGGGCCCTGCATGCAGTAGCCTGGTTACCTTTAAGTTTGACCTGGCTCATAGGGGAGTATCAACTGAACCATGAAGTCAGTAAAATAATCTAGAGGAAACTAGTAAAGAGAGGCTAAAACAGGGCTGATATGATGCATCTGCGTTTCGTACTATCTGAAGGCGTGGGTTGGTCTTTTGGCTTAAACCCTGAACACAGTGTATATTGATTGAGATGAAGATGAAATAAAAGCATGAAAGACTTTCTCAAGATCAGGTTGACAGAGAAAAACAAGTTTTTGCCTGTGGGGAACATGAATGTTTGTACCAAATTCCACGGCAATCCATCCTACAGCTGTTAAGTTATTTCATCCTGAACCACATACTTCAACCTGCTGATGGTGCTCGAAGTAAGGTCACAGTATCACTAAGTCATGAGGATTCAACAGGGTCTGGGGGGGTCATGAATGTCTGAACAATTTCATCCATGGATGTGCGCTACTGATAGCTCCATGTCCACAACATCCAAGAAGGAAAGGGTCCATGTACAGATAGACATGTCATGAGGTTTCCAACAGGTTGCTGTTTTTTCAACACCCTGTTAGAGAACAGTACATGTGAATGTAGCCTTTTCTTCGATTCCAAGCCATGAGCCACTAATACTGTATATACTGTCTATGCAAGCTGATGAATAGGCAAGGAAGGCTCTTATCAGGGGCAGCTGTGAGAGTCATTTATCAGTGGAGAATAAAGGAAGCTAGAGGCGATGATTGGGGCAGTCGGTGATGCTCCACAGTATAATAGGCCTACATATTCTCAGTGTCCTGGAATAACTCTGTATCTCCATCTCTGTCACTGCTGGCATTGTGCACTACTTGCAGAACAAGAATTAAAAGCCAAGAATCTGCCATACCAAAAAATGTTTAGCAACTCCAGGGACAGTGTGAGAAGGGTAATTATGCAATTTGTAATGTGTTAGTTTGTTGATGGAATAATGAATATTGTCTAAATTCAGAGACTGAATAACATTCAGGTCATTTTAGTTGTGAATTAGATTATATCAGGATTATACAAGGAATCTATCTTGATGACACATTCACAACTTAGAAAATTGACTTAAGACTTACTAAAGATGCATATGATATGATATCTGAACATTATAATCAGCAGGGAATGTAATGTATCTTACTAGCTTGACTATACTGCAGGCATTTCAGACATGGTAGTTTAACAAGAAACACATAATATAGATTTTGAATAACGTTTTTAGCCACTCTGGCTTTCATTAAGCCGTTTCTAATTGTTGAACAAGTTTTTTTAAAATACAATGTTTGTACCATTGCGGTGATGATTTCATCCAAAACCTCTTAATATAAATAAAATAAAATATAAGTGTTCCATATACACACTGAGTGTCATTCATGACCCAAACACATTTGTGCGTAAATCATTCAAAGAGGGAAATGTACACACTTTGGACATGAAAGCAGACCAAAGCTTATAGTTTGGCCCAATCACAAAGTGAGCCCTGAGGACTAAAAACTCACAGACTTAGTTTAGCTCAGATAGGGATGTAACGAGGACCGGTGTAACAGTAGACAACGATAAAAATGTTGACAATAACAATTACTGCTTTCATTTAAAATATCATTATTATCACGGTAGATTGCCACGGTGTGAACACCGTGTGTTTGATCTTTCCCAGCTTCATCCGAGTCTCCTCAAGTTGCCGCGCAGACGCACTGTGTAGCCTATTTAGGTTATTATAAGAATGGCGAAGGATAGTTGAGCGAAGATAGTTATCCTGTCTGCAGAAGGTGCAGGAAAGAAGTTGCTGCTAAAGGCATTGAACACACTTTTAAAAATAACGCGATAATACCGACAACTGTGATCATTTTGGTCACTAGAACAATTTACAATTTACATTTTCATACCGTTACATCCCTAATCTCATGTGCTGAGTGAGTGAGTGTGTGAGGCCACATGGGCTCAGATAGGTATAAATGGGATTGGGACAGCACTTCAAGAGATCACATGTTACCATGGCGACGTTTAATGACTAACTAATAATTAAAAATATGTTGCTGACACTTGCTGGTTTAGGAATTTTCATTTTAAGTGTGTTGCTTTCCACACGGCCGAGGCCCAGGAGACGGCTGGCTGATTACACATCTATTCCACAAGCTGGACAACGGGTTCTGCTCCGTGGTCGTGTGGCGTGCTGTTGTTTACCTTTGTAATTTCCTGATTTCCCCATGGTCTCCATGGTAAACGTCACAACGCTTTGAACTGTGGGTAATTCCTTTGGTGAAGTCTGCATCGATGCAGACTCACAGCAAAGGACTCGGTAAGTGTGTACTCAAACCCTCAAGCCCTTTGAAATTCCACATTGGGACAACACCAAAGTCTGTGAGTCCAGACTTTGGGATTAGGCTTGTGATGAACCCCCCTAATACAATTTCTACCTGACTCAGCAGTGACTCAGAACCTTTCTGGTGGTGAACCCACAGTCTGACAAGGCCCTGCCCCTTCAGCCCAGTGTGCAGCTTCAGCACTATGCCCTATTTCTCCATCTGCTTTTGGAACAATGCCACCATCACATCCCCAATGATCCCAGAGACACAATCTGCACCTTTTGGTTTGGCGTCAGCTGTCGATCCAGCGGCTCTCTTGTGACTGCTTTCTCTAGGCATGCATCTCCATTCACCTGCTCTGTAGCCTCCTATACATAATCCTATAATTGTCTTTATTTATACTTCTTTGACATCTTCTCAACAGGCGATAATGTGATGTTAAACCGCCATTCTATTGATTTACAATAATTAAGGTCCATTGAGAGCACTTAACACGTATGGGTGATTTGGATTTAGACATGCATAAAACTGTTAAAAACAGGTGTGTGATTGATGAACCATGCATTAGGTTAAAGCCTTAATTAGTTCCAGTGTGCAAATGTGTGCAGATGTGCTTACAAGTGTACACACATTTCAAGGAGACCTATTGATGGTATTCTTGTCCTAAAGAGAATTAAAATCCCAACTCAGTGTTTGTGTCCCTCAGTACATGCAGTATGAGGCTGTACAATGCTGCATATGTGTCCTTATATTAACTCTCCTCTGAACTGTATTATTCCTGCAGAGCAAAAGGCTAGATCCCAAAGCTTCTTAACAGTGAACTAGCTGCCAGTCATGAGTTATTGCCTGAGATGAGAACGGACACTTTTGCTGCATATAAAATGGACACAGTCCGTTTTAAATTTGATGGATTAGGGCTTCAGACTAATAATAATATCTGTCTGTGTGACAGCTGAATTATTGACTTGTAATTTGAAATGTGTTCCTCACAACTCGTGGTGCTACTAACACAATGGGAGACAAGATGCCAAAGGCTTATTTCTATTGTTTGGTCTTACTTTGATTAGTTCATGCTTTATAGCTGCACTAAACCAATTTTCACATAGGAGGCTCCAAAAGACAGCAAAAGTAATGCTTGAATTTTGAGGACATCTGTGTAAAGAAATCCGTTGAGAGCATCAACCTAGCTGCTGTGTGATGTGTCAAGGTTACTAAAGAGATCAGAGAACAGTTCCCAAATAATAAAATGGAAATGTCCTTATCCAAGGCATATAGCATTTTGCCCTAATGCAGCTAAAGAACATATTGTTACATGGATCTCCAAGTGAGACTATTAGACTTGTATTTTCCTCTAGTTTGCTTAATAAACCCTCCTCTGCCATATGATTTAGTGGAGCAAAGCCACACAGGCAGTCTATCTCAACGCCATTAATCAAGTTCCTATGCACTAGCAAGGTAGCTATAAGTACTCACTTAGGCCTCTTCTATAGGAGGCTAAGAGCTCTGGGAGCGGGTTCTTTAAAAGGAAAAGGCAGTCTTCATGTTCTAGTGTTGTATTCATGCTTGCATGTGTTTATTTACAGTCACAGACATGCAAACCTACTATTTAGAGTAGGCCTGCACGATTTATCATTATAAAATTGCAATCTGGAGTCACCCTGTTCACGATTTAATTTTTAATGTTACGAGCCGACTTCATCCCAACACTACTACTTTCCTACGAGTAATGTGCTATAGGTGCTATAGGTAATGCCAATTTGTTTTGTTTTGTCATGGTTCATGTGTGCAATAAGCATTACATTCGTGAGAAACAAATCATGGCAGAGGATCGTGATATTGATTCTAAGCTAAAAAATTGTGATTCATATTTTTCCCTGAATCGCGCAGGCCTAATTTAGAGGTTCTCTCCAAGGCAAAATACACATCAAAACCTATACATTCTCTGTCTCTCTCTTTGTCTTTTCCTGGACTTGATGACACAATACATTGAGATAATTGCAGTGGCCCATCGGAGGAACAGCCCGTCTGAAGGGGGCGGTTTTCAAAGAGGCATCAACAACAGGCAGAGAACCGGTTGCCCTCACAGCCAAAGCTGCCATGTCTCCACTCTGTGTTCAAACAGGAGTCATTTGTAGTGAGCTGTTTGTATAGCAGGGAGACGAGCAACAACTCTGCCCTGCTGAAAGGATGTCCTCTTACTGATATCTGGAGGCCTGCTCACTGTGGGACTAAAACACAGTGATGCTTTGCAGTAAATGTTACTGAAGTATCAATTAGTGGATCAAACAATAAATTATGCAAACAGCTCTGTCAACACAGGAGCGTTGGCGGTGCGCTGTCTCAGCTGGGGAAGCAATATAAATAAGCAAAAGGTGACATTTCTTTATGGCCCAGTGTTTCTTTAAAGATTGTGTCCTTAGCTCTTACACCGATATACTGAGCCCCTGATACAGATATAGACAGACAATATTTAACCCTAGAAGAAACACATGAAAACAAATTCTTGAAGTTAAAGAATCTTGAAGAATCACAAGAAACTAAAAGCAAGAGCTTGTATAAAATGTATAAAATGTATTTTTCTAGTCTGTTCCTCTTGGGTCACAAGATAGCCAGAGCCAGCTAGCTACCTGGAGCCACGGCCGTCCAGAAAACTATGACAGGTGTGCATCTAGTGTAACTATTAGGGATGTAACGATAACGATACACTCGAATCACGGTTCGATACCATTCCCAGTATTAAGTTCAGATAGGATTACAGAATGAAATGACTGAATAAGATTCCTTTATTTATAGAAACTGTGCCAAACAGCAGATGTGTCCTCTTATCTAAAGTGCAACTGAAATAGTATTTTATCTTAAATAACAAAAAAAAAAGAAATCCTTGTTTATTGCTATGGCTATATGGTTACATTACATTTATTTAATTAAAAATGTAATAACAATAAGTTGTAATAACTTTTTCACCAGTCATTTGCTGTTAAACGACAAAAAGAAGAAACACTAGATGGCAGAAGGGTTACAATAACATTGATCGCAACACAAGCTTACAGAGCTGGACCCAAACGCAACACTTAGTCCAGTTGCTGTTGTTTCTCACGGCGGCAGTGTGAACGCCGTCTCAGAGGGCAGCGAGTCCCTTTGGCTGCAGACTGTTGTACTTCCCGGTTAGGGGTGTCACGATACTAAAAATGCAGTAGTCAGTGCCAATGCCAGTAAAATAACACGATCCTCAATGCCGATTTTGATCCCACGGTAATAAAAAGATTTTCTAAGACTCCATGTACTTTATCTTGAAACATGAACTTCTTTATTAAAATATTTGAATAATATCAACATGTCATAACAAGACATCCAAAACATGTGCAATAGAGCAACATAATCAAGTGCATTTAATGGTCATAGTGCAACAACTAGTGTCCCCAGACACATTCCAGACTTCCAGGCATCTTTTCAAAAGCTACTGTGCAAAAAACAACAACAGTGTTTCTAACGTTACCAAAGACGTTACATATATTTTCAAGATGTAGCCTAAGTTAGACATTTCACATATGCAAAAGAAAAATTCTAATCGTAAATAGATGTAAATAATTTGATGTATCACTCAGCTCTAGATCATACTATGCAAATGCATACTATACTGACAACTGTGCAAATATTTCACTAGATTCTAATTACCGAGCACTTATTGCTTTTGGGATATTTTTCTGATTCCTTTAGTTGTTCAGCATTTTAAAAGCAGTGTTTGGCAATAAGACATTACTTGGTAGTGCATTACATCATGTCACATATTTTCAGTTACATGAAGCCAAAGTGTAATGGATAAGAACTCACACACAGGCTCACCCCTCCCAGTTAACGCTCCATTACTCATGCTAACATAAGCCAACTTATGCTAAGGAAACAAAGTTTGCTATCTCGGGATGGGATGGCAAAATATTTAATGTGATCACGAGGGAATAGCTTGTAATGTTGAGATAACAAGATAATTACATTGTGATTATGAGAAAAACAAGGTTGAGGAAATCTGTGCAACCATGACAGCTCTTGGCTTCTGCAGTCTTGTGTTATTAAAAAAACAAGAGAAGAACAATGGATCAAAGCAGAATTAATATAGGATTTTCCAGTTAAAAAGTCATACCCTATGCATATGATGTGTGCTTGTGTGAGTTACCATTTATTGATGTTGGTCTCTGAAAGAATTTACAAATGGCTGTTTAAAAGCCAAAACACTACTGCAGGAGTGTCTCTGAATAATGCCTGCAGCACTTAGGTTAAGTATTCTTCTGTAGTGTGTTGTCTCTGAGGAGGTCGGGGCAGAATATTTAGTGTTTATTGTGTTTTCTACAGCTCTGCATTTCAAGGAGGCAGGTCAGCCATCCTGTTTTCTCTATTATTTATCTGAGGAAAAAAAGGCTCATATCTGTACACACATTGCCTGCAAGCTTCCAATCCAACATGTGGGTTTATGTGTCTTGATCAAGGAAAGAGTGCTCCTCACTGTTTTACTTTCTGTAATTATATTTTAGAATCAGGCTAGAGGAATCAAACCAATAACCTTCTGGTCAGGTATCTACTTGGTTTACAAATGATGGGGAAGGTCAGATCTTTGTTTGAAGGGATTCCTCAGCCTTTTATTTGGAACCCAGACACTATCAACGGTATTAGTCCCAATCAGCCATGGATCAGTAATGCTCATGTCTGCATCATAAATACAATATGAACACTACAGAAGACAAACAAGTATCAGCATCAGGGGCGATTCTAGGATCCAACCTTTAGCCCCCAAGGAGAATGAGACACAGATATAGTGAATGCAAAAGTGTTAACCCTCCCCGCTAAATAAGACAATTTTGCAAGTCTAACTTCAAGCACCAAAATTGAAAGTGTTTTATTAGTATAATTTTGAAGGGGGATGAGATGAAATGAGCTTGAGCCCCCCCTAAAATCGCCAATGATCAGCATCCATTTCCAACACAGCCCGATAACCCGTAGCAGTTCCAGAGGCTGGATATCGGCCCACGAGGTTCAAGCTATTGTAGAGCAGCATATTTAATATCCCTTCTCTTTTTTTCATCCCATTGGATGCTCCTTCTTTCTTCAATTACACATCATTGCTATTTCTCATTAAAACGACATACTGAGTAAATGATTGTTCTGCTTTCATAGACTTGCTTTGTGACCTTTTCTGACTGGCAGAGACAACATTGGTTTTAACATCACTTCTAAATCACTTTTTCATAGTAATAAGATAGTGTTTCTCTACCACCCAAAGCCCTATCATAATAAAGAGCTCACAAATACCATTACAAGGGACGATCAATAAAATGGCAAGTGCAAATAAGGGAGAAAATAAATAATAAAAAGGCAATGAGGCAACCAAGAAATTATAATTAAAATGGAAATTGGTGTAGAAAAGGTATTTAAAAGCATCACAATGCCACACGTATTTCATGACTTTGTGGTAATGTCTGAAGTTCTACCATGGACTCTGTAACTTGGTTACCGTGGTTACCTTGTTTTAAGCCATTCTAGCGTGGTATAGGAAGCCTGCAGGAAGACTCAGCTCCATTTGGGCCAGTTATCATTAATATTCAACAAGCTAAACTGCTTGACTCTGATTGGCTAGCGGCTAGCCAATAAGAGCCTGGCTATCAGCATCTTTTACCCAGCTCATGAATAGTAATGAGCTCTGGCCTGATTTCTCCTCTTATTTCTTTTCAGTGTCACACTATCACAACATAACACACACACACATATTGACCTCACATATTTCAAACAATGCAAGTAAAAACGGTTTTGTGTGGCAGGGCACCTTTAAGGTGATAAAAACTAATGCGATGTAGCTACTGTATGAGTTGGACCGTGAACAACCATGTTAAGTTTAATACTAAAAGACATCTTCATGTTTCAGAACATGTACTCTAGATCTGGAGCTGGAAATGCTCCCATTTTGTTAGTGGCAGCACTTCACAAGGCATTATAGTCATACTGCTGGTCATGTTTGAGACACCTCAGACCTCACTTTTGTACATTTGCAATGTTTCATGCCTACTGCATATCAGCTTGTGTGTGATTGTGGTTTCCCTTTTTTGGGTTAACCTTGTACCTTATTTGCATGATTTATTCAGAATAATTTGCATGCATTTGGCTGACCTTTGACCAACTTCTTCATTTGTTGTTTGGAGTATGCATTATGTGACTTTCATGCTACCATAATAGAGAAAAAAAGAGTACAGATGCTTCTTCTTATCTGGTTTTGTGGTGTGGATAAAACATAATACAATGATTTGCAACCTATATTTAATACCAAAAGATTTAGATATGTAATGTCCAAACTAAAAAACTATTTAAACTATTGGGTTTTTTTTGCAAATATTGACTAAGTTGCTGGGAGAGGGGTAACAAAACACTGGGAAAGTTGAGGAGTGTTCAAAAAACACCTGTTTGGAACATTTCACAGGTAAACAGGTTAATTGGGTTGATTGGGTATAAAAGGAGCATCCCCAAAAGGCTCAGTCGTTCACAGGCAAGCACGGGGCGAGGTTCCCCACTTTGTGAACAACCACAGTTTAAGGAAACATTTCTCAACGTACAATTGCAAGGAATTTATTCATCATCTACAGTCCATAATATCATCAGAAAATCCAGAGAATCTAGAGAAAACTCTGCATGTAAGCGGCAAGGCCAAAAACCAACATTGAATGCTGGTTGGGTTGTTTGCTACCATAGCAACGCACAGAGCTGACCATAAGCCACATACAGAAAAGAGGCCATAAACTTGGCACAAAACGCAATAAAAACCATGATTGAGACACATATTTTGAATGTGCCATATACATGTCCAAAGAATGTCTCTAAAACCCGAATAATACTGGAATATCCCATGTCTTAATCAGAAAATGCTATATTTGGAATATCCAACCGGAATATGCTGTGTACATGACCTGTATCAAATTCGGAATGTTGTCATATTCGGAATAATAGTGAAATATTGGTATGCATGTAAACATACTCTTTGTAAAAAAAAATGTACACAACCTTTTCATTGGAATTGGGGTTCGTATGACAATTTGCTTTCAGATTATCATGAACTACAACTAAATACCCAAATGTTATTTAATATCAACTGATTATCTGCTGGACTACAGTGTCACTTACCCACTCTGCACCTTTATGGTCAGTAGTTTTAAAAAAGGCAGATAGAAGAGCTGGATTTGAGATGGAGGGAGGAAGAACGTCAGCACCATGTCAGTCTGAGGGAGAAGGGACAGGGTGAGCTGGGCTTCTGGTCTCCAGTAATAATAGATGTGCTAAATTCCTTGCTGTCACTTGTCCTCTTGTAGCGCTCTGAATCATCATAGCAATCATTATTATTGCTATCATCACAACCCCGCTATGACGGAAGATTCCTCATGGCCTTCTTTCTCACTCATGCTCTCAGAGTGCTAGGACTCTGCAGGCTGAAGCTCCCCAGCTGATTACTTGCTACATCAACAAGGTTTTATTTATGGGATAGTTCCGGTGGCGCTGCAGGTTCCTCCAGATATGTCTCATTTTCGGTGTTGGCATTCTAAACTCCAGTCGATTTGGGAAACATCCTCCAAGCTTTGTTTATTTTTCTCATCACAAACTCGACAGCCATTTTTATCCCAGAGCTCCTCCCTACGTACACATGTTCCACCAAAACATATTCCTTCCCGAGGCGATTTAGCAGAGGCACTGTTGCTGCGCCTCCCAAGACGATTGTGATTGGTTAAAAGAAATGCCAATATTTCAGAGCATGTTTTTCTCCCATCCCAGAACGCTGTGTGGACTAGCCAGACCTTCCTCCGCAGCGCTGTGGAGGAAGGTCTGGCAAAGCTAAGAGATTGGAGGGAAGAAGAGTCCAACATAACAAACTATTGGCCAAGAGAAGAAAGAACTACTGACCTCCTCAGTTTCCACTCTCTCTGTCTCACAAGTGGCGTCTGAAAGTCACTGATTTCTCTCTGCAGTCTCATCTTGTCTCTGTGGAGAGCTGCCAATATAGTGTACAGCTCTGTATGAATAAAAGAGTGGAAGATAAGGAAGAGGTCTTTTTCCGACACTCTGAGGGCTTATCTTGAAACTACAAAACTCCAGCCCACTCTCGCTCACTTTATCTGCCATGAAAACACTTCATTCGCTTTAGGACTAATATTCTTTGAACGTTCATAAAGTTTGGGTTCAAGTGATGACTCTGTTGTCCATGAAAACCTCCTACAGCATTCAAGAATACCCGACACATCACGGTTCAATGAAAAACTTTTTATCTGCTACCTCCTTAGGACATAAGACAAATAATTTGCAGTGTTCAGTTCTCACGAGAGCACAATTTGAATTTGCTCAGCGAGTTTCTTTGGTATCGAGTAATGCTGCTCATTAACTATGCCCTTGAAGCCGAGCTGCACCAATCACATCGGTGTATCTGAGATAGGCGGGGCCAGAGGCGAGCTGCACCAATCACCATCACATTTTTTTAAACGGAGTCCGGCACGATGCTCACTACACAAACTATACATTTCATCACTTCCAGCAACCTTCCTTACCTTTATAACTGAATATTCTCTGGTCAAGCTCAGCTAAAAACACAACAACACCGAATACATTAGCGTGTCGTAGCCTAACGACACTTATAGGGGAAACCCTGGTGTTGTCACATATTCTTGTGTTTAGTGTGTGTGGTTTTGGGAGGATGTCTTTCCCTCATAATAACATGGGAGTATAATAGATGGGAGTACAAACCCCTGCATACTCCATCCTATGAGACATTTACAAGGGAACACACACAAAGGAATGCAAGCCTACATGTTTACACACACACATTTAGTGGACCTTCATGCATGAGCAAAAATGCATGTACTGTAGGGCATACTTAGTGATGTGTATGCCCTAGTCATACTAGGGCATACACATCACTTGCACATAGACAAATACCCACTGGGATTTTCCATTATGATGCATACTCCTCTTCTAATAAAAGCAGCAGGTAAATGCTGATATTAAGCTCCACATCCCTATTTGTTTTGTAGAAAACACACACGATGCATCCTACATCATGTGCACTCAGCCATTTGAAGGGAAGCCGTTTGATTGCAATGAGGATGCATTACATTTGCAACCAGAGAACTAATAATTCATTAGGATATTTAACAGGTATAATGCGTTCCACTGCTTAACCCCTCCACGCTTCAAAAGCTGAACATCATAACAGAACGACCGTCCTCGATCACCCTCTTACCCCCCCACCCCCCCAGCGCAGTCGGATAAACACTGTTTTGCTCAAGTCTTCATTTACCTTGATTAGCACAGCTCCCAGCAGGAGCACCTCACTGATTTGCACGTAATAATTCCTCTGGCTTCTCGTTTCCGCAGTTACATGTTCTGAGAGCAGCGGTGACAGGAGTGGTTGTCATTGGAGTTTTTAATAGGGATCGCAAGACCATGACACTACGCACATAACACCAATTATACTGCCCAAAGGCATGAATGATGAAGTGCTGGTGAGTTGTTAATGGGAGGTGTTGTCCTGTATTTTATGGACTGAAATTCCATTGATTCATAGAGAGAAATCATAAGAGGCCATGAGAGACACGCATGCCTTAGCACTGCGCGTTTAAGCACATGTTCCCATTGCGCCGTTAATCAAGAGCGGCTTGGTCAGCTGGCCAACTGCATTTTAATGGATCTCGAGCGTTTTATACAACTCGTACACAATGGGCCCAGTGTGGCTGTATTACGCCCACAGTGTGCTATTTTTCATAACCAGTGGTACTCAGTGTGTACATTGGGGCACTGTGTATTACAAGAATAAAATAAGAGTCTGTGGCCATTTATATATTATTATGCTATGTTAGAGCCCACACTGGGATGTTACTCAACCGCAGCAGCAAACTGCAGGATGTGAAGTAGTTGGACAACGTACAACAAAAACTCCTCCAGGATCATTTTACTCAGCATTATATGTAATGTTAAAATGGTTGAGCAGTGCTGGGACAATATTAAATGTATCTCACACAGCAAATGAATTGGAAGTTGAGCAGGGAGTAGGAATACCTCAGAATAATGGTATATCCTGTCTCCCTGGAGAAATTAAGCTTTTGCTTTTTCTCTACTTTGTTCACTGGAAGATGATGAACATTTAGATGAGGTGAAGCCAGGTGAAGTTCAACTCAGTGTCACATTTTCAGTCACGCTATAGCAATGTGGCTCTGTCAGTCAGTCCATCACTAGACTAAAATATCCTAGCAACTGTTGGATGGATCACTGTGGATTTTACATCATTCTCTGGGGACATTCTTATTTACTTTGATGACCCACTGACTTTTCCTCTGGCGCCATCATTAGGTCTATATTTCATTAGTCTCACTTTGATAGACCTGGTCAGCATTCTGGAATTGGAGAAAAACGTGCTCTGGTTAATTGGCATTCCTTTAAACCAATCACAATTGTCATTGGGAGGTGCTAGGCGCTGGACGGAGCCCTGGTGCCTCTGCAAAATAGCCTCAGAAAGGAGCTTGTTTTGGTGGAACATGTGTCCGTTTAAAAGTCAGATTGGACAGATAGTCTAGCTAGTTGTAATATTTCAGTGACATGTCTTGACACCAATCATGAATTGCCTTCACATTTTATCGGATTGGCATTCATAGCCCCTAAAGGATGAATCATAATGACATTTGTGATCCCCTTACTTTCCCTCTAGCGCCACCATGTGGTTGGTATTTGTGGTACTACTGGAGGGATTGCCATGAAATTTGATACAGACATTTATGTTTCCTCAAGATGAATTGTAATTATTTTTCTGAAGCAGACTTTTCTGCTGGTGCCGTCATTATGTCAAAAAAATGTAATCAAATAATTTAGTTTATGACATAGGCTACCTGAAAACTAAGGTGGTTAACATTATACCTGGTAAGAATCGGCATGTTACCATAACCATCATTTGCCAAAAGCTCAAAACAGTACTGTGTCTAACAGCCACACAGAGCTGCTCGCATGGATTCAGACTATTAGTCTTAACTTCTTGATGTTATGGTTATGGTTGTGGTTATGGTTATGGTTAGGGTTAGGGTTAGGGTTAGGGTTAGATGCCTTGAAGTCAACGGTCGCAGTGCTGGCTTTAAGTCAATAAGGCATTGGTTATGGTTTTAGTTATGGTTAGGATTAAGGTTATGGTTAAGGTTAGTGTAGAGGCTAAGCCCAAGCTTCAAGCCCCTGAGGTGCCTTTCCACGGGTAGAGTAATTGACGCACTTTTTACCTTTTTTGATCAGTGAAAGTCCAAGTCATATTTGAAATTAACACCAATGGTTCAATTTATTTCCATGAGATATAAGTTAATAGTCCAGACAAATTACTGCGCTGCCTTGAAGTCGATTAGGCATTGGTTATGGTTATGTGCCTTAAAGGCAGCGGTTGCAGCGCTGCATGAAAGGAGACTTTGGGGCTTAAAACACCATTGAGCCGATGAAACAGGGCAGCTTTTTGAATACAGCTCCAAACAACTTTAGCCAACTTGGAGAGTTGGGTGCTTTATTTAATGACTTTACAGACAAATGTAGTAACCCTTTTATGAGAAGCTACAGTATGTTATTAATGTCTTGATTCCAAAAGCATTTACTGACAAGTCTCTGCAGAAATCCATTTGGTGTGCTGTAGAGCTGCCCAGCTGTCTGTACACAGAGCATATCCCATCATTAGGCTGCACATTATGTCAATGTGTAGAGAGAGGATGGTGATGAACAAGGAATACTAATGGTTACTTTACTTACAACATTCTATTTCGGACCTACACAGCAACACCACCTTTCTCTTGCTGTTGCTACTGTTGCTCACTGCTGAGCTTTGTGTCTAAACAGCTAAAAACAAAGCATCTGATGTGAGCACAGCAAACAACAGAATTTGTGTAAAAGGCTGGACAGCAAGTTTGTGATGTGTGCCCTGAGAATGGCTCGGGGTTTCATACTTGTTTCTGGCACCGCTGATCACAGAGCAGCTGCCAAATGCTCTGCGTTGGCCTCATTGTAAATATTAGGAGTTAATTCCCACGGTAAAAGGCCTCTGTAAACCATCTGCACTGCTGTTAATCACAGAGGTGTCGCCCCGCCAACAATCACCACTTGCCTTATTCAAATTGCATCACACAAGCTGCAAATATTCACGGGTTGGGAGCGCATATGGACACACGCACCAAGTTTAGATTCACTGCTTAACGTCTTTGGCAGGCAACAGTAGGCACCTCTCCAACTCTGGGGGGTGTATTTTGGAGCTATGCATACACACACACAGAAGCACAGAAGTCAGGAGTGGTGTTTTTATGGTGTAATTTAACTAGCTGGCTCTAAAGCGAGTAGATAATTCACCTGGTTGGACTTTGGAGAGAGAGAGACCGAGAGGAAGGCACAGAGAGAGAGAGAGAAGGAGAGATACTCAGGGGGTGTGGATGTCAATTGTGTCAGCATTTTATCACAGCTGAGTAGCTGGAGGTTCAAAGGTCGATCCCATTCTGCTTTCAGCCACAGTCACCTTGCCATACTGACAGAGCTATCTAAAGCAACATTGACTGAATCACCCATCAGCCGACACTGCACAAGCTCTTAAATGGCTAATGGAGATGGCAGACCAGCTGGGAATACAAACCAATGGATTTATTGAACATTCAGCATACAGCACTGCCAGCAATACAAACTTCATACACGCACTGTGGTTTTCATTAACCACCACCTTGAATATATTTAGATTATGATCTGTTGGTGGAAAGTGAGAATTTGATTCTCTTTTACCCTAGTTATTTAAACAAAAACACATCTAAAATGTGTTTGCCACACACGTCATTTGGGAGAGTTATGCTCATTTTTCTTACGATACCATGGTGATGTTTTAGCCACACTACGCAATGTGGCTCTGTGGAAGCCCACGTCAGGTTGGTTGATCGGCCCCCCTACTTTGGTACAGACTGACTAAGTTATGTATTATTATTATTAGGGATCCGAGCCCGAGGCTGTAAGAACCGGGGTAGCAAAGCCAAGCGGTTCACACAGCAAGGCTGTGGAACCCTATTGTTTTTCTAAGGATTATTATTATTTTCCATCATCATCATTATTCTTCTCCGTGTAAAACTCCCGCCTAAACCGTAGATGGTGGGGGGGTGCCATTTTCAAGATTGGGCCAAATCTCCGCAAAGACCTCAGGAGCCACTAGGTACTAGGTAGCAGAAAAACACGTTTGGCCCTATAACTCCCAAACCGTCCATCGGAAATTTAAAAACTATATATCCACAAGTTCCCTGGATCCGACTGAATCTTGTAATATAGGCCATGCCCATTTAGACTTTTATGCCTGAAAAATCACAATTTTTGACTAGGGTCAGCTGTAATGGATTGGGCCTTCTTTGCCACTCTGTTGGAGTAGATGTGGGAGACTGATGCACAATGGGTCATGGACCTCACATACCAAAAATTACACATGTGGACCACTAGGTGGCTCTATACTGTGATTTTTCCTTTAACTCCCACATTACACATTGCACATTAAAACACCTGATATCCACGTGTTCACTGAATGAAGCTGAATCAGATGATATAGGCCAGTCCATTTCTGCTTACATTTTTTCGCAATATCACGCAATGCACTAAACCAACTTTTTCAAACTTGTCCGAGGCCGTGCAATAGATCTGCATGAAACCTGGTACGTAGCATCTCCAGATGGCCACAACAAAAAGTTATTCAAAGAATTTTGCTATGTTAAAGTATAACGACCAAAATAATTTTCCTATCTAGCTACGAAACACATATCATATCTCTGCCAAATTAAATGTTATAAGCAAAAGATGTGAGATTATGAGATGGCCCCACTCCAATACTCAGACCCAAATTATTCAATCAATATCAATGGGATATTTGCAAAGGCAACATACCGCAGACCTTGCGCATCACACCTCTAGATATTTCCTGACATTTAGCTCTGCACCGTTACACTTTGGGTCCCGCTTTTTTGCACGCTCCCCCGGTCGTCTGGGGCAACTCACGTCGGGGGCGACTGGAGTCGGGAGGCTTGGACCCCGTCATAACTGCATGCATTTATAGTTTTATTATTATTATTATTACATAATATTGGATGTATTGCCCTGAAATTTTAGTTTTGGGTTGAAAGTCACTTTGGTGATCCCCTTACGTTTTATCTAGCACTATCAGCATGTTGCTTATGACCAACTATCTGCAAAACAGACATTCCCATCAGCCTCAGCTGCGCTTTGTGTTTA
Source organism: Percina caprodes (assembly GCA_013375575.1). NCBI lineage: Eukaryota > Metazoa > Chordata > Actinopteri > Perciformes > Percidae > Percina > Percina caprodes. Next base: position 163,314 of record JABXJD010000088.1, on the reverse strand, counting down.
GGGCTTATTAGCAAATGTTAGCATGCTAACACGCTTAAACTATGATGGTAAACATGGTATACATTATATCTGCTGGAGTTGTATTAGCCTTTCAAAGGAAGCTTTTATTTAATCCATTAGACAGTAATTGAGGTACATGTACATTCAACATTCCTTCAAACAGCAGAAAAAAAGTCTTCCATGGGGCTGATTCTTGTTAAAAATAAGAAATAATCAAATTACCAAAGACTAATGTATCCCTTTAAGGTACAATGACATAATTTATTTGTGCTCCATCTGTAGACATACAATACTGACAGAAACAAAAACAGCATTTAAAATGAACTACAACTACTAATAATAATTAAACACATGCATAATAAGACCTAACATATTGTACAAAGGACAATACTGCAGACCAGAGGTGCATCCTCCCCATGTAAAAATATATATCCACCCTGTCATTGTACTAAACCTTCCACTCTGCGAGCATTAAATAAAAATCAGCACATGACACGCTGTACACTTCACTCTTTATGGCCTGCGTGCCTGAGGTGTAAATAGCCTTTTCCCTGGGTTGAAGTGTCCGTGCTTGTCTTGTACAGTACAGGACTTGCTCTGTAAAGTTCCTCCAGTCCCACAGTCCTGCATGAGCAGAAAACCCATGAGTTGTCATGGCAGCTGAACTGAGCCATGAATGTACATTAGAGAGAGAGAGAGAGAGAGAGAGAGAGAGAGAGAGAGAGAGAGAGAGAGAGAGAGAGAGAGAGAGAGACTTTTTGCTGCAGCCAGAGCTGCTTTGAGTTTTTATTGGCATGACATTAAATCACATCAAGGAAAAAAATTGAGACTTTTGAGTTAAATGAGTAAGGCAGAGAGAAGTATGACAGTGGGGACCTCTGAATTCATTATTGTTAATGTAATTGTTTGTTGTTTAATAGCCTGTTGTGTAGAATACCACCATCTGATAATGTATTGCTTTGGTAGGTTTGTGTTCAAATATGCAGCAACCGAAGCATGCTTGAATAGAATTGAGATGAACTGAATTGAAGTGGAAAAGAGCGGGGAGAAAGGCAGAGAGATGTGTGAGTACACTAAGAAGTCTGTTGTGCTCTGGGCTTGTGCAGGGGAGGGCCTGAGCTGTGAATGCAGAGGAATGACAGGCAGGGATTAGAGGGGAGGTGGTGCCATTGAAAAGCAAGCTGATCCAGGGAGCCAAGCTGACACTTGAACACAGCCAGCTGACAAGACCAGCCAGCCCTGCTGCAGTCCTGCAGAGGCTTCTCCCCTCACTCCCCCTCCCTGCCGAGACCATGGGGGTTTGCATTGGTTCATTAGTCGTCACTGTAGAGACAGATGACGCAAAGAAACAAGATTGGCGGTCCATGAGCCATTTATCAGTTAAAGGTTATGTGATTCTGAATCCAAATTGAAATCATGTACATTGTGGTGCATTACTGAGATCTCAGGGCAGTTTTAATTTCAATAGCACGGGGTAGTGATGTAAGAAAGTTCACATCATGGGCTGGGACTGCCTCTAATTGGTCAGTCGAATCCAAAATGTTCCTGTGTCTTCTCACCCGCAAATTTGCCCAAAATACTAATGTTTCAAATGTCTTTAAATAGTAAGAATTAGGCAACAATCTTTCAATCAAACTTTTCATCTATTCATAAACATTAGAATGTAATTTCGCAATAGGCAGTGCATATGTGATTTAATTAAAAATGTAATAGGGAGGATGATGAGTTTAAGTTCATGTGTGGTAGAAGAACACATTACAGTTCTGCATCTGACAAAGATACTGTAAAATGACAACGCCTTAATGTGGTTAATGTGTTTCCTGCTGAAACAGGATGTTGGGGTAAGTAATTGTCACCTGTGATGTATTTAGTTTACTTTGTTTTTGTTCACCAACACAATAAAGTTACAGCTTAATGTAATATTTGAGAATTTATTTTATTAACCCTTGTGTTGTCTTCCCGTCGACCAGAAAATTTAAAATACAAACTTTTTATTCAGCGTTTTTATTCAACACTTTTGTCGCTTTTCCTGATGTTTTTGAAGCTTTTCTCAAAGAGAAAGAGTTTGTCCCTTTTTTCCATTTTTGTTGTCACTATTTCTAGTTACTTCTGCGCTTATTGATGGGTTTTTTGTCATTTTTTTCAACGTTGAAAGTAGTGAACATATCATTTATTTTACTTTTGAAGAGTGTTGTAGGGAACCATCCACGTTATTATTTTTTTGACAATTTGGTTGAACGAAAACCCCAATTTGTGATATAGAAGCTTTTTGAAAATGGGTCAAATTTGACGCGTGGACAACAGGAGGGTTAATTGTCAAAAAGTCATTGGGTGTGATAGAATGCAAGAATAAGGATAAGGAAAATAAGAAGAAAATAAAAGGATGTTGCTGGTTAAATTTGATGAAACAACTGTCACCAAGGCGACTTACCACGCAAACTGCAGAGAGAAACCAAATGTATGTCTCAAAACTACAGCATCAACAATACACCTACAGGAATAAGCTTGTGTGAGGGGGCAACACACTCAACAAACAGGATGTCGACAAAACGCACAGCCTCTGGTGCCTAAGGCAAACACAACTCCATATCCTTACTTGTCACTTCGCTACAGTATAAGCATCACACCATTTCCAGAATTAGCACTGAGCGTTGGCATTGGATGTAGATCATGTACTGTCAAATAGTTTAACACTGATGTACTTCGTAGGGAGTCTGGACTGAAGGGAATGTTACATACCGCTTTGCCACTTTATAGGCTAATTTGTGTGATAAATATTTTATTATGTTATGAACATACTGTATAAACAACAACTTCACAGCTTTAGCCATATGTTTTGGGGTATTTTGGCTAATTGCTCATGTGGCATCTCTACCGAGAGAGTTCTTTAATTCACGTCAACAAACCCGACCTGATCACATGGCACATCAACATGATTGTTAAAGTATATGTTATTATTGTTGCATTATTTATTCCCAGTTTGGTTGAAGCTTTAACCTTCCACTCCCAAGTCTCCACTTAACTTGTAATTGGACACATTTACTGTTGCTATGCTATGCTATTTTAAGCTTTATATTCTACACGTATCAGCTGGATTCTGCACTGTACTAGTCTCTACCCTCATCAGTGCAGTAGGCGCCATATTTGTGTTGATTAATGGCTGGTACGCAAGCTGTTTCAAATCTGTGAGGTCAAGGGCTGGCTGTGCCGACGCCTGACACACTCAGAAACAGAACAGCTGGAACATGTACCAGTCTCTCCATTACTTAGGAGTGTTCACACAGGCATAATTGCTTAACTATCTGAACTCGGAGGCCTCTGCTCACAATGCAAACAGTATTTTAATCAGATATGCAGCTCTTGAATGTGTGACACCCCACAAGTCTCACAGAAGCCTCTGCTTTCCCGGAGTTCCCTTGATTAATAATCCTGACAAGACAGACCATTATTATGAATTAAACCGGCACAACTGTATGTGTCATATTATCTCCAGAAACAGAGGAGGCACAAGACAAAGCCAGTGGCTTTTTACACTGGAGGTTGATTAGGAAGCACAAACATCTCATGCCTCCTGCTGTGCAGCACTGAGCATTGGTTTGGCACTTTGATCCAAGAGCTTTCTCAAACACAGACACATAAACACACACAGGGCGACAGCTGAGTTAAAAAAATGAGAATCAAAGTGGTGTTTGATTTAAAACAAATACAAACTATAGACGTGGCACCCTGTGTAAGCCTGATAGTTATACGCATCTACATAATGCTTATGTATACCATCTGTGTGTGCTGAAGTGAAAGGCTGCATGCAAAGCCATACCTGTGTTCTATACATTCACAAATATGTTTGCATTTGTCTTCGCTGCACACACACCCACACAGTGCACTAACCACAACTGCAAATCGTATAAAACAAGTGCAACATACAGGAAGAAAAGAGCACCTCCAATGATCCATCAATTCCCATTGGTTTGGTGAGAGGGGGATTTATAGACAGGCAGAGTAAATTCAAGGCTTACTCACTGTCAACACAACCCGAGAGGCAGTCTGCTGGAAAATCTAGTGCTGTGGTGCCAGGTCGCTCCACATAATTCCCCTGTAGGGCTGCTGTCTGTGATGAGCCATGCTCAGTGTGGTTGTGTGGCTGCTGAAAGGCCTGTCATTACAGCTGCACCCTGCGGCAAGGCAGCCACATCCAATCCAAATAAGATCTCCACTGACAACTACTGTAGCTGCCCCACCTAAAAACCTACTTATCAGGCTGCAGGATTTGGTTAATAATTCTGACTGGATTTGGTTAATGTCTGTAATATGTAAGTGGGCATCACATGTTCTATAAAATATATCAGCTTATGCCAGTATTGCAAATTAAGCTGCCATTGACCTTTTTTATTAGAAATCTGATATCAGCCAACAGCACTGCCCATATTAGAAATTATAGATGTAATTTACCTGATCTCTTTAACACTGTTTCTGAATGGGAGACCCTAATTTAGCCCTTACTTTACTTTGGATTCCACACAATGGAAACACGTTTGTCGTTATTATTATTGTTAGTTGTAGTAGTCACCGCATCCATTGTTATAATCCTAATATTCTATAGTCTTTAGTATTGTTATATGATGTTAGCTGCATCAGAGGTTGATAACCATATAAAGCAGCTCATGTGCAAAACAAAATTGCCATTTGCAAACATAGATCCCTCCAACATAGTTTTGGCCATGCATAACATGCACTGTATGTTTAATGAATATCAACTCCATTTGCTTCCCCTGTACGATTTAGCCTTCCATATGGCTGTATGTTTACATACATCTATGGAGATTAACAGTTATTCTAACATCTGGTTTATTATAATATTGTAGCTTTGTAAATGTTAACTTATGCCAACATTTGGATTATGCTGCCGTGACAGTAGCATCAGACTTTATAATGGTTAGATGAGCTAAATATAAAGTATGTGACTGGTTGAACAGCTTTGCACAAAACAAGTGTAGCCTGTTTCTACACATTTCGGCTATATCCGGTATGTCTGTACATAAGCATGTGTGGTTAGATATATACATTTATGTATGTTTTTCCAACAGAATAAATCCATCTGTCACATAGATTCCCCGTTTGTGTATCCTCGATTCCTCTCCTCAATTCTTCTCTTCGCATCTTAGACCCGCCCACAGGAGATCTGAGCCAAGGAGTCGAGGAGAGAGGAGTCGAGGCAACAGGCATTTAACAAACACGACACAGCGCTGCCTCGGAGCCGTCATTAAAAGCGTTGTCAATTAAATATGACGTGCAGCACTGCTTCATCAGCTGTCTATTGTTTTGTCATACGCTGCATTTTATGTTCTCTGTGAGAGGAGCAGAAGTCGTCATGACAACTTCTATATTTACTTTGAATTCAATTTACAAGGTGCAAAATGTGATAAGAATGTACTGAGGTAATTTTTGTTTGGTGTATTTAACACACACAGACACACACACACACATAATTAGTACCTGCCTTTGGTAGGTGCTAATTTCTAACCTGGTGGAAAAAAATACCCTCTTACGTCTTTTCATACAACATTCAATACACATGGATTGAAGTGTGAAGCCTTGTTAAAAACAGAAAAAACATAGTGGTTGTGGCAATTGCTTTCCATCCCCTGGTTGGCTTGTTAATAGCGCGGTATTGCAATATTGCTGTTACCCCTACTCTCACGTATCAATGTTTCCTATATTATCAATATTCATGCATACATCTTTAATTGTAGGGGCGACCTCTAGCTCACCCAGTAGAGTGTGCGCCCCATGTAGGCTGAGTCATAAGTCTGGACTCCGAGTCCGGGTTTGAATCTGACCTGCGACCATTTGCTGTGTGTCATCCCCTCTCTCTCTTTCTATTCCCGCTTTCCTGTCTATCCACTATCACTATACAATAAAGGGAAAAAGGCTCAAAAATGATCTAAAAAAAAAAAAAAACATAACATCTTTAATTGTTTGTAACTGTTGATAGCTTCTGAATATAAAAAAGAATATTTTCCCTTTTCCTTGGTAGGATGTTCTGTCATTGTGACTGACGGTCAACAGGTTTGTTGTAACATGTGATTGCTGTAGAATGGAAATATGCCTGTTCAATGACTGGAGCTGCGTCCCATCTGTTAGCAAATTGTAGACTCAAACATGGCGTGTTTGCATGCTGCATTACATAACCCTGTTGCTCATGCGGCATTTCACAGGCCTCGACTCAATACTCATCTCATTTCGCTGCTTTTATGGTTGCCTCTGTTTCTATTCTCCAAATCTACAGCGTAAAGTACCCGGTGCTGATGGATGATGGCACTGATGATATATATGTATGTGTGTGTGTGTGGAACTTAACACCTACACTCTAGGATGAGACTTTTAGGACACCTGAGTCAGACTGCTGGGGAAATTTGACTCCCATAAATAAACCTGGTCTTCTCTGTCTACCTCCGTCTCGTCATTTCTCACTCTCGCTCTCTCTCTTTGAAATCAATCAGCGATGGTCCCTCCACCCCAAACGATGGATCTATTATTAATGAGGGCCCTTAGCACTAAACTAAATTTAGTGCATAAACTCCACTTGGAGAGCTAGAGAGGGGAGATCAATAGGATGGCAGGGGCCACAGCGAGAATCTCATTTAGCTCTTTGGAAACGCAGGATGTGGAAAGGCTCACCCTGAGTGCAAATGGGCCTCCTGACTAAACGAGAGCTTACGAGAGCGAGCAATAAAGAGGACAAGAGGTTTGGATAATACAAGGCAAATTTCAGGGGGTCATTACTCTGTAATTGTTACCTTGTAGCTAATCAATATATGAGATAGGGGATCATTGACGGGCTGACGTTTGGTGTAATTAGGTTTATACAAGCTCTAGGTTATTGCCTATTCAGCATGCCATTGTGTTGCATGAATCACATGTGATTTGTCAGCCCCTTTTGACATTGACACCCCTTGTCTTCTGTCAGAAACGTCTGGGCTATGATTACTCTCTTTCAGTATCACCACACAGTTTAATATTTCATCATAGACCCATTTGTACGGAAACAATCAATTACTCATGCATCATTTTCTCCATATGATGCTCCCAGGGGAACCAGTCAATGTACTATTCTTAAATAGATAGCTAGTAAAAAAAAAAAAAAAATAAGACACATTTTGCTTTATCGCAAGTGTAAAGAGCACAAATAAGGTATCTTTGTGATTTTATACCAAAGCAAATAAATATATGAGGCCTTGAGTATCTGCTGCCTGCTCTAAACCTCATAAATACTCATATTCACACTATTTGTCAGACAGCACTGCACAACAACACCCTTTAACAACACCAGGTGTTTGTATTGGACAGCTCTCATGTGTGTAAGTCAGTGAGTATAAGGCAGGACAATGCAGATAAAGAGTTATGCACTTTAGGTATGTTTGCTAAGCAGGTCTAAATCCCTGGGTAAATAATGTCTTAAGATAAGATACTTTTCAAAGCAAATGCTTACGTGTAATCATATATAGCCGCAGAGCTAGCTGGTCTTAGGTCTCTTGGTCATGCAAATATATAATCCCTGAAGGTAAAAAACTCCTCAAACCCCAGAACGCTCAAATAATGAACACTGTCTAAGATTTATGGAATAAAAATGGAATGAGTAAAAACAACAATGATTCAAGCAACAACAACAACACATCAATAAAAGGATAAAACAACCACATACCATTGGTCCATCAGACTAGAAAGATAACTGATAAAAGAGAATGCAGAAGTTGTGACATAAAGATACTACAGAGTGGAATTAGGCAGACCACAAGATGTTTGCTAGGTAGACATCAAAAAGACTATAAAATGGATTTAAAAGGATTTAAATATACTGCCAGCTGACTGTTCCAAAGTCATGATACAAGTAAGCTCAATCACTGCTGGATTTGAACCTGGACTTTGGCCTGGCTCCACTTTGGTCTGTTGGGACTGTAGGGAGTTAAAAGCTTAGTGATGGAATCCAGCACCTGGCCTTAGATGTAGTTAGTAAGAGGATAAAACTTAAATGGTGTTCTTTGGATGCTTTTATATAGACCTTAGTGGTCCCTAATACTGTATCTAAAGTCTCTTTTATATAGACCTTAGTGGTCTCCTAATACTGTATCTGAAGTCTCTTTTATATAGACCTTAGTGGTCCCCTAATACTGTATCTGAAGTCTCTTTTATATAGACCTTAGTGGTCCCTAATACTGTATCTGAAGTCTCTTTTATATAGACCTTAGTGGTCCCTAATACTGTATCTGAAGTCTCTTTTATATAGACCTTAGTGGTCCCTAATACTGTATCTGAAGTCTCTTTTATATAGACCTTAGTGGTCCCTAATACTGTATCTGAAGTCTCTTTTATATAGACCTTAGTGGTCCCTAATACTGTATCTGAAGTCTCTTTTATATAGACCTTAGTGGTCCCCTAATACTGTATCTGAAGTCTCTTTTATATAGACCTTAGTGGTCCCGTATCTGAAGATTCTTTTATATAGAGTTAATTTGTTAACTCAGGTTCGGGAGCAGGGCCACGCCTAAACCACACCTCTAATCACCAGACAAACCTACATCTACCGTGCTAGGCTTGTGTCTCTGATTGTTTGACGGTCAGCGTTTCACGCTCTCAGTCATGGATTTGGAGCTGCAGCTGCGCTCACCTGATGTCAACGACGATCTGTACGACGATCTATTCGAAACAGGGCATGTTTCAGTCACGCCGCAGCAGTCGGATCCCGTCATATGTCTCAACGGCGCCGATTGCGGTTCGGGGTCACCATGCCTCGGCTTCGCCCGGATCTTCACTCCTCTGCCGAACGATCCCGGCTCCCAGCGGCTTCAACCTCAGCTTCCAGCGGCTCCCTGCGGCTCCCTGCGGCTCCCAGCAGCCTCGGCTTCAGCTTCCAGCGGCTCTCAGGCTTCTCATTCCGTAAGGTCGGGAAATCGGAGCCGCGGGGTTCGGCGTCTACCATCTCCTCATCGTCAGCCTTCCTCCTCTGTGGCGCGGCCGTCTCTACCTCCACAGATATAACCCGATATCAGAGACTTCACCGTGGCCCGCCTTCAACGGCACTTCAATGACACCTGTACTACATTGTACCGGCTCTTCCTAGCCTCCGTTGCTACCCTGGAGGCGGCAACCACCGGGCCTCCGGCACTTCCGGGTTCCCCCCCCCTCAGTTCTACACAATCTGTCACTTTTGGGGGTCTGTAAACTATTTGGGCAAAAACTGCTTCTGAGACGGAACACCCACTCTGAATCTCTTCCACCCGGTGATCACGCATCCTCCCAGACCAGCCATCAGACTACATCCACATCAATTCTGCACATTCATAATGTTCATCTGCACATTCATAATGTTCATTAAATCTTTAACTAACACGTGGTTGTGGTGTGCTCCATGCTAGTGAAATGGAGTTAATTTGTTAACTTAGGTTCGGGAGCAGGGCCACGCCTAAACCACACCTCTAATCACCAGACAAACCTACATCTACCGTGCTGCATGCGCAGCCAAGCTCGTGTCTCTGATTGCTTGACCCACTCTCCCTTTCCCTCTCCTTCATCCATTTTCCTCCTCTTCCCTTCCTGCTGCACATCTCTCTCATGTCTCTTCTATTTATCGTCTGGGGGTCTGTAAACTATTTGGGCAAAAACTGTTTCTGAGACCAAACCCCCCACTCTGAGTCTCTTCCACCCAGTCATCACACATCCTCCCAGACCAGCCGTCAGACGAAATCCACATCAATTTTGCACATGAAATGAGTGAAATAGACCTTAGAGGTCCCCTAATACTGTATCTGAAGTCTCTTTTATATAGACCTTAGTGGTCCCCTAATACTGTATCTGAAGTCTCTTTTATATAGACGTTAGTGGTCCCCTAATACTGTATCTGAAGACTCTTATATAGACCTTAGTGGTCCTCACTAATGTTAAAAAACCTCAAAGTGACATTTTCATGCCTTGGGACCTTTAACATTAGACAAGGCCCAATAGTAGTGTTATTTAGTCAGAATTACTGAGGGACAACATCAATCTGATCTTTCAACTATTCTGAAGTTTGATGGTACAAAAAGATTTTAAATAGATCCAACATGTTGCACTTGATGACAAGATTAGGACAAGCATTTTACGCTGAATTCCACACCAAATATCTGAGTTCCAACACTATGCCGCCAATGAAATATGAGCTCCCAACAAAAACAAACAAACATGAAAGTTGGACAGTTGCCTGTTTTTCCTTTTCTGCTCACATTTCTCTTCTCTTGATTTTAATTACAATATGGACGTCAAGACAAATGATGTATTTGAAAAAAAAAATCATCAAAAGTAATGTGGTGTATCCTCGGCTTTGAGCAATGAACACAGGCATAACCAGATGGAAACGAGAGTAGGAAGGGGCGAGTGAGTTTAATGACATGTCTCTGCTTCCACAGGTTCAGACAGACTGAAAGCCCACAGGCCTGGCAGTAATTACAACGGCAAATGCATCGTTCACCTTTAGCCAGGACCAAAGCATGGAACACAGCAAGTTTTACCAAAAGTCGATCTTGGGAGAGGGAAGCCTGGAACAAATTGTAGACGGAGACAGGGGACGACTGAGGGAGGTAGATGAGGGGGTGAGGGATCGAGGTGAAGGAGGGAGAAGGGTGATGGAGGAGGACCAAATGAAAAGAAAATGTACCCGGCGGTGAATAAAACTGACAAACACAGAGGCTGATAGTGACTGAAATATCAAAGCCTGTAGTTTGCTGGGATGGCTGGGAAGCGGCTGCCACTGCTGCTTGAATCATCACACAGCTGCTTTTTATTTTATTTTTATTTTTTTTTACTAAAAGCTTTGGAGAAGCCTCTGGGTGCCAGGGTGAAGTGAAGTGAGGTGGAGAATACATCCAATCTTTCTCTGTCAGTTTGTCTCTTTCTCCTTCTCTGCCTCACATCTTGAACAAATTGTGAGAACTCCTTTAGGCACAGCGGGAGCAGGAAGCACGCATTGCTGGGACATCATTTGCTCTGTCTATGAATGTGTGTCTACCTGTTTTTCGCTTACGCTTGGATAAAAGTTGGATCTTCATCTTGCTTACCGTATCACAAACACACAGGAGCTTCTTTTGAGGGGGGAAACGGTAGAAGAAAGGGGAGAAAATGATTTCTCCGTGGCGGATTTCTTGTGCTTGAAGGTGAACTGAATCTCAGGAGAAAGGAGATCAGTGAGCAGAGCCTGCAGCAGAACAGCCCTGCATTGTCAGCCATAGGCGTAAATCCCAAGGGGGGGTCAGGACCCCCCCATCTAAGGGTTGTCCCTCCCCACCCCCCCACCCAGTCCCTTGCCTCACAGTGGTTTGGTCCAATGCCTGCTTTACACACAAGTCCGGCACACAGTCCAGAACATACTTGTAGTAACGTTAGGTGTGGAATGTAGTAATTAGGCTGTTCAAGGCTATTTTAGTCACATTAACATTGAATGTTTTTTTTGTCAAACAGGGAGACCAGGGACAGTCAGGTGTCGAGTCTCAGGTAAGGAACAGGGAGACCAGGGACAGTCAGGTGTAGAGTCTCAGGTAAGGAACAGGGAGACCAGGGACAGTCTGGTGTAGAGTCTCAGGTAAGGAACAGGGAGACCAGGGACAGTTAGGTGTCGAGTCTCAGGTAAGGAACAGGGAGACCGGGGACAGTCAGGTGTAGAGTCTCAGGTAAGGAACAGGGAGACCGGGGACAGTCAGGTGTAGAGTCTCAGGTAAGGAACAGGGAGACCAGGGACAGTCAGGTGTAGAGTCTCAGGTAAGGAACAGGGAGACCATGGGACAGTCAGGTGTCGAGTCTCAGGTAAGGAACAGGGAGACCAGGGACAGTCAGGTGTAGAGTCTCAGGTAAGGAACAGGGAGACCAGGGACAGTCTGGTGTAGAGTCTCAGGTAAGGAACAGGGAGACCAGGGACAGTTAGGTGTCGAGTCTCAGGTAAGGAACAGGGAGACCAGGGACAGTCAGGTGTAAAGTCTCAGGTAAGGAACAGGGAGACCAGGGACAGTCAGGTGTAAAGTCTCAAGTAAGGAACAGGGAGACCAGGGACAGTCAGGTGTAAAGTCTCAGGTAAGGAACAGGGAGACCAGGGACAGTCAGGTGTAGAGTCTCAGGTAAGGAACAGAGACCAGGGACATTCAGGTGTAGAGTCTCAGGTAAGGAACAGAGACCAGGGACATTCAGGTGTAGAGTCTCAGGTAAGTGTGTTGACCTTAGTTCATATTTTTGGAGGTGTGTGGCTGTCAGGGTGAACTTGGCTCACTAATTTACATTATGATCAGATAATTTAACAAGTGTACAAAAGTATTGTATTTATTTTATATGGCGACACTTTTTCAAAATAAGTCATAATGTTTTAAGGTATTTTTGTGGCTTGATTGTGAACTTAAAAAATAATGAAATGGTTTTAAGGAAGACTATTTTGGCCAATTTAGTCAGCTTTTTCATTGAATCAAGAGAAACATTGAAATAAAGGGTAATGTTACAGTCTCCATTCTACACCAACGATAGTATTAAGGCTTTCCTCTGTGTACAAATATCCTCTGCAAATATAACTGTGGCTGTATTATTTGTCTCCTTCAAAAATTGCTCTTCAGAAATGTTATGTTAGATGAGATTTACGCCCATGCTGTCAGCCTGGTTGCCACCTGGAAGCCCACCAAATGGAAGCATCACTAGAAACAGAGCCGTGTCCTCAATCTGTTGGACTCATTTTGTTGACTTACTTTGAGGATTTCTCTGTTTTAAAGACTTACAGCCAGAGAAACAGTGGGTCTTTTTCTGTATCTGAACAGCTAAATACACCATCTTTCTATGAAGCGCCCACACTAAAAGCTGACCCATTATAGATTTTTATGTCTCAAGTCAACTTTAATCACAAGGACACATTGGACGTAAAACAAAAGAGGTTCTCAATTTAAAGCCCAGAGGAAACTTAAATGGTGTTCTTTGGATGCTTTTATATAGACCTCAGTGGTCCCCTAATACTGTATCTGAAGTCTCTTTTATATAGACCTTAGTGGTCCCTAATACTGTATCTGAAGTCTCTTTTATATATACCTTAGTGGTCCCCTAATACTGTATCTGAAGTCTCTTTTATATAGACCTTAGTGGTCCCCTAATACTGTATCTGAAGTCTCTTTATATAGACCTTAGTGGTCCCTAATACTGGATCTGAAGGGTTAAGGGGGAGGCTGGGGGTGTGGCCTTGACCAACTGCCTCTTTGCTCATTTGAAAGCCATGATGTCTCTCTCTCATGGGTGGGTCAAATTCTCTGGGCGGGCAAAGCAGAGAAAGGGGAGGTAACCTTGCCCCTTATGACCTCGTAAGGGCCCATCGGAGCTTTAATTTTCTCAAAGGTAGAGCAGGATACCCAGGGCTCAGTTTACACCTATCACCATTTCTAGCCACTGGAGGGCCATAGGCAGGCTGGGGGAACTCATATTAATGTTAAAAAAACCTCATAAAGTGACATTTTCATGCCATGGGACCTTTAAGACATGGGTTTGGCAATTGCTTACATTTTTTAGATTTCATTGCTGATGCTTCAAATCAGTCAGATTTAATTAAATCAATTCACTCCCTGCAGCTCTGTGGTAGTCAGCTAGATATTGAGACTGAAATGTCAAAAAGCTTAGAGTATATTTCATGTCGTAAGTAAACATTAAACATGAGCCCACGCATGTAAACACACACTACAACCATAATCACTTGAGTCGGTGAAGTCTTGCAAGGGGTTTGGACATTTGAGCACTCCCCGGGGAGCCTTAGCTTAGGGAAGCTCATCGGGCTGCAGCAGAGAGTAACTCTATTTCTCTGTCTTTCTCTTCCGCTCTTCATCATTTCCTCCCACCGGAGACCTCTGAGAGATTAACTACAGATCAGTTGGGAGACAGCACTGCAGAGACAGTGACTCACTAAACAGCAACACTGAGAGAGGCACACTGTGGATGTGTACTGTATGTGTGTTTCACAGACAAGGTGTCACATGATGCAACACATGGCTTTAGGATGTACACAAAAGATGCATTCTTGGATTGAGGGAGCACACAATGCCGCTTGTTTAGGGAACACACACATAATGCCTTGTTATATTTCAGGAACACCCATGGTGTCTTAGTGGATTTAGGGAACACACATTATGCCTAGTTGGATTTAGAGAATACACATGATGTTTTGGTGGATTTATGGATCACATGTTTCTAGTTGGATTAAGGGAATATACCATAATTCCTCAAATAAAGACCGGTAGTCAATTAAAAGCCGGGGGCGTGGTCAACACGGACAAATAAAGGCCGGCCTCAAATTGAGGCAGGGGAAAAATTAGTGTGGATAATCTATGAGTGACTTTCATATAATGTACATTCAAGTTTACCGTAATGTACCAGTTTACCAATTTAATTTAACAGATTCAATAATATATTCGTGCTTTTTTCTGGGTTATGGTACTTATGTAAAATATTATTTTCCTACGGGTATTTTAATCAGTGCGGCTGTATGGGTTACTCAGCCGAGTGTAGTGTGTAGTAACGTACAGCTGCCACTAGATGGCAGTAGCTAGCGTTACATTGGGTGTAACGCGGGTCTCATTTAGTGACAGCAGAGAATGACGGCACTGGTGCTAGCATAGACTGTACATGTTAACGGTCTATGGGTGTTAGTGACGGACTTTTTAACAACAAAACGGAAAAAAAGTTTTAAAGTTTGCGGAGGAACACTCGAGTTAAAAAGCTGCGAGACATTTAGACATTGACCCCAGGATGATCCGAGACTGGAAGAAACTGAGAGAAAGGATGAGCTGACAAAATTACCCGACAGGAGCAGAGCACGTCTAGCTAGCTGGAGGTGGGAGGAAAAAAGTTAGTCTAGAACTAGAAACGAAGCTATAGCTAGCTGGAGGTGGGAGGAAAAAAGTTAGCCTGGAGCTAGAAACAAAGTTAGCTAGCTGGAGGAGGGAGGAAAAAAGTTAGCCTGGAGCTAGAAACAAAGTTAGCTAGCTGGAGGTGGGAGGAAAAAAGTTAGCCTAGAGCTAGAAACGAAGCTAGCTAGCTGGAGGTGGGAGGAAAAACAAGTTAGCCTGGAGCTAGAAACGAAGCTATCTAGCTGCAGATGGGAGGAAAAAAGTTAGTCTAGAACTAGAAACGAAGCTATAGCTAGCTGGAGGTGGGAGGAAAAAAGTTAGCCTGGAGCTAGAAACAAAGTTAGCTAGCTGGAGGAGGGAGGAAAAAAGTTAGCCTGGAGCTAGAAACGAAGCTAGCTAGCTGGAGGTGGGAGGAAAAACGTTAGCCTGGAGCAGAAACGAAGCTACCTAGATGTAGGTGGGAATACACAAGTTAGCCTGGAGCTAGAAACGAAGTTAGCTAGCTGGAGGTGGGAGGAAAAACAAGTTAGCCTGGAGCTAGAAACGAAGCTATCTAGCTGCAGGTGGGAGGAAAAAAGTTAGTCTAGAACTAGAAACGAAGCTATAGCTAGCTGGAGGTGGGAGGAAAAAAGTTAGCCTGGAGCTAGAAACGAAGCTAGCTAGCTGGAGGTGGGAGGAAAAACGTTAGCCTGGAGCAGAAACGAAGCTACCTAGATGTAGGTGGGAATACACAAGTTAGCCTGGAGCTAGAAACGAAGTTAGCTAGCTGGAGGTGGGAGGAAAAACAAGTTAGCCTGGAGCTAGAAACGAAGCTATCTAGCTGCAGGTGGGAGGAAAAAAGTTAGTCTAGAACTAGAAACGAAGCTATAGCTAGCTGGAGGTGGGAGGAAAAAAGTTAGCCTGGAGCTAGAAACGAAGCTAGCTAGCTGGAGGTGGGAGGAAAAACGTTAGCCTGGAGCAGAAACGAAGCTACCTAGATGTAGGTGGGAATACACAAGTTAGCCTGGAGCTAGAAACGAAGTTAGCTAGCTGGAGGTGGGAGGAAAAACAAGTTAGCCTGGAGCTAGAAACGAAGCTATAGCTAGCTGGAGGTGGGAGGAAACGCGTTAATCAGATACTGGTGTACTGTATTCTCTTATTGTAATCTACTAGCACTACCGTAGTACCTAGCTATATTTGAAATAAATACCCGGTACATTTACAGGGTTCAAACTGACACAGTGGTGGTATTTAATTATTTCTGACCCAAATTGCTCTGTCGCCCTACTGGCTGTTGGATATGGGGATATTTTTGTAAATGTCTCTTAAAAAATGAATGCTCTCTGTCCACTGGAACGCTATGGCTTTTCATTTAAAATAGTTATACTTATCAAACAGATGGAATTAGAAATAAAGGCCTGCCTCTAATAGAAGCTTGCTTCAAATAAAAGCTGGGTGGTTTAGCTAGGTAAATAAAAGCCCCAGCTATTATTTGACGAATTATGGTACACAATGCCTTGGTGTATTTTGGGAACACACAATATGCGTGGTTGGGTTTAGGGAAGACTTACATTTCCAGTTATATTTAGGGAGCACTTATGTCCGGGTGGATTTGGGGAACACAGGTTTCAGTTTGGATTCAGGGAAGTAGTTAGATTTTGGTTAGACATAACTGATGCCCAGTTAGATTTAGGGAACACAGTTCATATAACAACAATGACAATGAAATGACTGAAATGTTGTATTTCCAGGTGTGCCTGCTGTAACTGATATACTGCTAATCACAGAAGAAACCCTAACGCTGCCATGCCACATTATCCTGAAAATAGACAACACAGGAACAAAAAGGTATGGTTTCTTCTTGCAGACTATGTAGTGAGATTCAGAATCTTGAAGATAATATCAACTTTTACAAATTTTTGTACCAAAATGAGATTAAATATAATCATCCCTTACAAGACCATGCTGCTCTGGCTGCCATGCCTGGGTCACAACAAAGAAATATTGTGTAGTTATATTATGCACCTTAAATATTTTTCCCTACACAATACAGTTCATGTAGAGAAGTGTCACATCAGCCTTTTTTTGAAAGGCTACAGGAGTTATGGTTCTGATTCATTGTAGGATCTATCTTATGTCATATTCATTCTCCCCCTGTTCAGCTGGAGGTGAAGTACATTGCCACTTCAGCAGGTTGCCCATTGCTCAGCCGATACATATTTAACAAGCTGTCTGCACCAATCTTGAGCTAAGGCTCCATAAAGTTGGTGTGCAAAAGGGATTTAGTGTGGTGTGTAGGAAAAGTTAAACAATTATGACAAATGGATGAAAGGTTTTGACCACAACCTTTCCTTTATTTGTATCATTTCAGAATTGTTTCTTTACTATATCCAGTTCTGTTAAAAAATGAAATTCAATCATTTAAGAAGAGCTGGCAGTTAATCTTAAAAAATGAGAGTAGAACAAAATCAGCTTAGCTTCTACATACTGGATCCGCTATATTTACAGGGATTAAATTATGGCTTTAAAGTAAGGATTTTTAATGAATGCATGCATAGTATTGCAGAAGGAAATCCTTCAGTATTATACAATCAAGCAAGAGGATAAACACTTTTTCGCATTTGCCCAAACGTGTCTGTATCAATTTACAAAAAAAGCTGCTTAACATAAACTCGCTGTTAGAAACTCCCTCCATCTGTAACGATGTGAATCTACTGTCACACATAATCAGAGATATTCCATTTTGGGCCTACATAATTAACCAGCAAGTCAGTGAATAACTTATGTTCCAAGTTATAAATTATATTTAACAAAGTCATTACTAAGGGTGAACTTAAGCGACTGCTTTTCTCACATGAAAGTAATACGCTGGGTTGCCTCAGCATGTTTGTATTTATATATATTTGCTCACAGTGTCTCACAGTTTATGCAAATCCTCTAGAGGTACTTTTCTAATCTAATTCATTTCCTTATAAACATCTTGTGTGAGAAAGCAAAAGCAAAAAAAGGCTGTGGAGCGGAGTGATGTGTGCAGCTGCTGCACAGTATGTCTTGCAGTGTCTGTTTGCCTTGTACATGACAGCATCCTGTTGTCCCTGCTTGCTTGAGACCTGTAAATGAGTCTGGCCTTGCATGTAAACATTGAGGAATTACATTATGGATGAATGCAAATCCAGCATGTGCAAATATTAATTCAAAAGCTTACAAAACACATTCATAATATACTGAGACATAGCTGTGTGTAATCAAACATACCTGACGTAGTGTTATTAATGTAATATGTCTAAACAAGCATGCACACCAGTTCTTCCCAATCACTGCCAAGTGCAAAGTGAACTAGTAAGGTCGCAAAATAGAGACTAGGCTAGTCTGGCTCAACGAAAGCACATTTACAGGATAATTGCTTCACTTCCGGCGCATGTCCCTAACCTCACTTGGTTCTCTTTGGGAAACAACAACAAACTTTGAGCTAGAGAGCTACAAGCTGAAGATAGCAAGTTGTGAAGAAAATGTGGATCGTGCAACATGGCAGGCCTGCTTTGGTTCTTTCTGGGATTAATTGTAAAGAATTACAAAGAATATGTTTATGGCATTTCTTCTCTAACTGGGACATTTTGGGACCAATGGGTGGGCATTGCTGTGGACAAAGTACACACAGTGATACAAAAGCAAAAGGTGTAAGGATAATTGCTAATACAGCTAATCAAAAATAAAAATATATATAATTTAATAATAATGTATACTTTATTTATCCCGCAAGGGGAAATTACAATGTTTTCCCTCTGTTGTTATTACACACAGGCCTGAATTACATACACGCTCAGTATCTATACATGCACTAATGGAAAGATGTCACAGAAAGGGGCCCCGAGCCGTTGGGAGTTCGGTGCCTTGTTCACGAGTACCTTGGCAGTGCGCAGGAGGTGAACTAGCACCTTCTGTATGGGGACTTGAACCGGCGACCCTCCGGTTCCCAACCCAAACCCCTATAGACTGAGCTACTGCCACCCCCAAATAAATAGCTAAATAGCTCTTGTTACTGTACTGTGTGAAAAGTAAACTTCATTTAATATTCTATGTGGCGTTTTCTTTTGCGGGGTGCTAATGTTCCTCCAGAACAATTTCTTTCCTGAGACTTGCAGAGCCGCCATCGCTGCGTTAGGAGCTTAGCGCCACCCAAGATGATTGATTTTTTTTCCTTTTATCCCAGAATGTATGTGTGGTGTAGCTAGACCTCACCACAGTGCTGTGGAGAGATATCTGACAATGCAAGACTATTGCTAGGCTAACTTGTTAGAGGTAGCTAAAAATAAACAAGTTTGACCCATAAGGACACAAAATAAAATAGGGAATCAGAAGCATTCTGCAGGAAGAATCAGCATCTAAAGAATCATGTTCTCTCAGTTGCCTGGAGTAGATGCACGCATGACAAGCTCCAAGTCTCTTAACATGCAAATCCAGTCCATGTCTATGAGTGTGTTTTATCTTGGGGGCTGCTGTTTTGCTAATGAAGAGCCTTGTGAAAGCCAGGGGAGCATTATAAGAAGCAGAGTATAATACACCCGCTCACAGCCTCTCTCTATTTGAACATACGCTCATTTTACAGCCTTTTAACTTTCAATCTGCCCGTCGTTGATTTTCTATTCTTCCCACTCGCTTGTTATTCAGCAAGCCTCTCAGTTGCTATTCGAGTGTATGCGCTGTATTAACACTTGAGATAATGCATATCAGCACTGCTCAAAGGGACAAACACTTTTTTGATGGGGTGTTTTTTGTAATTGCTCACATCTTATTGTACGCTCTGCACAGCATCAGTGATTGGCAGCAGAGAACAACGATGTTCAATCTGCTACAAGATGTATGTCTTACTGTAACTAAGCATTCAGCCACTGCTTCACAAGGTCCTTGCTAGCATCAAGGAGAAACTATACCAGAGAAAAATACACAAGCCTTTTCCTGTCCCTCAACAAGTTGACATGCCATTGGTTAAGCGTTTACAACTCATACTTGTGAATTAATGCCCATGACTTGGGACCTAATTCCTCAAGAGCTTTATAGAACATTGGACGTCATATTTGTGAATGGACTGTTTATGTACAAAACATGTTCTTTTACGCACATCTGCTTTTAAATATACAGTATAAGAATTTTTATATAATAACTGGCAGATTGGAAATTCCAGTGGCGACAGATTCTGGCCCAGTTGGCCGCTGGCATAGAGCAAGCAAGGAAGAAACCAAGACAACGCTCTGAGGCTCACCAGTTTATCCACTTTCTCAGAGCAGGAAGCCGGGCGCTTAAAGGGATCTTGGCCACAGCAAGAGAATGGGAGAGGTAGATAGACTTAAAGAAACTCAAATTCTCAGAGGAGATAACTACCACAAGCCTCTGACCAGATATTGTCCTTTGGACCAGGAGTACCAATACCATAAACCTCTGACTAGATATTGTCCTTTGGACCAGGAGGACCAATACCACAAGTCTTTGACCAGATATTGTCCTTTGGACCAGGAGTACCAGTACCACAAGTATTTGACCAGATATTGTCCTTTGGACCAGGAGTACCAATACCACAAGCATTTGACCACATATTGTCCTTTGGACCAGAAGTACCAATACCATAAACCTCTGACTAGATATTGTCCTTTGGACCAGGAGGACCAATACCACAAGTCTTTGACCAGATATTGTCCTTTGGACTAGGAGTACCAGTACCACAAGTCTTTGACCAGATATTGTCCTTTGGACCAGGAGAACCAAAGTATCAGGACCTCATCCTCAATTGCCAGCAACAGGGGTGGAAAGCCTGGCACTTGCTAGTGGAAGTCGGCAGCAGGGAAGTCACTCTGGCGAAGCCTTGGGATCCTAGGAATAGAAGGCATGACGGGGAAGCGGATGGTAGGTGATGTCAGCAAGCGGGCGGAGACAGCATCCTGTTGGATCTGGTTAAAGCGCAATGAGCGGTGGCAGAAACATCCTAGTGATGGGCACAGAGTTAAGCGGAGGACAGTGCGGGTACTCCCAGGACGCTGGGTCTACCGTCGAGCCCTTTGGAGATGTCATTGGCTTAATTCAACAAAACATTGATGACGGGGGGGTGCCCATTTGATAACCCACAGAAACAACTCAACTCAGACCCAGGCCCCAGTAGAGAGAGGACCCTCGTAGAAGAGAGAGAAAGTAGAGAGACGCTGCTGGCCCAAAGATGGTGCAGGGGAGAGTACCTGTAAAGTTGAGCCAGGTGCGATAACCCTATCGTATTTTGCATATGTAGTGTATCGTGTATTCTTCTTTAGCAAATACTGAAAACCTGTGTACTTTAACCCTTGTGTTGTCTTCCCGTCAAAATCAACACTTTTGTTGATGCTTTTTATCAATGTTTGTCACTTGTTTTGCCGTTTTCAACACTATTAACTTTAGTTTTACAGTTATTTTTTGGAATTTATGGTCAATAAACCTCATTTTTATGAAATTATACCTAACGTTTGAGTTAGAAAAGCAGAAATTAGGAATTATTTAGACTAAAATTAAAGGAGTGGATGATGATGGATAATCAGATTGGAATATGTCAACTTTTACTCAATATTATTTCAAAAGCACTTAAATTTTTTTTCAAATGCTATAAAATTGACACCCCAAAAATAATGAAAGTAGAGATTTGTACTTGCCAAAGAGCATTGTGTGGAATCATGTTATATTATATTGGGTAGTTAAAAAGAACATTGCTATAGGAAAAATTTTAATTTGACCCAAGGACAGTGTGAGGGTTAAATGTAAATCAGCACTGGTTTAAAAAAAAGGGTCAGTAAATAAAAAAAAGTCGTCTATTAAGTGACCGCAGTTCTTCATACATACATACTCCAGACGAGGAGGATGGGCTCGTCCATGCAGCTCCCTCATTACACAGACAACCTGTTTATGCGGCCGTCTGTGTTTACCCTCTCTGTTAACAAAACGTGTAGGGAGAGTGGGGAGGATGGGAGAAAATCATCGGGACAGCACTTCCTTCCATCCATGACACTGCTCCCAGACGCCGCCTGACCAGGGCTCAGTCAATCTCTAATGACCCCTTCCACCCCAACCATGACCAGGGCTCAGTCAATCTCTAATGACCCCTCCCACCCCATCCATGACCAGGGCTCAGTCAATCAGAGGACCCCTCCCACCCCAACCATAGACTGTTCTCCCTTCTGCCCTCTGGCAAGAGGTTCAGCATCTTCAAAGGCAGAACAACCATGGTTCCACAACAGCTTCATCCCCCACGTCATAAGACTGCTGAACTCCCAATAATCCACACACACACACACACACACACACACACACACACACACACACACACACACACACACACACACACACACACACACACTGTACGACACTAGTCACTTTACATGGACACTGAACCCTATTTGCACTATTGTTCTTTTCACTGTTTTTACTGCAATACATTCTGCTGCTACTGATATTTGCACTAGTCATAATCGTCTTATAATAATTAATAATTTTCAATTTTATATTGCACATACTTTATATTGCACATACTTATATTTATACTGTCTTCTGTCTCTTTTCTTTTTTCTGAGCCTTGCAACAAAATCTCGCTCAGTAAAGTCAATCTAAGTCTAACATTGTGCTCATTATACAGCATAGCTGTGAAAAGTCTCTCTTTCTCTCTCTCTGGTACTCTCTTTCGGTGTCACATGCTCACTTATTCACAGGTTTGAACCACCTGGGTTGGAAAGCCCTCCCCTTGTGACAGTTTGTCACATTGTGTCAGCCTGTTGAGTGGCACCAAGAAAACATCACCTCTGCATCGTGTGACACGGCCGTCGAGGTAGTACAATCTGCCACTTGTAGAGCAGTTACAGGGTACATTATCACATGGCTGCATGTTGGAGAAAGCCTGAGTGAGACCAAAGTGAAACTGTGTGTGTGTGTGTGTGTGTGTGTGTGTGTGTGTGTGTGTGTGTGTGTGTGTGTGTGTGTGTGTGTGTGTGTGTGTGTGTGTGTGTGTGTGTGTGTGTGTGTGTGTGTGTGGGATTTGGCGAGGCGTTTGTTTGGGGACTTGGCACAAGTGATCACTGCAGCTTCTTGGGTTAGGTGGCTCGGGTGCTAATTACAGCGTAACCAGTGGGAATCCTTTTGTCTCTCACAAAGCACCAGAGAAAAGAGACGTTGCAAATGAAAGAGAAACCACTCACACCCCGTCAAACTTTTCCTATCCTAAGTTATTTACCAAGTTCTATGTATGCAAATTGGGTTAGACCGTTACAGAAAAGCTGTGACAGGAACACAGACTATCCTTATTTTTTTGTGAGACTTTGATACTAATCTCTGAGTGAGTAATTCCACCTTCTTTTTTACCTTCCTTCCTCCACTTAGCCACAGGTCACATCACCATCTAATCATTGATTCACCCGGTCATGCAAACCATGCACAATATATGACAGAGTACTTTAAAAATGTATATTTTACATAATCTCAATTTTGCTTAAGGGAATGCATTGACCTTTTAGCTAATGTGCTTTTTAATTAGCTAAGCTTTGGTTTCTGTGTGTTAAGTGTTTG
Organism: Percina caprodes; assembly: GCA_013375575.1. NCBI lineage: Eukaryota > Metazoa > Chordata > Actinopteri > Perciformes > Percidae > Percina > Percina caprodes. Next base: position 139,882 of record JABXJD010000088.1, on the reverse strand, counting down.
GTGCATTAGTGTTTTCAAAAGAAAGCAAAACTACAAAACTGCATAGTCTGAGAAATAGTTGGACATTTTGGGATATACACTTGTTAATTTTTTAGGCCAGAGTAAGTTTAGAAGATTGATATCACTCATGTTTGTCTGTTACATTGTTTTTTAAAATTCTGTTAAAGGGGAACTATGCAGTTTTTTTTAGCTTTATTAACCTTAATTGAACTGCTTTGGAGTCATTGCCCTCGCAACTTTAGAAAAACCTGTAGGGGGCTCTATAGAGGAACCTGTAAGGGGGCTCTATAGAGAAACTGTAGGGGGGGGCTTTATGGAGAAACCTGTAGGGGAGGCTCTATAGAGAAACTGTAGGGGGGGCTCTATAGAGAAACCTGTAGGGGGGGCTCTATAGAGAAACATGTAGGGGGAGCTCTATAGAGAAACATGTAGGGGAGCTCTATAGAGAAACCTGTAGGGGGGGCTCTATAGAGAAACCTGTAGGGGGAGCTCTATAGAGAAACCTGTAAGGGGGCTCTATAAAAAAGTGAGAAACACAGCGAAGAAATGAACAGCTTATGTTGTCTAGGTCAAGGTCAAGTTGTCATAACACAAACATCTCAAACAATGCCAACTTTGCAATAAACGTGTCCTAATTTATCAAATTACACTTAATAACGGCAGTCATAAACTCCTTTCATAGACTCCTTCATGCTCATGACCGGTGTCATGTCCTGGTTATGACAGTGCTATGCCAGTCTAATGGACACCCCTTCAAATAAATCAGGGGTTAAAATATTTTTTTCCCAAAAAGATTTGCCTTAACTGTCTGTTTTTTCCCCTAAACCATAAATACAATGAATGAGAGGGTAACTCTGGTAAACTGTAGGTGCTACTAAATGTGTAGTGAGTATAGTTATCACAGTGATATACTCCGATGACGTCCTCACTTTATCCTTTCACCAACCGACGGAAATCGAAGCACAGTTCTGGGGAAATATCGACCGCCTTTTGGAGTCTTTTATGAAAAGCTGTGCTGCTGTCAGAACATCTGTTGATGTGATTTGGAGAGGCAGAGAGCACTGTTACTTTTGCATCAGTGAGGGCACCAGACATCAGGGATCAATAAAAACCCCATTATGGCATTTCACTCAAAATGTTGAGAAATGCCTGGAACCAAAACAATAAAAGGGGGAATTCTTGACTGAAGGATCCTCAGAGTGGAAAAAAAAAGATTGAGAAAAAAGAATGGGAACAGAAACACATCCCCTCATGGCTTACAGTAATTCAAAGAAACAGAGTTTTTTTATGATGACATTTAACGTGACATTTATCCACATCAATCTCTTAACTCAATTTATTTCACTAAGATAGCAGGTCACATTGCTAATTTCGCCCTGAATGATACCTGTAATAAAACCCTACAGCCTGTTCAAGGACTGCCAATAAATTCAGCTCTCTCACCCACACAGCTCTGGGGCCAGTCTTTCTGTTTGATTAAACTTTGCTCCCCAGTGGTATAAAATATCCAAAGGCACTTAGATTTACAACCTACTCCGTTAAATTATTGACACCTCTATCAGTTTATTGACTAATCGTTGTTGTTACCTCACTTATTTGAGTTGGTGACTTCCATTTGACTTTCAGTGGTAAACCATTCATTGATGATTCATTACCACCTGATGGCGCCGGGCCAGGGACATGTGTAAATTCCACATGCAATGTATGATAGGCTCATACTAAGTCTGCCAGTCTATAAATAACTGTCTGTGTTCCACATGAAACAAACAGCTGTTGTCTTTGAAGCAAAGATACCGAGCGCTGGCTCCGTAATAGATCTAAACAACACAGGCTGTGCCGATAGCATGCAGGGGGGGAGACAACAAGAGAGATGAAGAAGGGAAGAAAGGGACAGTGGGAGAGAAGAGGACAATATATGAGGGGAGTGTGTACGGAGGCTCTCTGGCAAAGAGGATGTGCAAGCTCTGTCTGTGGAGGGAGAAGGTTAATTTTTCATGTGGGCCCGGCCCAGGCAATCCTATAGCTGGCCACGAGAGAGAGAGCTTGTTGCTCGTGGGGCCCCAGGCGGGTTTCTTGTCGAGTCTGCCTGTAAATTGTCACCAAACTAGTGAATTACTCCATGATGTGTCGCCGAGTCAGCAGAAAGCCCTATAGGCATAAAGCCACAGACTTATGTTTTCCCTCACAGTAATTCCTCAGTGACAGCTAGGGCAGCACATTGAGATGTTAGAATCCAACAAGTCCATATTCAAAACAGCTGGCTGTCATTACTTCTGATGGATAGAATGAGTGTGCTGCTTCTAGTTTATTAAACAATGGCAAATCATTTTAGGTAAACTTTGGGATAATATGTCTGACAAATTGACAGTCCTCGAAAGAAGGAGACTGAGATTCAGCTCTGTGAGGCTGCTCTGACTCCCAGAGGTGCTTTTAACACTGGCGTCCTAACCATCATAGTCTAGGCTTATGGGAATGTCATTAGTTTTGCAGGTATTTGGTCATAAACCAAAGTATTGGACAAATTAATTGTTTGACCTAATGGTGGTGCTAGATGTTAGGGGGCGACAAAAGCAACAATTCACCCTGAAGGGGGATGTAAATGTCTGTTCCAAATTTCATGACAATCCCCAGTCTCATGACTGTCAGGGATCAGCTGCGTCATTAGGATTCGTCATCTGTTGACATGAATGTCTGTACAAAAGTTGGTGTCAATCAATGGAGTAGATGTTGAGATATTTCACAGAATAAGTGAAAACTTTGACTTGCTGCTGGCGCTAAAATTAAAAGTTAGGGAATCACCTTTCTCACTGTTCACCATGCGTATCTGTAGCAAATTTCACAACAATCCATCCAGTAATTGTCAAGACATTTCACTTAAAGACAAATATGTCAGCCTGCTAGTGGCACTACAACAAAAGTTGGGACCACCAAAGTCTGGACATTCTCCTAAATGCTAAGGTCTTCTTAGAAACTACCTCTACATCAGAAAGTTTGGTTCCCTATGATTACGTCCAATGTCTGGGTGTTGGATGTGCATGTAGCATGTCTGACTTCAATCCAGGAGTGTCCCCTCACAGACCCACCATCAGGTTTTGCCTTTTTAACACACCAGACTGTTCTAGCTGTTCTTTTATTTTGATAATAAAGAACTGCAATTGCATCATCGGTTCACCTCAACCCAAAGTGAGGACTCAAAAAACGTGGCATCAGACATTTAAAAATAAACAACAACAACCATGCACGGGGTAAACCTCGTCCATTCTGAATGTGGTCCTCATACACTGATGGTGCACAAATTATGTTGTGAGACCAACAGAAATCATTTTCCTCACAACAGTGTAGGGATTTGTGTCTTACAGCAGCCTTGTGTTCCAGTGTGAAATCTAGGCTTATTGATTTCTGTGAGGCTATATTCTTTACAAAAGATACGGTGTGTACTTGAGGAGGATTCTTATTTATTTGTATCACTTGCTTCAGATCCTTCACCTCTCAATCCCATGTCTACACCGCACAGTACACTCTTCGAACCATCTCAAATGAAAATAACCCTTTAAAGCGAGGAGCACCTTGTCCACAGCAACATCAAATGAATCCTTATCTTGGTGGCAGAGGCAGAGAAAAACAATTCTGCCGCTTAAACATCATAAAAGCATGACAGGCTCCCTCCCTTTAGCTTTCAGCACAGCCGGGTCTAAGCGTTTCAAAGAGACTAGTGTTTGAATGACTGCGATGTGGGAGCTCAGAGTCTGTAGCTATGGATTAAGCTCACAGCAAATAGTAGCATGGAAGAAACAGAGGTAATCTCTTCCCTCTCCTCCACGGCTCTCTCACCATACCTGTTCCCACTTTTTTTTAATCTCCTTACTGAATTAGTTCTTGCAAAGCTGCTCAAACAGAGAGGGGTTTATTCCCAGCGGGTACAGAGGTTAACGTAACAACGGAAATGATACCGTCTCAGATTCCCGAAAGGTCCCTTTTTCCTGATGTGCTACTCACCTGGTTATTGTTCTCCAAAGCAACATACAGGTAGAACACACTTCCTCAGATTTGCTGCTCGGAATGAAAAGCACACAAGGGCATTCTTCGGGCCTTGAACCGCAGCCAGTTGCGAGCAGCATCTTAGTGTAGTATTTTTTGGTATTTGTGTTTAGATTACACAGTGTAAACCTGACGCAGCAGTGTATCATAAAAACGTCCTCACACTCACTCACTCACTCACTCACTGCAGCCTTGGGTTTAATCACCTACAGTGCTCTGGGATAATTTAGCCTGCAACACACTCTATATTTGCATAAAAGTAGTTTCGTTTAGCATTTTGATGCATTGCTTTGCAGTTTCACAGAAGATTTTTGCCATAAAAGAAATTGCCCACACCTGAACCACCGCACTAACTGCCTACATATTTTAGTCCGGCTCTTCGCTGCCTTCCTGTACTGTGAAGATCAAATAATGAGCCAAGGATTCTTTTATGCGATATTTTACACTGGCTGAATGTTGTGAATTTCTTTCCAGCTCACACACCTTGGTATGAGTTCATTACCAGTAAGCCTCTGATATTAAATGTTCATCATCAGTGCGTCTCCCCACACGTCTCCATCTGACTCTTACTAATAACAACCACAAACTGTCCCGATGTAGTCCATTGTGTCTTTTCTTATAAGAACCACACGGGATGAGCTGCCGACTCAATAGGCTAAGGTGCGTATTATGAGCACGTTCCTGCATCCTGAATTCACCTCATCTTTGTTGCATGTCAGACCTTTTCATCTTTCCTGTCATTTATAATTGTATTTTTTGCTACATGCTTTAATCCATCCTAATGCATTCCCTGAGGCTCTGCTACTGTATGTTCTACCCATTAAGTTACACACAGCTTGACAGTTTAATGTATATCCTTAGGTGCAGTTTAGACTATCTTAGCGAGAATTAAACCACGGATAAAAGATGGCAGATTCAAGCTTCCTTTATTCAAGGGTGGAGCAGGAGAGCAAGTTCTCAGTTCAGCAAAGCGTTCTGCAAACCAGACATAATTTAATTTATGATTTATACTGTTTATTGATCCCCAGTGGGGAAATTACAATTCTGTTTTTTTTTTTGTTAGTAACCACTACACACAGGCCTGAAATACACACATGCTCAGGACCTATTCATGCACAAATGGAGAGATGTCAGAGTTAGTGGGCTAGACCGTGAGCTAGTGCTGGACCAGCACCCTGAGTGGATGGGAGGGATACGGTGCCTTGCTCAAGAGCACCTGGCAGTGCCCAGGAGATGAACCAATCCACACTCTGTACTTTGGTCTGGACTGGGACTTGAACCGCGACTCTCCAGTTCCCAACCCAACTCCCTACGGACTAAGATACTGCCACCCCACTTACCATAGAGGCACCACTTTCTACAACTTCTGTAACTTGATTGTATGTCATTTTCTCTGAAAGTTAACTCTACCTGCAATCGATATCTGTATCATTTTCAGTGCTCTGGGACTATAGTTTCATGTGCGATTGATTAATGTCCTGTATCAAAGATGGAGAGGAGGGTTTTTATCTTTTACTGTCAATAACTTTCACATTTTTTGATAAATTGCACTTTTTTCTGCCACAGTCCTTTAAAACCAATACATAGTCACACACTGTAGTCTTTTGCACATGTGGCTCAGGTGTGCCCACTGTTATTAAAAATTAAATTAAAAAATAAATAATAAATAATAAAATTATTGTTATTAATATAAATTACACCACACAGCATTATTGCCTGCCACATATTGATTTGTTATACGTAGTATCATAAAGGCTTGAATGGGCATTCATTTAAGTGTAGGTGGAGTTATTATACAGTAAGGGAAAATACAACCTATAATGAAAATAATTCTTACACAATGTGTGATTACATAATGTCATTGTCCTAATTTCTGTTGATCGAAAGCAGATGAAACTGTGCTGTACTTTGCGGAGCACTCCCTGGAACTCCCAAAAGGGACCCCTGGAAGTCCCCACACTGCAGATTAGGAAACACACCAAACCCAAAAGCTGCGGGCACACAGGGCAGAGTAAGTATTACAATTAATTATTCAAATATGTACTGTCTGTTGTGAAATTTTCACAATAATCTGACAATGAAGTGTAACTTTTTGGAGTTGTGTGCCGGGGAGCTCAGAGCGTTGGGGGATAATGTCTAACATCAGAATGGAGAAGTTGTCAAAAGTGTGTGTGTGTGTGTGTGTGTGTGTGTGTGTGTGTGTGTGTGTGTGTGTGTGTGTGTGTGTGTGTGTGTGTGTGTGTTGCATGTATTACCAGTGACAGCACAGTCAGTGGGCTACGTGATGTGGCTTCAGCTCTAGCAGACAGACTAAAGCAGTGCCTTGTGTGACAAAGTGTGCCCAGTAGTGAGAGAGAAAGAGAGAGAGATTTTTTTTTCCTGTTTTCCTGTTTTCTTTTTTCTATTTTTTTTTACACCAGCTTCCTTCCTATGGTAAATTGTAGGCCAGAGGTGGCGGAAATACGTCAGTTATGTGGGTTCTCTGAAGCTTGACTGTGTCTCTTAATTTCGGATGAGGAGAATGAAATAGAGAAGGGGGGCGGGGGTGGGGGTGATTTTAATCACTCCTGTCGCTTTAAGGACACTTATCAAAGCCTTCTTATGCGAATAGAAAATACCACGAGCCACTGAGCAACTGAGCAGCCAAGGGACGGACCGGAGTGGATTTATAGGAAACTCAACATTATCTAAACTGGAATAGACCGCTTCATCGCCTCATGGAGTTTGGCTACACACTGGATGGTTGTCTTATTCGGACGGTTTGGATCATTTAGGAAATATTGCGCATAAGTAGCTCTCGGACTTGGGATCCATTTGCCCCTGAAGCACAGAGAGGAATATGGTTTAAAACTCAAACGCGTACGGGATTATTCACTCATCCAGCAGCCACAGTTGATACGTAGCCTACTTACCGTTAGCCTACCGTTTTTGTTCCGGACGGAGAGTATCCAAAGCTCTGTATTTGACAGCCCTGGATCATGGATCGGGGTGGTGGTGGAAAACAACAACGGGCAGCGACATGATTTCTCTGCGCTGTCTGCGGTATGCAGCGAGGTTAGGCTTTAACATCGCGTGTTATTATTCCGATGCAACAAAAGTTGCAAAGCGGCTGTAATGCGTGGATTTGAACTATTTCGCCGTTTTGCACCTGCTTTGGCGGATACCGCGTCGACATAGTGCAGATTCGTGACAAAATAGCGTGTGGATCCGCGTCGCTTTGCCCTCTCTCTCTCGCCCGAGTGGGCTACTTGGACATCTGCTTATCGTAATGGAGATTGGGGGGGGTTTATACTCAAGGTCATTGAGTGTTATAAGGCTATAATTGCGTTGTTAATTACAGACACGCGCGCAGCGCTATGTCTTCACGTTATAGCGCAGCCTACAATTGACAGTTGAGTGTGTGTGTTACTTGTTATTACACGGTGCAGCAAGCGTTTAGGCGAGATCACCGTCCTGTGGAGTTATATTTCTGTTTGTTTTTGACACTGCAAGCTTTCTCTAACAACATGGATGGCAAATTGAAGCAGGGTCGGAGATGCCGATCCAAGCGGGAGAGGGTGCGGAGGTTGCGGGAGGCAGGAAGCAGAGACGCCCGCAGCCCCGACCCCAACTCCTCCTGCTCCGACAGGGAGGGACACAGTCCGGGGATGGACGCCGCCTCCCGGCACGGTAAAAAGGCGTCACACCCCGCAGCCGCCCCCAGAGCTCCGCGTCCCCCACGGCTGAAGAGACGGGAGTCCAGCTCGCAGGAGGAGGATATTATTGATGGATTTGCTATCGCCAGTTTCATCAGCCTGGACCGTCTGGAGGTAAGGAGGAACCGGATTATATCTGGTTGGTTGGTTGGTTGTTTGTTAGTGTGTTTGTGTGTGTTGCATTCTTCATCAGTGGAGTGATTCTAAGTGGGGGTCCTTGAGGCCCCCACTTACAAGCAACTGAGGACTAGTCTTATTGTCTCTCATTTAGTTGATATGATGCCAATCAGAGACGGGATAAGGAAGACTCTTCTAATCATCTGATAGTGTAGATCAGAGATTAAGCCCCCAGTTTGATTCTCATCACACATGGCTGTTGACAGCTGTAGAGTTCAATACACAGCACCAGTGTTCTCTTATTGGGCTGCCTGTTCCATGGAGCTGAATGTGTGTCTGCTTGGAGTCCTTGACATGAAAGTGTCAATCACAGCAGCACAAAAACTCTGTTTGCAGAATATCACAAGTTGAAAGCTTGGTGAATGAGATGTTAATCATTGGTAGGGTATGGTTTGTTGAAGAAACTAAACTGCTGTGTGTGTGTGTGTGTGTGTGTGTGTTGCATGTTTTACCAATAGCAGCGCAGTCATTGGGCTACGTGATGTGCCCACTGCCCCCAAGTATGCCCAATAGTGAGAGAGAGAATTTTTTCTTGTTATTTTTGTCAATCTTATTTTTTTACACCAGTTTCCTTCCAATGGTAAATTGTAGGCCAGAGGTGACGTGTGTGTGTGTGTGTGTGTGTGTGTGTGTGTGTGTGTGTGTGTGTGTGTGTGTGTGTGTGTGTAATGGCTCTGGCTTGGATTGTTTTATTCATTGTGAGTGCACTCTTGACATTTTGCTTTTTGATAAACTGCCATTCAAGTGTTCCAGGCTCATACAGCATGTGTTGATAACTGTGTTTCTGTCATTAGGCTGTGGTACATCTACTGTCAGAGGAATGATGTCAGGAAGAAAGGAGGTTATCCTGTGACATCCTCTTATCTCTTTTATCTTGTGATGATCCAAATGACAAATAAAACATTGCTCCCTGTGGGACATCATGCTGACTGACGAGGCAGGCAGGCCTGTGTGTGTGTGTGTGTGTGTGTGTGTGTGTGTGTGTGTGTGTGTGTGTGTGTGTGCGTGCGTGCATGCGTCCATTGCTCAATCTGGTAATGGCAGCACTACAGTAGTTGACATAAATCACTTGCTTTAATAAACATAGCTAACATATTAAACGCCCACTGAGGTCTGTATATTTTCAGATGATGACCTCATTTAACAGCCAGTGGATCATACCACAGGCCACTTCATTTCGATGACAACCTCCCATGTAGGCTTAGCAACGGTATTAATCAGTCATGATTGACTCCTACATAGTGCTTACTCAATATAATGGTTGGATGCAGATATTCGTAGCAAAATTGCGTGACGGGACGGCCTCTAGCTCACCCAGTAAGAGTGTGTGCCCCATGAGTTCTTTCAGCGTCTTGGGTTTGAGTCCGACCTACATCCTTTTGCTGCATGTCATCCCCCATCTCTCTCCCCCTTTTCAGTCTCGCCACTGATTAAATAAAGGGAAAAGCCCCCCCAAATAACTGCATGACATATAAACCTTGTTCTTCTGCATATATAACATGGAAGATACACACACTCACTTCGCCACCTCCTCTGTGTTAACAAGTTTGACCTGTCAGGGTCATCTGTAGTTGTATTGCTATTCCATGTAGCTTGGCCCCTCGGGGTGCTTAGAGTGGGTGTGAAAGCAGATAGGGGAGGGATAAGAGGGGGGGTGTTAGTGTGCATGAACCCTAACCACAAAGAGCTATTGTTATCCTGTAATTATTGTAAAACAAACACACAGCAGGGGAAACTATGTAGCTGCAGTACAATAGAGATTAAACATGTTACACCTAATAAAGTCCCATAATGATACAGTAGAAGATTCAAGAGCATCATAAAGTAGCATAAACTTACTTGTTATCAAATGTGAATGAGATATGAATGAAAATGTGTGTTGGTGCCCATGCCTATTGATTTGTATTAGTGCTGTGATGTTGTATTTGTGAGTATTTCTGCCCTTTGTGCAGGACAGCTGCCACTTCTGACAGCTGCTGACTGTGAAAGACTTTGAGGATGTCATAGCAGCAGAGCTCTTCTTACTGGCATCTTCTGCCAGCATGCTGGGTTCTCCGCTGCTGTCAACCTGCTGCCCTGCCATTTTGACCTCTAGGAATATCCTCATGTGTGGGCTAGAAGTCATTCTTGTTCATGTTTCACATCTTATGCCGGTTGCTGCCTTTGTTGGTTGTGTTTCAAAAAAGGTTTTCTCGTTGGATGCTTTATCATAATAAAACCGCTGCCTGTTTGAGAGGGAAATTAAGTCAGATAATGATTCAATTTTTCTTTGACACTATCCCTAGCAGTAATAGTTTTCTTACTCAAGTGCTAAATCCATGTTGAACAGAGAAAACAGTGTGGTCTGCTTAGAAGCTTATGTTTCAAGGCTAAGCAAATGAGGCATGATACGGTTCTATGTGAAATAATACTCTCATGCCAGCTACTTGTTGGTAAATGGTCTGATTTGCATGCAAATGGATTGCGCTTATTAAATGATATTGGTGGATTTGGTGCAATTACATGAGGAGATGTGCACAGGTTTGTGTGTGTGTGTGTGTGTGTGTGTGTGTGTGTGTGTGTGTGTGTTTTGCCCCTTGATTTCCTTGCATAGGGAGAAAAAAATGAGCATGTTGACTATATACATATTTCATACACCGTTTACTGTACGTCACGGCAGTGATCACGTTTGTCTTCAGTAATAAGTTGAATCACTGTGGATGAAATGCAGAGTTAGAAATGTGTGTCCTCTGGAAATGTCTCATGATCGGTCATGACTCACACTTTCACCTACTCACTGTATGCTACGGTGGAGCTCATGACCTACACTACCTGTGCTAATTGCTCATCAATTATGAGGAGGACGCAGCAGCGTTTGGCCAGGGAACAGCTCTGACCTATTGCGTCATGCTCGGATAAGCTCGCTCACCCCCGGCGGAGGGAGTGTGTGGTCCGCCTGACCTCTTCCAAGTGACTGATGGCCAGCACGGTTGTGTTTATGTCAGGCCTTTCAGTCAGGCTACCGTCCCATGGGCATTCTGCCAACATCCATATCCATCCTCTCTAGCTTCAATAAGCCCACACGGCAAACATACCAATATTTATTCTATGTTGTTTCTTTTAATCTCTAACTAAGCCCTTTGCTGTTGCATTCGAGGATGAACATGTGTCATAAAATCCTTGTCACCTTTGGGTTGCTGCCTGTCACCATCATTCGATAGCCCAATTTTAGTCTGTAACTTGTGCACAGATGCTACAGATGCGCCAGAGGTTATGGGTTCCTCCCAAAGCATTTTGACTATAAGCAAAATCGGTAGGCTGTTGTTTTTGATATTCTGGCTCTGTGCTGATAGGAACAAGCTTCCTTGATGAAGGCTTAGGCTATACGGGGGTCTTGCCCGTTCCCTTGAACCTGTTTCATTAAAGCCGAAAGCAATTTGCAGCCGCAACCACATTTGATGATGGCGTGTTTATTTATAGGAAAGCCGCTTACTTACCTGTGCAAATAGACTGTACAAACACAGCCGTCCTGCTTTGTCCCAGGCACCTTATTGTGATTAAATAAATGTTAGGGATGATTCAGTGTTGATTCAAAGACTATAAGCACATTATGTTGGCATATCCAATGAGAGAAGAAAAAACACTTGTATGTCCAGTTTGGGTCGTTTTTATGATTCTTTCTTGGAATGAGCATTACTTGTTACTACCCCTCTCTCACTTTTCAAGAGAAACTACTCTACATGTCTTTTTAGGATAAAGAACAATTAATACTCAGGTTTTTCTCAAATGCTGAAAAGCCAAGCCCCTGGAAATAGAAGGCTTTTACCTGACAGCAGCGCTTTAAAACAATTACCCTCTGCTGCTTAAACCCTCCAGAAGTCTCCCTCTGTGCATAGAACAAGTGAGCAGATAATAAAAATGACACAATTATCCCTCTGTCACACTTTTAATAAGATGTTTGATTTGCTCCATTTGCTCTGTGAGTGACGTCGGGGTGGCAAATCCCCTCTCGTTAATCCACAATCCTTCTGTTCATCTGCTTTGACATGAATTCACAGATTTGTTTGGGCTTTTCGTCTCGCAGCGTGAGTTTCTAAATGCACTCTAATGGGGATTTAGGTTTATTTGATTTAGTGATATTACATCGGTGTCGAGGGCAGGAAGCCGAAAGGCCAGGCATTCAGACAAAAACATAGGTTGCATAAATAGAAGCTCTTGATGGGATCGAGAGACTTTTGCTTTATTCATCCAGGGAAGTTTTGCTACTGTAACACTACTGATTGTTAGTGTTAACTTTTAACTCAACGTTATTACATACGAGTACGTTTGGGGCGTGGCTAGAGTAAGAGCACGGAGATAGCTTTGACTGTGTAACTTTGTCCATTTTTTAATCACACTTCTTCCAGAGTGGAACACTTAAAACTCATAACAAAATATGGTTCATCATCATCATCCTTATATCCCTCCGCCAACCTAACTGTTACTGAATTACAGGGAGAGTACAACATGTTAGATAGCTCCCTTGTTAACTCCATAAACAGTTTACACTATGAAACTACAATTAATGGAAATATGTGACTTATTTCAGTCACCCTAAAAAAGGTCATCTGTTAGCTAAATATTTACTAAATGAATCTCATCTTACACTACATTTTTCTTTATGGCCCTGTTTGACATACTTACACTAATCATCATGTGCTGTTAGTTGCTGAAACAGTTTTACCTAAGCAATGTGGGAGATGAAGTCCCTTGCCCTAGGGGAGCTTGACAGTTGTTGTTGGGGAAGCTGCTTCCCTCTCTCCGCCCATATTTTCCCAGCTGGTGCATGGATCTAAGCCAGCAACATTCCAGCTACAAGTATGTGTCGTTCTATTTTGTCAAGTGCTCGGATGAAGGCCTCAAAGAATTCAGTTTTTAGTTTTAGGCTTTCCCCCAAAATAACCACACTTGCACCTTTACAGCTCTAGTACCAAAGCGTTCATTACTGGGCGTCTCACTGCTTTCGCTCAGATAACACCATGTGTCCCTTATTAGCAGTCATTAGCACAGCTTACACTCAAGAGCAATCCTCTGCCAAGTGACAACACTTCATGTCAGAACAATACTTGCCAAAGACAATTAATAATTGACCCTGGTAGCACCTATGCAAAGATTTCTTGAGGCCTTCAGAGCTTCAGTCGAATGTGCTTTCTTGAGATTAATGGGTTGAATAAAGATCTTGGTTGGTTGGTAAATCTATCTTTCCCCATCTTTTCCTTGTGGTCAGCTCTGTGCGTTCACTCTGCCCTGATTGGCAGTTGGGTAACACAGTGCAAACTGATAGTGACACTTTAAGCCACAGTGGTCGTTGCTGTAGTACAATGTCTTGCTTCTGTGGTGAGGCAGCACATTTGTTGCAGGAATCTTGATTCGTGTTTTCTCTTTTCCCCCGACAGTGCTAGTGCTGTGTATCATATGCCGGCACTGACAAACAACTCCAGCTTTAATTAACAAAGCTACCCCCCCGAGGCTCCCCTGCTCATTGGCTGACGCATCCCACGGAGAGAGCTTTCTTAATGCCAGTGGGACGTCCCCCGGGCCCCGGCTTTCTCTATTTGCCACACACTGTAGGCGACAGCACAGCTGATAAATGCATGGTTACATTCACAAGCCTTCTCTCACACACACACACACACACACACACACACACACACACACACACACACATACACACACACACAAACACAGGATTGGACCTCCACTGTGCATCTGTCCAAGCCATCAACCAGTGACCTAAATATATCCACCCAAGGAAGGTTCTAGTGTGTTGTGGAAGTGTGTTCATGTGGATCTGAAAGCATGGCGATCATCTCTGTTACTACAAAACTACACTTGTATTCAGCTGTGGAGAATTTATGTGACATAAAAGACAAGTCAGTGTTTCCTCTAGAAGTTTTTCAAAAATTAATGTTTCCTGAATACAGTTTTTCTTTTTAGCATCTCACATCACACTTTCAGTCACTATGACCACTACGATCATAAACATTGTACCAAAATATGAACAATAACGTCGCTGTCAACGGGCTTATCTGCTAATGTTAGCTACCAACTGTTACCTTGAAACCATCCAGCAAATAAACAGTACCGGAACCGGTGATTTAACGTCACCATTCATTTGACACAGTTTAACAACAAAACAAAACGCAGAGTGAACTTAACTTTCTTTTTTCATGTTGCACCCCCACTAACCTGGAAAACGGTTTTAAAACAGCTAGCTAACAATAATGCAGCGTGTCGGAGGAATACAGCGTCTCCTGCAGCATGCGTTAACATTAGCTTCTTGTTCTTTCCAATAAACTTTAGCTGTCATATTTCACGGGACCTGCGTGAGTGCAGGTTTCATGTCGCAGCTTTTGTCGCTGTTTGCCACTTTGCCTAAGATTGAGTGACAAGTAGTACTGGCCCTGTTGTTTACTTGGTTGCCATGACTTCGCAAGTGATGACGTCATGTCACTGTTCCAGTTGCTTGGAAAAAGAGAGCGGATGACAGTTGCATTCAGTTCAGTAGAGCAGACGGCTTTGCAGAGTTGTATAATTACGACTTTATGACTTTTCATAAACAGCTGAAGGAGCGGCGGTGCGCGGTGTACGTAGTGGAAACCCTGTTGTGCGTCTGCCCTATTTCTGATACCATGGCGGTAGAAATTTCACCGTGGCATGCCGCCATCAGCATATCAACATAGAGGAAACACTGCAAGTGCAGAAAATGCTTCAGTTCATAGATTCTCAAGTCAAACAAAAGAGGAGTTGGAGGCCAGCTCAGAGATGTAACACATGTATGTGTAGGATCTTTAGGGCTTCGACAAACAATTATTATCATTACTGATTAATCCCAGTTGATGTCTTCAAACGGCTTGTTTTGTCAGACCAACAGTCCAAAACCCAAAGGGATTCAGTTTAATTTTATAGAAGATGAACAAAAACAAGCAAATGCTCATATTTGGGATTCTGGAACCAAATAATCTTTGCCTAAAAAATGAAAAACTGTTATTTGATTGTCACAATTGTTGCTGATTTATTTTCAACCGACTAATTGGTTGAACAAGTAATAATTTCAGCTCTTGTTGTTAATGTAACAATGGTGTATAGACTAAGCTGCAAAGGCAAAGGGGTCGTTTGACATTTTCATTTGCTAGTGGCTAGGGATGTAACGGTAAACCACGATAAAAATGTTAACAATAACAATTACCGTTTTAATTTAAAATATCATTATTATCTCGGTGAATTACCATGGTGTGCAAACCGAGTAGCCTCCAGTAGGCCTGCTCGATTTGGGGAAAAATATGAATCACAATTGTTCAGCTTAGAATTGATATCATGATTCTCTGCCACGATTTTTTTCTCATGACGTGTAATGTTTATTGCACCATGAACCATAACAAAACAAAACAAATTGCCAGTACCAAACTGGCAGTTTTTTTTGGGACATTACTCATCACCATAAGCCTGTAAACATAGAGGCTTCAGTGAAGAGAAGGGAGAGCATTTAAAACCTATTTTATACAGTCTTTGTTTAAAACTCACAGAAGAAAGTAGTAAAATTAAATTGAAATCAAAGTCATTAAAAAAAGAAATTCAATTGTGAACAAGGTGAATTGAGATTGCGATTTTAAAACGATTAATTGTGCAGCCCTAGCCTCCAACGTGTGTTTCTTGAAGTTGGAATAATGGCAGAAGGAGGAAATGAAGGTGCTCAGGACATGTTTTTATGAGTGGATCAGACATGAAACTGAATCAAATTGAACATGCATGCAGGCGATGCAATACAAATTCCTGTTAGCAGTTCCACGCTATTGGTGGCGGTAACAAAACGTAGCAATGCACCCTTAAATGCATCGAAGAAGACCGCAAGCTAGCAGATACTGATGCTAACCTTGTAGGATTTTACATATTCCAAAATGTAATGCTTGCTTTGCAATTGTTCAAGAGGAAGGACATGTGTCCAACATGCTTGTAAGACTTCAAAGATACACATTTATATTAAACATTATTTACAAGAAAACTCCTGTACCTCTTAAATATTCTCCAGCTGAGATAATCTCAGTGAAATGACTGCATAGTACCTCAGAGATCAGGCCTAAGACACTGGACCAAAAGTCTTTTTACTCCATGAACCGCTCTAAGTTGGGAAAATTGTTATCAAAATCAGATGTTGCATGATCAAACAATTTGTTGAGAAGAGCTTGCATCTAATGCCGGCTTTTGGTACTTGATAGTTTTCACAGTGAGTGGTAGGACACTTTTAAGTTGGTAACAAAAAAATATTGGAGTGCCATACCCAGGCAGAAAAGAGATGTATCTGTATTTCCTTATTTTTTGAGGCTTTCAGCCAGCAGCACTGGTGTACTTTTTGGAAGGTAGTGATATAAATGCATGCCGGCCCTCGAGGGTCCTTTGTGAAGCCCTGTCAGTTGTCTATTTTGAGATATCACTCCACAGTCTGAATGTACCAGCACTATAAAAACCTCAGAATAAGAGCCTCTTTGTTTTCAGGTACCCTGGCGCGTGAGGAATTGCGGAAATGTGCAGACATGTACAACATAGCTGACACATCTTAAGTGGCACATAAAACACGGTGGTAGCTTGTTGTAGATAGACACACACACACACACACACACACACACACACACACACACACACACACACACATACATATATATATATATATATATATATATATATCCATTTCCTGTCCCGAACCGTCTTCCATCTTCCTGTCTCAGTGTTTTCATTGCGGTGAATGACAGGATGTAATTACGCTGTGATTAAGATGCTGTCTCAGAGCCTGGGATGGATTAGAAGTAATTATCCACTGCTGATTTGTCCCCCCCCCTTTTTTTTTTTTTTGCTTTTTCATAACCCCTCCCTGGTTCCTGAACTGCTTGATTAATGTATGTTACTAAACAATGTTGACAAAAGATATTTCATTTGAGCAAATTGAGAAAAAGAAACGATTTGGAGAGATAACTTCATAGTAATCATATTTGTCATTCAGCTGAGGTATTTTCCAGCCCTGTGATTTTGGTTAATCTGTAATAGTGCACTTGGCCACAAAAGCTCTGTATAAATGGCTAACAGACGAGGGCTGTGAAGGATTTACAATAAAAATAATGAAACCTAAATAGAGAGGGCACTCTTTAAGTGGCTCATTAAGTAATGGCTGTTTTCCTTTTCAGCCGTGTCCTTCACTGACAGACAGCAAAAGAGAGAGCTCTGAATGCCTGGCTTGCTTCAGCCCTCGCATCACTTTAATCCCTTTTCAACATTTTGTTTGCATGAGGGTGTATAATTTTTTCCCAGCTATGCAGACTCATTCAATTGGTTTTGGGGGGGATAATAATAAGTACTTCAATAATGCTGACTTGCAAACCAAGGTGAATACTTCACAAAAAAGTGCTTTGCTCGGCCATGCTACTGATATTATGTCAAGGGGAAAAAAAGTCTTTTGTAGATGCTTGCACTTTTTGTGTGCCCCTAGCAATCACTAAAGGTTTAAGCCAGCACACAGTGTGACAATAAAAAACAAACTCTTTACAACCTCCCTGTACCCGAGTGTCCCCATTAGATCAAGGTTACCAGTGCTGTTAGCAGTTGTGTGAACATTTATTTTGAGTTAGCCAAACTACAAAATGAGCTGTTGGCTGACACCTAGTGAACATAAGGGATGTAACGGTATGACAATGTAACCTCACGGTTATAGTGATCAAAGTGATCACGGTTTTTGGTATTATCATGGTATTTTTAATAGTGTTTTCAATATGTTCAGAAAGTAGTGATAGGCCTACACAAGCTGAAATAGTTTCAAAAAGTCTAACAGTGTTTATTATATTACAAAAATACAGGCAAAAGCTTATCAAAAGTGCAACCTTTAACATCAAAGGAACAAGGGTTCAGTATATAAACAGCTTATTTGTTGGGAACATTTCCAGTAGTGCAAGTTTAAATGATACAAATCCAAACAAGCTAAGACATAAAGAACATTATGTTACAGGATAACCATTTTCAATCAACTGCGCTTCGGCATTCTTATAAAATATATGCCAAAAATATGCCCATGCTTCAGACTTAGTCCTCTTAGAGGGCTGATGAATGTCCTGAGCGCCGTCATCTCCTCCTTCCGACGTGATTCTAACTTCAAGAAACTCACGTTGGAGGCTACGCAGTGCCCCTGACTAAGAAACACACGTTGGAGGCTACGCAGTGCCCCTGACTAAGAAACGCATGTTGGAGGCTACGCAGTGCCCCTGACTAAGAAACGCATGTTCGAGGCTATACAATGCCCCTAACTAAGAGACGCATGTTGGAGGCTACGCAGTGCGCCTGACTAGAAACGCACATTGGAGGCTACAATGCACCTGCATGATATTTTAAATGAAAACGGTAATTGTTACTGTTATTTTTATTGTGGTTTACCGTTACACGTCATTGTTACATCCCTAGTTTACATCACAAGCCAGTGCAGTGTTTTCAACACAAAGACTAATTTGTGGCGCTGCGCCACACAATCAACACCAATTGTCAAACGTTGCGTTTTCTATAATTTTTTTAATGCTGTTTAAAACACGCATTCGTTCAAGTGCACTTTCAACTTTCCTTTACCTGCTCTTCTCCGTCTCTCTGTCACTCTACACACACACACACACACACACACACACAAACACACACAAACACACACACACAGCCCCTCCCCTACGTGCACAAAGTGTTGCCAACTTAGCCACTTTGCCGCTAGATTTAGCAACTTTTTAGACCCCCTTTGCGAGTAGTGACAAATCTGGCGACTTTCTGCAGATTTCCGCCAAAACAGTCCCCTCTCTCTGAATCTGTTTTGTGAGGAGCAGAGGGGGAGCAGCCCCTCCCCTCTTTGTGTGCGTGAGCAGGCAGGTAGAAAGGGGAAAAGGGACAGGGTGAGGGGGCAGGTGTAGATAGGAGAAACAGCGGGACCAGACAGGAGAAAGACACGACTGAGCTGGCCTGGCCCGTGGCAAGCCAGCCTTCTTTGAGAATTCTTTAATGATCTTTCTCTCTCCCTTTGTAGATTTTTTTTTTTTTACTTCAAAGAGAGGCTACCTAAGTCAATCAATCAATCAATCAATCAAAATGTATTTAGCACTTTACAACAACCAGCAGGTATCCAAAGTGCTTAACAAAATGAGTAAAATCACATCATACAACATTGTATAATTGTAAGGTCAAATAAACTCCTGTTTTGAATTTGTGATTATTTGGCTTAAGATTTCTATTTCTTCTCTTCTATTTGTCTATCTACCTTGCTGACACAACCACTCAGGTTTTTGCAAATTATTGTGTTATCATTTGCAAAAAGCTAAAGTCCAGGCTAGTAGAAAAGGGCAGGACAAGAAAAGACTCAAGTAAAGTACACGTTCCTCAAATTTGTACTGAAGTACAGTACTCCTAAGCATTATTTATGCTTGAATGAAGCACTCACTCCCTAGAAAAAACACCAATGGTCCCATTTGACCCCCTTCCAACAATCCTGGCTCAAACACTAGACAAATCAGCTGTTTTACATTCAAGGTCTTTGTATATTGTTATGCCAGATAGAATAAAATGCATACCTTTCAGAACTGAATACCATCTGAAAAAAAAACAATTAGAAGACCACTTTTAAAACATCTCCCGCTAAGAGTAGGAAGCAATATATCTCCAGTCCCCAAAACACTGCAGATTATAAATCAGTCTGCAGTCCATGTTTTTAAGAAGGGCCTCGCTTTTTAAAGACATGACTCAAGCAGTCGTGAAATTGAGCGGCGTCTTGCTGCATGTTTTCCTAATAGATCGCTTTTGGTGTGAAAGCAATTAGTGTGAACAGTTGTTGACATGCTCTTCTTCCGACACTCGCTACCAACACCAGCTCTGGGGGGAATAGTCTTTATCGGCCATGTGATGCTGACAATAATTGCTCAGCACTCAGCTCCCCGTCTGAAATAAGATACAGTGATAGGTTACTCTGCAATTTATTACAGCTCATTGTTTGTTGGTATGTTGATTGTATTCACAGTGTTTAGCCTTTTCTGTTTCTGTGTGGGTGCAGGCAAAGCCAAAAAAAAATTCATATTTTCTTTTTTTTGTGATAGCTTTGGCAGCCATGTAACAAGCCGTGGCCAAGATAATAGAGCTTAGATAAGAGGGCGGTTATGCAATGTGGAAATTCTCTCTTTCACATCGCCACTTCTATTCCATTCACTGTCTGGGTGACATTTGCCTGACAACTCTGCTCTGAGCTGCCACAATCAGTTTTCTTGTCGAAATGTAGCACCTTGTCAGCCAGCCACACTTTGCTCCTGGTATCTGAGTGGCTTTGTTTGGCAGGTGGGGGGTATAGGATTTGTCTTTGCTGACATACTGGACGTAAAAGGACATTCGTTTTCCACTGTATCAGGCTGATTATTTCCCTTGTACACAAATGTTGACATGCACTTCTGATAGGTTGGCTGTGGTGCAGTTTGCCATGGTCATATCAGTGATTCACAGGGAATTCATTGTTATGGGACATTTTGTTTTTATATGGACAGACATTTGGACTCATTCTCTTATCCCGACTGTTCCAAGGTGATGAACTTTGTGCCTGCTTGTCTGCAAAAATGCTTTCCATATGAACTGGTAAACACATTTAATGTTATTCTTAGAAAGTGTATTAATCCCCCCCCCCCCAATAGACAATGTTGGGTGACTGTTCGAGCACTATGGGGCAAGAAACTCTCCTGGTTGAATCATCAAGTGCAAGATCAACTGTATTAGAAAATATTTGATAAAATTTTGAAGGTACATACTTTTTGTACATAAAACAACAAAAGGAGAAAAGGTGACTAGACTCCAAAAATGTATTTCATCCAAAACGCTTAATGCCTATTTTCCATAGCCTATGGGTATTGTAGTATACAGAGCCACCCAGCATGCTAAATATGATTGAAATTAAGTTGAAAGAATTTAAATTTTTGGCCATAATGTAAACATATATGATCATAACATTATTCAAGAGAGTCCCATGTTTCTATGTTCATTGAGGATAGAATTAAAATAAACATTTGGACACAGAACAGAAAACAAGGGCTCATCTTACTTTGCAACTCCAACTGCATGTGAGTATTGTAGCAACATATGCTATTGTTTTATTAATACTATTGTTTTTTATGTTAGAAATAGAAGTGCAGACAGTTGATGCCCTGGGTTTCTGTTGAGAGTGACTTGTGGTCCACATGCTGTTTGAGGCTTTTGACCCTGCCAATATTAAATTATAGGGAAAACCCTAAACCCTCCTGGAGTTGTGTTCTCTCTGCATAAAAACAAAAACAAAACAGTATTAATTGAATTCATGTCCACTATTTTGGTCAGGCAAAGGTTTGTATGTTTCTGTATAAGATATTATCAACATGCTGGACCTGTTAGCAAATCAGACAATCCTCGGAGCGTCTATGAAAGTCAATGTTGCGGCTGTGTGCTCATCAGAGTGGAGACGGAGAGTCATGCGTTTGAAATATAATGCGATATTTAATAAGGCATATGTAACAAAGTCACGGCAGTAAAGCCTGCGAGGGCAAGACTAGCTCTGTGTCAGCCACGCTGACTGACTGATCTGCCAAAGAATAGTATCGTCAGGGCATGTCTCCTCTTCTCTCCATCCCTGTCCATCTCTTCACTCCAACTGCTTCCCTTATATATTGTACAGAGAGCATGTACACACACTGACGACTTCTCCTCTTTTTTTCTTCGCAGTCTGCAGGTTGTTTTACCCATAGAGCAAAGGCAGTCAAATGCATCTACTCTCCTTACGCAAACAGGCCACACAGCTCATTTCAGAGAGGCCACTTTGTCAGTGTGTCTGAGGCAAGGCACCTTAGAATCAGCAGAGCTTACCCAAGGCTTGAATTGAGATCATAATTTTACTCACACACACACACACACACACACACACACACACGGTGTCTGAGCATGCGGCCAGTTGTTGAGTCAATAAAGAAAACAGGCAGCGTGTGAGCGAGGGAACATAAACAGAACTCTGCCAAGCTACTATTTGCATTCCACATCTCTCAGCTTCGTAGCACAGCAGTTGCTTTGGCCGTGTGCAGTTCAAATACCACGCTATTCATAGCAACACTAATAGTCATTTAAAAAGTGGATACAAGCCAATCACTGTCATGATGCAGTTTCTTTAATTGCATATTGTGTTGTCGATTAAATCTACCAATAGGATACTGAATTTATTGATGGGAGCTTTAATGCAAGTATGAATAGGGTTATGTGACTGTAATAACAGTAGTAGTAGTGGACATAAAGGAATATTTGTGACTTTTGGAATTCCAATAAATAGAATATTGACACAGAAAATTGGTAATCAGCAGTTCAAACCACACTGGTACTTTATTTTTTTTACCACATAAGCTTAACCATCTTTTTGTTTCACTTGGACAAGCACTGTAGCGTATACTGCAAATGTTGGAATGTAAACAATGGCAAGGCAAACTGATTTTTATTGATGGTGGTGGTACTTGAGTGCTTTTCTGTGTGGGTGTCAGCAGTAAATGAAAGCCCATATCTGTGGCATATTAAAACTATTTTGTGGTTTTGTGAATAAGGAACGACCACACTTAACTTAAGAGACATTGTAGAATTTATCATTATTTAATTGGAAGGATCCGGCTCAGGGATACATCAGCAGAAGCACGCCAGGACTGAGCTTAGACCCGAGCGAGGGTCAGAGGGGGGGCACTCTGTACTTGACCCTGATGTCTAACCATTATTAAAGGCCTACGTTCAATTTTTGGGTGTTTGGCACATGCATCAGTTTACCAAACATCTGAAAGGCTTGGAATATAAATGGTCTTTGGTCTCTGATGGAGGTTTGAGACCATTGTGTGTGTGTTACTCATCATCATCAGACCATAGCATATCATCTGCAAACAAAATGTCAGACTTCACCGATATTGAAAACCACAAGAACACCACACGGAACCTTTAAATGGCAGGCTAACTATACTCATTTCTTGAGTCACTGAGTATGTTTACATGCACACCAATATTCCACTATTATTCCAAATATGACAATATTCAGAATTTGATACAGGTCATGTTTATTTTATGTTTTAGGCATTTTTCTACCTTCATTTTGACAGAACCGATGAAGACATGAAAGGGGAGAGAGAAGGGGAATGACCTACAGCAAAGGGCCGCTTTTTCCAAATATAGCATTTTCTGATTAATCTGGGATTTTCCTGTATTATTTGGGTTTTAGAGGCATTCTTTGGACATGTATACAGCGCATTTGGAATATGCGTCTCAATCTAGGGTTTTGCTGCAGTTTAAGGCCTCTTGTCTGTTTTACGGCTTATGGTCAGCTCTGTGTGTTGCTATGGTTACTGTACACAAACCAACCAGCTGACAGTTTGCAGCCAAAAGGCTGCAGACCTGAACACACAAACACAGCTACTTCTAAACATGATCAAAGACTTGGTTATTAACAGGTTTTTGGATATGCGCACACATTGCTATGACGACCTTTTCAAGAAGCCGGTTGAAGGAATGAAATAGGGAAGTCCTCCACCACTGCTAAATTTTTGAAAAAGTCGTATTTTGCACGGCTACATGTAAACGGGAATATTAGTGGAATATTCACTTTCATTAGCCATGTAAACAGCTCAGTCAGAGTATTGTCTTTTTTGGAATAATAGCAAAAAAAGGAATATTATGTGCATGCAAACATAGTGCACATGTGTTCTGTCATGCATAGCTTGACAAGTTGATACCAGTGTTTACTGCTTTAGAATGATGTTGGTTGTGTACACTGAGACTACATCCTGCACTTATGTAGGCACCACACAGAGCTACTCTACTTGTGTTACAACCCCTCCCTTTTCTGCCTGCTCTTGGCCTCATTGGCCTTCTTGCAGGGGCTGGCAGTTTGGCAGGTTTAATTAGCTAATAGGCTGACACCTGGGTAGGCCTCAGTCTAGGCCTAAAACAAGGCTATATCCACATGCCAGGTCTCATTGTGTTTGGCTCTCTCCTAGGCTCCACATCTCCACTTTTGTTGCAGTTACTTTACATCCATACATTCCTCACTTATCCAAACACTCCACACACCACTGACACTATTTACTCACTACACCATGTCTTTTGTTAATAGTTATGTTTAGTCGTCAAATACCTTTCATTGGCAATTCATGATGACATGATGACTATTGCTGTGAAGTGATACTTGGTCTCAATAGTAGTTCCTCCTTCTCACTGTACAAGGGTCTGCTGTGGTTGCAGAAAGCAGAACTATTGAGAAACAATAATTTAATAAAAACATGGTTTGATTGTCAACTTGCACAGATGAGGCTGAGAAACAAAAAACTGTACTGTATGTGTATGGTGTATTTTATGGATCTACTCTGTACAGACCCTGCCACACTTTGCTTTCACTATATGTGTGATTAATGGACCCCTGATGCTGTTATTTCAAAATTAAGATCGTCAACTGTGTACATAGTTTTAATGAATACTCATCTCGACATTGTGATTGGTCTTCCACTTGTCGATGCCCTGCTGTAAACAGGCAGGCATGAGATGTATTAATACTACAAAGCAAGATATTGTAGCTTACTGTAGCGTTGCCTATCTGTAGCTATGCAGGATTATCGCTTCCCCCCCGCCCTGACACAGAATCAAATGATATCCCAACACTTCTCAGACACTTTGTTATCAGCCGTTAATGAGGCACTTTGTGGGAATGAATACCTTCCCTCTCTTCCAGTCAGCGTTCCCCCAAGGCTCGCTATCAGTTCTCCAAATGTGCCACTGAGCGCAGACACACAGAGAGAGAGAGAGAGAGAGAGAGAGAGAGAGAGAATAAGATAGTTGGAAAGCAATGGAAGGAAAGAAAGAGAGTACAGAGGGTAGTATTCTAGCTTCATGTTTAATTGCTTCCTGGCAGCAGAGGTAAGCTTGTTCTCAGTACATAAATCCTCCTATTTTCATTTATCTGCTCCAGGTGTTGATGAAACAATTCCCCCACTGGATAATCATATTCCCCCTTCCTGCCTGCCAAGAAGCTGAGAGGGAGATGGAGGTAACCCACCCACCTCCCTCCCTCCCTCCCTCCCCCACTCCTACCCATCACACACACACACACACACACACACACACACAGACCTAGTGTTTGAATTGCTCTCCTTGGCGTTTCGATTTGCACAATAATACAAGAGGTGGGAAACCGTTACACACACTGACAGGCTACTCCAAAGGGCTGGTGGGTGTGGATGTGTGGTAAGGGTGGTGCTGCCCAGACCAGAGCAGCCATACATCTAATCAGCCAGTCGATCAGTCATTCAGACACCATTCAGCCCGTCTGCCTCAGCTAGTTAGTAAATCAGTCAGTCAGTTAATGAGTATTCCAATCAGTAATCGAGCGATGTCATCATATATTCTCTGTCAAAGAAGAAGTATTATGGAGCAGCCTCCAGCTCACCCAGTAAGAACGTGCGCCCCATGTAGGCTGAGTCCTGCATCGTTCCGGGTTCGAATTCAACCTGCGGCCCTTTCCTGCGTGTCATCCCCCATCTCTCTCTCCCTTTCATGTCTATCCACTGTCACTATGATAAAAGGGAAAAGCCCCAAAAAATAAGCTTTAAAAAAAAAAAAGTATTATACATTCCAAATTTCTTCAAATGATACTGTTTTTACAATAGGAGATTTTTAACAAACGAGACAGATATCAAAACAGAAATATGAATGAGCATAAAGTCTGTTAACTGTTCTAATTCTTATTCCCTGTTTGCTGTATTTTATAGTTTTTAGATTTACTGCTTTTGCAAAGAAACTCCCTAACTTTATCCGAGGCTCCTGAAGTTGCCGCACAGGCTCAGACAGGAGAAGGGGACAGAACGTAGCAGTGGACTTTTTTCTTTATCTTTTTTCTTTTCTTTGTTGAAGTGATGTTTGTAGCCCAGAACGAAAGTCAAAACTATTCTGTAGCTTGCTAAACTGTCATGGCTTTTACTGCCTTGTTATCTTCATAAGTGTTCTGCTACGATGTGGAAGTTTAGCCCGTGTTACGATGTGACATTTGTGACAGAGAGAGAAAGCTATCTTATCAC
Source organism: Percina caprodes (assembly GCA_013375575.1). Classification (NCBI taxonomy): domain Eukaryota; kingdom Metazoa; phylum Chordata; class Actinopteri; order Perciformes; family Percidae; genus Percina; species Percina caprodes. The sequence goes on along the minus strand of JABXJD010000088.1, from coordinate 113,856 downwards.
CTTGATAATATTGCTATTGCTGTGTTTCTCATTGCATAGCTGATAGATATGCTACCCTCCCCCTTTTTTTGCACTAGTTATATTTTATTCCATGTTATATTCCTTCTGGTTGACACTGGAAAGGGGTTGCTTCCATCTCATTGCACAGGTATTGCACCTGTGTATAATGACAATAAAGGCGTGTTCATACTCAGGTTGTGTTTGCTAGCAACGTGCAATCGCCAGTAAACAGACCAGCCTGTGAAGCCACGTGCTGAGCTATTAAAAGTGTATTACACTGTTTGCTCCGTTATGGATATGTGTGCTGTAATAGATGTGCCTAATACCAAAAAGCGTGATAATTGTGAAAATGTGATAATTGTGTTCACTACAACCATGAGGTTACATTTTCATACCATTACATTCCTAACATACATAGCATTAGCTGCACACCTGTACACATAGTGAAGGCAGAAGTTTGGTTGAATGCTAACAAAATAAGAATGCATTACACTAGGAGATAGCTGTAGCACAGGATATCCCAATTTTGTCTTAGCATTTTGTTTTCAATATTTGTTTTATTGAAAGCATTTGTGCGTACGTCTTGACATTTACATGCAATATGGATCTGCTTCAATCTTTTACAAATATTTTACAAGCAATGTACAGATTAAAGTAGAAGAAGCGAGAACTTGGAACATTAGACTTGTGATTTGTGCATTAGCCCTGCCTCTCCCTATTATTTTTCTCTCAACTGATGTGGCATAAAGTCGTGTTTTATGACTGGCAGAACAAGTCTTTATGTCTATTAGCTGCCAGTCATTGTGGTAGCCTGTGGCATTGCCTTTATCAGTTCTGTAGCCTATAAATGTAACTGAGGGTCACATGCCTCTGGAGGCCTCTTAGAGCCTCTATAGCTGCAGGCAGGAATGTTAAAACCAAGGGCAGACTCGGCTGTGTCTGTGTCGTCGTAGAATAGAGATATAATGCTGTGGATCCATGTAAAAGTACAGCATGCCTCCCTGAAGTGCTTTATTTATGATAAAGGGCATCCCCATCTATTACTTAGGAACATATTGCTGCACTGTATTGCGTTACGATCTAGCAAGCCCCATGTTTATCTGTTGACCTTTCAGGAAGGTTTATTATTCGCCCCCTGCCTCAGACTGTTGACAGGAAGATCAAGGTGCAGGCCAACACCTCCAACCAGGGACCAGATCCATGACAGGAATCTCCAGCAGACATAAGGAGCAAAGTGAAAAAGTGTGTGTTTTTGGGTCCCCTTTTGGCAAAACGGCATGCATTGTTTACAGTAGAAGGCACAATGGTGTTTCTGTTCAAAACCAGCACAAGTGAAAGCTTGTCAGAGCTGAGGAAAGTGAGGGTGAAAAGACGGGGGAAGAGAGAAACATGTGCTCTCAAAAGCAACCTGTTAGAGTGCTGCCTTTGGTTATCTAACCTGCTGTCAAGTAAACAGTGTGGAGTCTGGGCAGTTTTTCAATGCTAGAGTTTTCTGTAACTCCCTAGTTCCCTCTCTTTGTATCTTTCTTCTTGTCACCTTTTTTACTCTTTGAATCTATCATCAATTCTCTGGATAGAAAATCCATAGTTTGTGCTAATAAGATAGTTGGACTTGTGTTGACCTCGTACTAAAAATCACGTTTTCTACGCCGCTCAATACACCAGCTGGCTGTGGGAAGCCCTTACTCTAATTGAATCCTTATGTGGCATTTGATTCCACACGGCTCTGCATGAAGCGAGCCTCATTCTTTATTTCCACTGTGCTCTTCACATTTAGAAAGCCAAGAACTGATGGAGCACAGACCCTGTTACTGTTTGCCTTTTTTCATAAAGCCTTTTACAGCCCAAATAACACACTGCTCAATTATTTTTGAATAGTTGGCACATAAGTATTGGTCAGTCCATGAAATTCAGGAAATGTAACTGTAATCCTTCTACCTTTTCATGTATCATCTAATAAACTGGTAAGTCCAAAAATGATCAAATCATATTACTTACTGACACCTTTGTTATTAATGCTGTAGTATATGGACTAAGTTGAAGGTATATTGGGGAAAAAGGAAATCCCACATGAAACAAAGATCAAAGTGTGTGACTTCATATTTTGGTGGAAATATGGATTAGAGTCTGATTCCACAATGAAGATTGAGTTTTGCAGCAGTTCTGCATTACTAGATCTAGATTTTTACATTTCAAAAGGAGACACAGAAGAGAGTTGATGAATTTAAAGTATTTTGTCATTGCAAATCAAAGAGGGGGGCATCCCATCCCCATTTGTCTAGGTTGAATGACTAAAGGGTCTTTATTACTTATTATTTCTGCTCTACTGTAGCATACTATAATACAAACATCAGCAGGGGTTGCTGACTGTTAGTAAGTGAAAGATGATAAACAACTTGCAGTGCTCTGTCTCTGGAGATTTCTGCAAAGCACAGCAGCTGTTTATTTCAAGGCTCTTTTACCATTCATACTGTACATACTTTGCTTAAAGGTCCCATGGCATGAAAATTTCACATTGAGTTTTTTTTTAACATTAATATGCGTTCCCCCAGCCTGCCTATGGTCCCCCAGTGGCTAGAAATGGTGATAGGTGTACATTGAGCCCTGGGTATCCTGCTCTGTCTTTGACTAAATTAAAGCTCAGGTGGGCTGATCTGGAATCTTGCCCCTTATGAGGTCATAAGGTTAAGAAGGTTACCTCCCCTTTCTCTGCTTACACAGAGAAATTGCCCCCCCCATGAGAGAGAGACATCATGGCTTTCAAAAGAGCAAAGTGGCAGTTGGTCAAGGCCACCCCCAAAAAAAAAAAAAAAAAAGCTACAGACTCAGAAATGGCACATACTAAGGAAAGTTCATTGTGGGACTGGCTCTAGTGGCTGTAATTCTGCACCAAGTGTGACTTCAGATACAGTATTAGGGGACCACTAAGGTCTATCTAAGCATCTAAAGACCACTATGTCATGGGACCTTTAAAGTCACAGTGCTCCATCAACAGTATACTTTACCTGACATCTGCCAATAGCCAGATAAGCAACATTAGCCAGATGTCTGATGAGTGTCTATTCTCCTTGGCCGTTCCTTTTAAATGTTTTTTTTTTTCCCTCCTAAAGGACAATGTTAACACAGGAAAATGTTGGGCAAAAAGCAACAGCTTAATAATTCTTGTATTCCACAGTACTTACCTCTGAGTGAGCAAGGACTCTGTGCAAGAGCGTGTTGTCTCTTTCTTTTTGGTGTAAAGGCTGTCCAATTGGCTCAGTTGGTTAACCTAAAGTCACATTAAATGATTTCTGCTGTAACAATTTCAAATTTTGGCCACACACACATGTAAAGTTGCCTCATTCAGGTTCAGTTCCAGTTGGTATGAGAAATACAGACAGTTTAATTATTAAGCTAGCAGGAATTTAGTATTTCTATGGAAGCTACGTCAAAACACATGGAAGTCTCGATTTAGGCAGTTTGGCAGTTGTAGTGGTGACTGTAGTGATTGTAGTTTAGTGTTAGTAGATTCATTGTTAGATTAACCAAAATCTGGTCAGGAATCAGCCAGGACTGCATGGGTAGACTCTCCTGTGGTGGAAATGATGCTTGGTTTCTTTACTACTTGTGTCTGTGGTGGGTCTGAGAGGCAGCCTGTCAAAGTTAATCAGCCCACAACCAGTGGCTAAAAACAGACATCCTGACTGCAGTGGGGTTCACACACAAAGGCCAGCCAGCCAGGCAGGCAGGCAGGCAGGCAGGCAGGCAGGCAAATGCGCTGATGTTATTGGCCATGTACTGCATGTATGAAGGAGAAGAAAAAGTGTTGTGAGCAAATTTTTCTTCCACTGGCTAGTCATTAATGGAGACTAGGTTTAGAGGGTGACACCGGAATCAGTTGTCACTCCCATCCCATCCCGAGCCCGCAAAAATATTCCCGGCATGTCCCGATCACGTGACTGCCCACCCAAAAGAATCCTGTCCTGTGAGATCCCGAGAGAAAGACTACCAGATCCCTTCCCGCTCCCGTTTCGTTCATTATGTTGTCTAAGTAAGTTATCAGACTCTAGCATGTTTTTTTTTTTTTAAATTTATTCCAAGGTATCTGAGTCTGTTGAGAGAGACTGGATTAGTTGTCTCCTCTGTCTCTGATTTTGAAAATAGTATCCTGCATTGTCGGTGTTTGCGCACCTTTTTCCACATCTTATTCCATCCACATCATGAATGGACTTGACTCATCCGACTACTACCTAACTAGTATTAAGCTCCAGGCTTTTAAACAGTCAGATATCATCCGACTACTACCTAATTAGTATTAAGCTCCAGGCTTTTAAACAGTCAGATATCATCCGACTACTACCCAACTAGTATTAAGCTACAGGCTTTTAAACAGTCAGATATCATCAGACTACTACCTAACTAGTATTAAGTTACACGCTTTTAAACAGTCAGATATCACGCCGCTTAGTTTCCCCAAGTGGCATAGCAACAACGCAGGAGTTTCAGTGTTGCTGTGTAGACCTGACAGGACTTCAGCGGAACCAAAGATAGCGATCTATTACTGCATTTTGCAGCTGAGTTAACCACACACAAAGGCCTATTATAGCTGTAACTTCCCCTTGTCTTTATGATTAAATAATGACACTGTGTACTTTCATATTTATAAAATTTTTTTTTTTCTAAAATCAAATGCCTCGCAAATCTTCTGACTCTGTCCCGCTCTTTCCCCCTCCCGTTCATTTCTATGCTCTATCCGTCTCTATCACGTTACCAACAGTGAGATTGACTACTGTACTGCGGGACTCCCGATTGTCACCCTTTGCCTTGGTTAATGGTGACTGACTGAACGTGCAAGGATACAATGCTGCACTACAGTCCTTTAGCTAGAACTTCAATAGGATTGGCTGCCTGAAGATATTTATTCAAAGATGAACTGTATATCCCTCCCCGCTTCCCCACAGTTCCTCTCTGTAAGGCAGTGTTAATAATAAGGAAGGAAAAAAAGAGAAGCATTTTTTCCCTGATTGGCCATTATTACTTCCAGTACCTGCCAGGATGTACTATATTTGATTCTAGTGGAAACTAGAATAAAGCTTTGTAGTAAGTCTGGATGGTGAAAGGAGGGACTTGCCAATGAATAAATCACTTCTAACAAATGGGGTTTGTGGGAAATGTGGTCTAGTTCTAACAATACCACCTGCTTGACATTGCCATTGGATATTTTAGCAAGTAAATTAGCTTACTCTTCTCTTGTAACGCTGTTTTGAGCTCTGTTGTCGGCCCACTATATTGGTCTGGACTGAAATATCTAGGAGACGGATTGCCGTGACATTTTGGACAGACATTCATGTTTCCCAAACAATAAGATACTTTATTTGTAATTGTACACAGATAAACAAAACATTGTATGGAACAAAGCTGAGATGCCCACAGCTAAAAAGACTAAAAAACATGAAATAAGTTAGATAGGTACACATAATATGCATATTACACTTACCCATAAAAATAGTTAGCAGTGTCTAATGTGTTAACACTTGCACTGGTTGGGGTGGTGGGGTTGCAGATGAGTGGAGTGTGTTCATCAGTGTAACTGCATGTGGATAAAAACTGTCCTTTAGCCTACTGGTGCGGGCGTAGAGTGCTCTGTAGCGCCTGGCAGATGGCAGGAGGGTGAAGAGGTATTGTCCGGGATGGGTTAGGCTTAGGGCCTTCTTGCTCCAGTGGGTTCTGTGAATTTCCTCCAGTGATGGGAGCTGTGCTCCAATCATTTTCTGTGCTGTAGTGATGATGCGTTGTAGGGCTTTCCTGCAGCCAAGATACCAAGTAGTAGGTCAGCTGGAGTAGATGACTGGAGGTGGAAGGGGGGGGTGGAGGGTTGCACTCTTTGACTGCAACGACAGCTGATTCCAAGGGAAGAAACAGATTTAAAGCAAGGTTGTGACTCTGTGATTGGCCCTTGCCATTTGTGTGCGATTCTGATTGGTTTAGCAGGAAGGTGAACGCCTCCAACAGCTGATTTGAGTAAGGTAGAGAGCATTGATTACCTGAAAGGACAGCTGATTTGATTTAGGAGTGCATCAATAAGAGTTAGGTCTTTCTGAAAGAATTGTCCGCTGAGCAACATTAGACTCAATGGTAAAAGATAAATCTAAATGATTTTGGTGATCCCCTGACTTTACCTCTAGCACCAACTGCAGGTCGACATGTTTTGGTTTTTAGTGACATTTCTTGGCTATATTGATTCAGTTCCCTTTTCAAATAAATGTTTTTTAGCCCAAAGCACTGCTGTGCCTTAGTATAGCCTCACAGAGCTGCTAGCAAGGCCAAAGACTTGTTGCTTTAAAGGGTAACTACACCCTCAAATAGCCCTGCTGTGTATCCTGGGTGACGTTACTGTGTCTTGTTAAGCTCTGAATACAGCAGTTATTAACCCTCAGAGTCTTGGGAGCGGCGATAGAATTGAACCAAACCTTCAAATCCAAGCAGACACATTAAATTGATTTTGAGCAACAGTTATACAAATCTCCTGTATTACCATTATATGCTAACCAAACTCTATGTGTACAGTACAAACAATACTACTTTAGTGTGGAGTTCTCAGGATATCAACATGAAATGTCTTCCATGTAAAAGATGAAGAGAGAACGAGGAGAAGAGTGTGCAACACAGTGATTCATGGCCATAATTAATCACACATTAACCTGGAATTGCCAAAGCGGCAAACATTGAATGGTTTTAAATCAGTTGGGGCCACATTATGTCCCCATCAGCTGCACAATGAACACTGCACTGGATGCTGAAGGACAAATCTGTTGAGAGTTCCCCTGCTTGTACGTACACTGTGAAATGGCAGAGTTGCGCAAACAATAAATATCTCTAGCCTGAGCCTTTGTGTACGGTGTTTAAATTCTGCGAGATGTCACTATTTTCCGGCCGCATTTCTGTTACCTTCAGCTTTCTTTGTGTTGACGTTCTAACCTTGGTGGATTTCTGAGGACTATGGTTAGCTGCTCCTCAGATCTTTGCAGAGTAAATCCAGACAGCTAGCTAGACAGCTATCTGTCAATCTGAGTTTTCTGTTGCTCCACTAAAACTACTTCTGAACGTACTCATGTTCCACCAAAACAAGTTTTCTTCCCGAGACTATTTTGCAGAGGCACTGTTGCTCAAGGCAATGGTTATTGGTTTAAAGAAATGCAAATAAACCAGAGCACGTTTTCCTTCCATCCAAGAATGCTGTGTGGACTAGCCAGACCCTCCTCCAAAGCGTTGGAGGAGACAAGCTCTGGCTATGGAAGACTAGGTCACCCTCGGCTCCAGAGAAACAACCATCCCCCACCTCCCTTCTGAAACGTCTCCTTGCGTTGCTGTTAATCAGTCTCTAATTGGTATGCAGGCCAGGCGAGGGAAACACTGGCAAAAGCTCACACTCATACGGCCATAACAATGGATAACACCCAGAGTGTATGTGGTTGAAATTAACACCTGACCACCCTTCCAAATGCGGGTAAATTTAGCAATTGGCGGTTAACGCTGTCAATCTACCTGCCACATTGGCACAGAAGTAAAGGCTGGACTATAGTAGAGCTGTTTGGAGAAGGTTGTGAACAGTGTTTTCTGTTGGAGATGTTAAGTCCCTTTGGGGGGGATTTTGGGATTTTTCACTTTGTAAACCTATAACCTGCACAAAAAAGATATATAACACAATAAAGGAAAGGGAAAAAGCCAAAAAGCATAATATGAGCACTTTAAAGCCTGTTCTTTAGTCCATAAGGAAATAAATGTATGCATATTACAAGAGCACAGAGCTTTGAGCTTCTTGCTCTAAACTCATGTTGCTCAAAAAGTGTAAAATTCTAATTGGATTTTCAACCCGAACACAGCCTGTTTCGCTGGAACAGAAAGGTATCATCCTCTGGGTACCACAAATGTCCACAGCAATCTACTCCAGAGTGAGCTATTTTACATCTACTGGCCAAAGATTAGATTAGATTTAACTTTATTGTCATTGTGCAGTGTACAAGTGCAAAGACAGCAAAATGCAGTTTGCATCCAACCAGAAGTGCAAATAAAGCAGAAAGGTGCAATGCGATATAAAAGTATAGACAGGTGGTGCATATGCAGGAGAAGAAATATATTGCAGTGTTGAAAGAGCAGAATAAATATTTCTATGTAATAGCAAAAACAAGCCAGTGTTGGTCAGCAGATCATACCAGTGTGCAAGGACACCTTGTCAGTTATTTACCTGTGATCAATTTGGTCCGTTGTGTTTGATTGCCTTATTACTGTGTAATTGGTCCCTTAATCCCTTAATCTGAATGATATCTCCATTGATCCCCAATATCTGATATCATAATCCACTCAGGGCGGCGAGCTGTTTCAATTTCCCAAGTCTTTGAACCATCTCATTGCTGTTTCAAAGAGACAGGAACAGAATCTTTTGTCGGAAACACAATGCACTCGTCATGTCAGTTTGAAGTCTAATTTGAAGATGATAAATAATGCCCGCTTCAATCCAACACCAATACTGCATGTATCAGCATGTGAAATCTCATTTCATCTGAGGCCCCAATAATCATTACAATAACAATTTGTGTAGCGCTTTCCGAGCTGTGGCGTAGGGATTTACAGAGACTGAGATGATAAAAATAAAAGTCCATTACTGTAGATGAGATGAAACTTTAATGATCCTTGTAGGGAAATTGGGTCATCACAGCCGCAGAGAAAAGGATACAGATGAGGACAAGAAAAATATGGAGCACTAAACTTATGAGTAGCAATTTAACAAATCATGCATGTTGAGATTAACACCCCATTAAAAAGTCAACAGAAATCGTCAGACAAGACAAAAAAATGAACGAAAAGTAAATGTATTAAAGTCCGTCTACGTTGAAAGAATCGTAGTAGGGGGTGCAGGATATATTGCTTTAATATTGTTATCGCAATATCAAGGTGTGTAATATCGAAAGTGTCACAATAAGTATGCAATAAGTGTGGGGGGTTGGGGGGGCCAGTAGCTCAGTCCATAGGTAGTTGAGTTGGGAACTGGAGGGTCGCGGTTCATGTCCCCGTACGGACCAAAGTACGGAGTGTGGACTGGTAGCTGGAGAGATGCCAGTTCACCTCCTAGGCACTGCCAGGTGCCCTTGAGCAATGAACCCAAACTCTGATATCTCTCCGTGAATAGGTCCTGAGCATGTGTGTGTATTTCAGGCCTGTGTGTAGTGATTACTAACAAAACAGAGTGTAAATTGTAGTTTCCTCACTGGGGATCAATAAACAGTATAAAGTATGAATATTATTAAAGCATAAGTGCATGATACTATCCCAAAAAACCCTTTGCAGTTAATAAGCCAGAGCAACCAAACAAGCCTGGCCAGAGAGTGGCTGGGGGCACAAAGTACGACAAGAACTCGAAAGAGACATACTGAACTTACCAATGCTATAATGTACTATTTGGCCAAACATATGATGCTCATCCACACAGTGGATAAAAAAAGATGGATAGATTGAATATTTCTTATTCAGGACCGACCTGTGGCCCAGCCACGCTACGAAGCCGTATATACAGTAAGTCTCACTGTGCACTATATTGTTATGAATCTATGAATATTGTTACAATGCATTTTTCCATAACTTCTGTAATTGTGTAAATGTTTAAAAATGTCAAAATTGATATTGGTATGGTGATATTCATAATCGATAGCGCAATATCAAATTTTGTCAATAGCATGCAACCCTACTTCTGAGACCAGCCCTTGTTGCTACGGGAGGCTGTCTGCGGACTGTGGTATGCGATGTGGTAGAAGGGTCATAGTGCTTTATGCTCTTAACCGTGATCGCCTGCTCAGATATGTGGGCGATGAAGAGCAGCGCTGATAGCACAGAACAGCCCCGTGTAAATCTTTATTATCACTGAAGGGCACATTGCTTACAGCAACCAGTCATTACCACACAGCTGACATTACACCTCAACACATAACGCCAGTATGTGTTGCTTTAAATGTGCAGAGAAGCGTCACAGTCGCCATCTGTTGTGAATAGCTGTGGGAATATAACATCAGTACGGGATGGTGGTGTAATTATAGACACTTCATATTCATACAGTACACTACAGGTTAATTTTATAGAACTGAGGATGTGATCTGATTATTTTGATTATTTTGAAGATTTAGTTTAATGACTGTGCCAATATTCCACACTGGTCTTTATACTATATATATATATATATATATATATATATATATATATATATATATATATATATATATATATATATATAAGGGCTGCACAATTATGGCCAAAATGATAATCACGATTATTTTGCTCAAAATTTTGATCACGATTATTCTCACGTGTGTGTGTGTGTATTCTGTATTGCTATGTTCCAATTATTCATTGAAGCTTTAAGATGTTTACACTAAGTATATATATATATATCCTGTATATATTTAAACTGAGGGCTCCATGGTTCCTATGGCTGCGGCATCCTATTGATTAATAATCAAGATGTCTTTTGCATCATTTTACACACATTCTCTAAGGATTTCCCTGACATATTTGGAATATTTGAAAACTGTGGGATCACCACTTGAAAGTAGTGGTGGCTCTCTGTAATTTTAAGCTTCGGCTCTATATTCAGTTGTGGCTTTATTGCACTTTTTAATTTCAATATCTTTTGGTAATTGTATGATCTAATTATTTCATTTGTGTTTTATGCTGGTGAGAAAATGGTTGCTATTGTTGCTGCTGTTGCCTTTGCTTCCCACGATCTGAAGCACTGTCTGGAGTCTGTTTCCAGACCCATGCTGGTAATGTGGCTTTGAGGTTTTAGTGGTTGGACTGGTGGCCGGCTTGTGTCTGTCTGGTTGACTGACAACACTGTAAAAATGCTTTGTTTCATTTTAAATCACAAGGCACCGAAAACATCTCTCTAGTTTCTGCACTGCAGACTGGAGCCAGGTGTCAGAAATGCTTTGCTGGCTCATTATGTGTGTAACAAAAATAAAAAGTAACAAAAAAATACCAGAAATTAGATGTGCTGGGCCGGCACATATTTTGTACTGTACTTTCCAAAACTCTTCACATCTTTCATCATCGCTTGCACTTGACAAGTAGCAGATGATCTCCTAATTGATCACTGCTGTGTATGTCTGACCCACTTTATCCAGCCTTGTTGTCATTCCTTGGTTTGCAGGTTATGGACCAATTTGAAGATGAATGGCTGAGGTGCAGAATCTAGAGTTTGACTCTCAACATCCATCATTATCAATTTCTTTTAATGTCAGCAGTCAAGAAATGTGATTGTGAGTGTTTGTGATGCGGCACTCAGAGCTATGAGTGCAAGATATATCGACTCAATATCGTTATCGCCATATCACATTGCGCAAAATAATTTCTAGGGTTGCAAGATATATCGACTCAATATCGTCATCGCAATATATTGAAAGTGTTGCAATAAATATGCAATATTTTGTTATTTAGTTAGTGCACGTCAGCGCACGGGGCCACGGAAACAAACCCTATGGAGCGTACCACGTGTGTGCATATTTCAACAGAGTGACAGTGTAAGTAAAGAAATTGACGACTAAACAGAACGAATCAGACAAGAGAAAGAAAAGTTTTTCCTGTTCTCTTTATTTATTTATTTTATACTGTTCGGTAGACATGTTCCTTATTTATTTTATTAATGTTGAACCAATCCAATATGACTGTCAATTGAAATAAACTTTATGTTGTAAGAAAAATTTATATCGATAAATATATTTATATCGCAATATCACATTTGGTCAATATTGTGCAACCCTACTCAGAACCTCGATACTCTTTTAGTCCTGACTGAAATGTGTCTGTACAACTGTGTAACTGTCACACATCAATGGATTGCAAGGCGTTGTTTACTCATTCTTTTATCAAATATTTCTCATGGAACTCCTAATTTTTCCATTTTAGTTCCTGAATAGATGCTTGCGTTTGTTGTTCCTCGAGTCAAATTTGACCCCTTAAAAAATGTCTATATCTTAAATATGGGTTTCTTTGTAAACCAAATTACCACAAAAAATGGATTGGATTCGTTACAAAGCTCTACAATTGATCACTTTCACCAAAACAAGTTTTCTTCCCGAGACTATTTTGCAGAGGCACTGTTGCTCAAGACAATGGTTATTGGTTTAAAGAAATGCAAATAAACCAGAGCATGTTTTCCTTCAATCCAGGAATGCTGTGTGGACTAGCCAGACATAAAACTCATCTGTACGTTTCTCTGATCTTAATTATTAGTCAAAATAATTTATCATTTCATGAGGGTTATTGACCATGAATTCCAAAAAGTAGTGTAAAACCAGTGGTTGTAAGGTGGTGTTACTGAAAACTTAAAAAAAGTCTGAAAAAGGGGCGAAAATGTCAAATTTTTTGTCCGTTTTTTAACCCGAGAGGACAACACAAGGGTTAAAATTGACATATGTTATGTATACATAAGGCATGGGCCCGGTATGATATTCTGACAGTATGATAATCTTCACCAAAAATATGGTTTGGCCGCCTGCTTAGCTCACTTGGTAGAGCGGGCTCCTATATGCAGAGGTTTACTCCTCGACGCAGCGGCTGCAAGTTCAAGTCCGGCCTGCGGCCCTTTGCTACATGCCATTCCCCCCCTCTCTCTTCCTTTTCATGTCTAAGCTGTTCTATATAAATAAAGGCCTAAAATGCTCCCAAAAAATATTTTAAAATATATATACACAGTATTGCGGTATTGCAATTACAGCTTTAAAATGTATTATTTTGAAATGCCTGGATAAAAAAACAAACATATATTGAACACAATATATTTTATTTCTAAACACACTGGCACGGGGGAGGGATTTCTAAACTGCTCTTTCTGTCCTTGACGACACGTAAAAAAAGAGCTCAGACCGCAGGAACAGTATGACGAAAAGGTTTTGTGGTTTTGAAACGGTGACTTTTTCAAATTGTGGTATACCTTGAAACTGGCAAAGGCCCCATGCCTAGTATACAACAACCTCTAGCTCCCCCAGTAAAGTCCTAGGCGGCATCTCAGTTTGAAATCTTGTTTCATTTCTCATCTCTGCCCCCTCTACTTTGCCCCCTCAACCCTGAGCGTCCTTGTCAGTGTCAGCAGATGCTTTGGTGAAAAGAAGCGAGGTCAATAGTTTGTCTCCCTTCCTTATAAATAATGTGACTCAGAGGCTGACTGAATTAGTTTGGATGGCGGCAGCAGTGATAAAATGCCTTGAATATGTTCTTCACCACCGCTACCCCCTTACTCCCCAGCTTGACTTGTTTAATCTAGGTGACAAAAATCTGTCTGACCTTGCTGCTGTGTTTTTCTCCTTGTTGTTGTTGAGGGTAGTTTTTCTTCCTTCTTTTCCTGCGTCACTGCTGGCATTTTAGCTGAGCAAGGAAGTGTTTTCTTGTCAAAGAGCCATGTAATCGCATTAGCCCCTCCACATGTGCTTTTGGTTTAGAAAGTCAAAAGTGTGTGTGTGTGTGTGTGTGTGTGTGTGTGTGTGTTTGTGTTGTGTGGGCTAGTGCAGGAATTTCAATGCAGTGGGTTCACACACAGACACACGAGTAGGCTCAGCTTTACATTTCATGTGTTTGAAGCAGTTGGGGGTATGTGAAGTACGTGCGTGCTCATGCTGACGCATTGACTTTTTGTGCAGACACGCATGAACATGTCTGTAAGTGTTTGTGTTTACCGATGCCACGGGGTGCACACGCTCTGTTGGGATTTGAGTGTTACAGTCCACTGCTAGCTGCTGCAGCCAGGGCCCAGGAGAGTTCTGCTGTGTTGTAACTGAGCAGCTCAGGGGAGGGGAATGGTGGGCCTGGGGTGGGGGTGAAGAGATTTCCTGTGTTGCCCAAGCTGCTTGGGGTGAACACCAGTGTCAAGCGTTGGGTTACAGCTCAGTGCGGTGCTTGTGAACGGAACGTTGCACATTCACCAGCAGCACTGATTCTGCTGTAGCATTCATCTCGAGAGCTTATACAGTTACAAATAGTGCATACACACACGCATACAGTCATTAATGCACCTGTGCGCACATCACTTATGCAGGGCTCCAACTAGCAATAATCTGGATCATTGTCATAAATAATTTCACCTCTAAATGTCCCAAGCTGACCCTAAGGATCTGTATTGGGGGCCAGTCAGGGTGATATTTTCTTTAAAAAAAAAAAAAAATATTTGGGCACACCGGTGACAGAGTTCAGAAAGAGAGGCTGGCAGAAATACACAGTTTGGCTAAACTCTGAGGGTAACAAATGCTGTTCTCTTTCTTAGACCAGCGTTCAAAACATTCAGTTAGCAAGTCCTCATTTCAGCTGCCGCTGTCCGTCACTTTCATCGGTTAAATGACAATCGTAGCCGGCGGCAGATCGCTAATTAAGATTAATCCCAAGAGATGGCACACCGAAATTAAAGGCGTCGGGTTTGTGTGCTCTCTGCAAGCCGCTGTCTGTGCTCTGCCAAAGATAATTTGTGAGGGACGAACTTCCACTCAGAAGTGGCAAGCACAAAAACAGCACAGTCGCGAGTGGACTGAGTCTTTCTGTCGTTCCTAACCTAGCCAAATCACACAGAGTGATACATCTTCTCTATGATGGCTGATCTCTTCATGCATTCTTCTACCTTAATATAATCTACAACATATGAATAATTTTGCAGATATTACTTTAGTATTTTTTGTTTTTAACAGGCAATGTTGGCTAAAACCTAAGTTTATCTCCTACATACGAGATATTATCTTTTATGTTCGGGTTAGCAGATAATATCTCGTATTTAGGAAATAAATGGTTTTGGTTAACCTTGCCTCTCAGGGCATCTGCGGTATTTGGATCAAATAGCTTGAAAAATAAGATGTGCTATAACCCGTAGTCTAGTTTTTTTAATATGTCAAATACAGATTTAATCATTATTCAACAGATACTCAATGTTAAAGGATAGGATTATCATTTCAGTATTGGGGCCAAAAAAAATAGTCAAAAAATATGCATAATTTTTTTCCAGCGCCCAAGGACAATTTTGTCTGAGCAAAAACCCAAATATGTTAATAATGATAAAAAAAAAAAAAAACTGAGCAGCAAATCGTCACATTTGAGAAGTTGAAACCAGACGAGGTTTTGGAGTAGAAGCATTATTAATAAAACGATGCAGTTGCAGATTATTTTGTGTGCTTAATGTATTGACAACTGGTTTCAAAGCTAAATGCATGTATTGCAGGCAGATTTAGATAGCTACTACTGTAAATGCAAATTTAACATTTAACATACAGTATTAATGCAAAAATGTGTTCAAAGACCTTTGAATAAACAAACACAAGGATCTTTAAGCACACATGAATAAATAAATGTGCAAAGGCACACACACACACAGTTCAAATTCAATCATTGTCAGCAATGGGGAAAGGGCTTCAGTGGCGGTCTTACTCAGCAGCCGTTCTGTTAGGCGTATCATCACGTTCAGCCTCTGAACACCATCTCAGGGAAAGCTGCTTTGCTTCTCTGAGGGAAGAGCTCCCAGAGCCAAGTGTGGTGTCTGATTGAACGTTTTCTCTCTCTCTCTCTCTCTCTCTCTCTCTCTCTCTCTCTCTCTCTCTCTCTCTCTCTCTCTCTCTCTCTTTCATTTTAGTTCCTGGGTTTGAAATGCCACTCCAGCTCCAAATTGACTCTTCAGGGTTCCTCTGCTTTTCCTATCTGTCATTCAGCATTAGGCTGAAGGGAGGAATTCGGCAGCCACGCTCACTGCCTGGCTCCTGGAAAATAGTAATTGCTTTAGGAGAGCAAATTCTTGTTTGTCTGTGTCATTTTCATCTATTCAAATGTTACTTAATAAGACACATAGTGGGTTAATGTGATGTCAGTGTTCAGCAGTGGGAGTAGTAGAGCTCTTTTGCCTTCTGAGCTTACAGGAGCAACCTCAGCTAATCGTAACCTTTGCTACAGTATGAATTACCGTTATGGTAATATATTTCATGCTTGTACGTGCTGGCTCCTGCTCTGGTTGCACGCTGTGTATCACGTTGCACAATTCCCACAGTGCCTCATTTGATTACAGGCGCCAGAGAAGGGGGTCAGAGGCAGATCTGATGACCATGCAGTTCAGGAGCCTCTGTGGTGGTTTCCAGGTCATCCAACGGAGCCTCTGTTTATGGCTCCCAGCATAATGAATGGTCCAAAGTGTGATTTAAATGGGCTAGCCCTGATCCATCTAATTGCGCCCCACTCAGTGTAATTACAACTTTGTGTGCACTTTGCTTGGGACTTCATACTGACAGCAGCTCTTGGGACTGCTGTTTTAGCATTGTGCTGTGTCTGTTTGGGTTCTGCGAGCTCAGGTAGCAGTCAGACAGATATTTTCTTATACACATCGGTGTGTCTGATATAGGCGGGCCAGAGGCGAGCTTCACCAATCACATTGGTGAATCTGATATAGATAGATGCGAGCTGAACAGATGACAACAGTCTAATCTACCAGTTAGCTCCACTGGTAGCTAGGCGTATGGGGATCTGGATACGTTACCCTGTGTGTTGCTCTGATTGGTCGTAGTGTTATCCAGTTGCATGCAGTGAGGTTTTCAAATGCACGCTTGACTTTCATTACTGATGCCAGACCCTTAATCCTTCCAGATTTGGTTCTGGATTTCCAGGCTAGTATTGTGGGGCCTAAAACAATGAATATTGCTGATAATGATGTTTCCTCAGAGCACTGCTGTACTGTAACAGGACTTAAGAGGGAATAGTGCAACATGCTAAAAAACCTGTGTGACTTAAATGGCAGGAAGTCAAAGGGATGGTGAGTCATGGAGATGAAGAGAAAACGACACAGCAGGTGACATTACAGTGTTGGGCTCAACGAAGGATTTTCTCCTGCAAACTATAAATGGATTTGTTTTGGCAGGCCAACAATCCAAAACTCAAATACACAGTATGTATTTTAAAAATCATCAGTTAAAAGATTAACTCATGATCAAAAATGTTTGCCAATTAAATGCCTGCTGTTCACAGCATTTCAGCACTACCATTGTATTCTGTAATGATAACTGTATGAGTTTACCTGCACCCTACTTTATATTTCTAAGCATATGGGCTTGTGTGTAGAGCTCAGTGACTCTGTGACTATGTTGTGGTGTGCATGTATGTTTACCCAGTTCCGGCTGAATGCTCCAGTAGGCAGGCTGAGTGTGTATTGTCAGCGGAGTCCCAGGAGACTTGCTCCAGGCTGGCAGAGTGTTAGTAATAGACTGATTTACCTACATACTGCTGCCCTAACTTCTCTGCTGCTCCAGGGAGCTACTACTGGCTTGGCTGACTGACTCTGCAGCTGCGCGTGCACACAAACACACATGCACATACTCAAACACACACCTTAATAAAGCAAGTGTCAATTACAAGTGGCACCTTTCCCAGTGTGTGTCACCCTCTGGAAACTGTAAGACGGGAGGCAAGCATTTAGCATTTTCCAAGCAGTGGACGTGGTGTCAGCTTTGCAAAAAAAAATCTTAATTAGGATTAATTATTTTACAGCACCACCTGTTCATAGAGCAGTTACAGCATCTCAGCCAAATGCCAGCTTGTTGGCTTTTAACACGCAATAAGCGTACAGTTCAAATGGGGCTTTGAGTAGCTCACTATTCCCCCGTTCCTCTCTCCAGCAGAGCTGCTTTGCCACATTTGAAGTTCCTTCACTTGGGGTGATGTTTGTTCTCAGATTAATCTAAGCCCGGTGGCTTTGGAGACGCCGTCAGATCGTTAGCGACGACTGTGTCGTGTATTCACAGCAGGGTGGATAAAACACGTGTCTCAATTTGTCATCTGCATCAGCTGCAGGCAGCTCCGTCAAAGCAGCCTTTTTTCACCAACACTGAATCAATCAGTTTGTCTTATCTGATGCGCCTTCACTCAGAAAATCAGAAAGAACTTGACTGAATTTAGATTAAACTGATCTGTCACTACCAAACCTTCTGCTGAATACACTCTCTGTGCACGCAGAGTACAGAACCACTATCACCCCAAAGTAATATGACTTTCCTAGATTGGCTGATACAAACGTTGACCCACATTCTTCTCATTCTAATTATAAAACATTACAGAAACAAGTTCAGTAGTTGCCTTCAGCTGTTCAAATTATGAGCTTGGCTTTATATGACAATGCTCAAATAGAATCTACAGATCAATAAATGAGATGTGACAATAATAAAGCAGAAAATGGGCTGCATACTGAAGAGCACAAAGATTTGCATTGAAAAAGACATGTTATTCAATCAAGAGAGACTCTGTTGCAGATATGCAAAGATTTACTGTACATATGCATAATGTGAAATGTACAGAGTATAGGATGGATGCATGGAGCCTAGACACTGGTGATGGTGAAGATGGAACCGGAAGACCGAACGTAGGAACTATCTGCCGGAAGAGGACTCGGGTGAAGGGGAGGAGGAATAGGGTTGAATGTTTGCCTGAAAAGACAGCTGATAGCAATGGAGTAAATACATTTAAAGTAGGATGTCATGCTGTGATTGGATCATGAACTTCATGGTCAATTCTGGTTGGTTTACTGAAAAGTTTCAGGACTAGAGAGCGGTAATGAAAAGTCTTCCTGAAGGAACTTGCGCTGAGCTCCATCAGTGACTGTTCAGAATATGTTTAAAGATGAGATTAGTTTACTGTCAATAGGTCAACAAGTAAAGCCTCAGAATGGGTTAACAGTTAGTGAACAGTGTGGTAGGCGCTGCCTGTGGCATTTATTCTGCATATTCAAGTCTTATCTTCAGAAAGACAGATGCTTGACAAATGAACTTCACAACTGGCAGCATTTCAGTTTTTCTTAAACGTCTGAAGATCTTTTCCTCCAGCTGAGAAAACAAGCTGAAGTCTGGATGTCAGGACAGCTTTATTTCCCAGCTTCAGTATGAGTAGTGCACTTGGCAGCGGACCCGTTTCAGATAGTATGGGTGCACCTAGCAGGCGCGGCTAAGCTGCTAATGTTTGATAGCGGCCTCGCAGGGAGATCAGGGCTCCATTCGACTAACACTAGCCTCAATTTCTACAGCTTGAATAGAAATTAAAGTCAGCTTTTAAACGGAATATCAGAACTCGGCTGTGTTGGGAGATCATTATAAGCGTTTCTTTTTTTATTCTGTTAGTAGAGTGGAGGTCCCATTGGCTAGTCAAATATGAGCGGTTGCATTGAGGACCTTGGCACTTCAAATAATGTCAGTGTGTTTGCCATAGTTTTATTTGGAGGCTCCTTAAATGGAAAAAATGCAATGCAACTTGTCTCTTGATCAATAGACATTTATCTCGGTATAACACTTGTGCTTAGACTATGGTGTGTCTATGGTATCCATGTCCATTTTCTTGTGAGATTGTTGATATTTGAACTCAGAACTTGTTATTGTTCAAAGTATTGTCAAACAAAACGGAGGCTAGGTTGCCCCTCCCTCCTTCTCATCCTGTCCCCTCCCCTGCACTAACCCCCCCAACCCACACCTTCAAATCCTTCTTGTCGGTTATCGGTTGGAACATGGTTTATGCAGGTTGGCAGAGTGTTGCTGTTTGTGGAGCCTGGGCTGTCTACAGAGACCGCATTTGTGACAGTATATTCAGGGGACAGGCAGCTAGCAGACAGTGAGGAGATGTTTTTTACAGTGTGTTCTGGGGACTGGCACTGGCAGCCCACTAACTCTGACGTGTGTGTGTGTGTGTGTGTGTGTGTGTGTGTGTGTGTGTGTGTGTGTGTGTGTGTGTGTGTGTGTGTGTGTGTGTATTTCAGGCCTATGTGTAGTGATTTCTACAAAGCAGAGTGTAAATTGTAATTTGGAGGATCAATAAACAATATAAATTATTATTGATTAAATAGATAGATAGAGATAGATAGATACATACTTTATTGATCAAGGGGAAATGAAGTGTTCCAGCAGCTTACAGACACACAACATACACATATATCATAACAGGATGTTAAAATAACAAATAAACAAATCCACATGAATAATATATATATATATATATATATATATATCAATATATATATATATCAATATATATATATATATATATCAGTACATTTGAATATACATACATTTCATCTTTTTTGTTTTTTTATCGAAAATCGATGTTGAATTGAATCGTCACATTTTCTGAATCGTACACCCCTATTGGATTAACACAACACAGTATACCTTTAACTCCTGTTCAGATGTTGTACGTTAATTACACTTGATGTGTGAAGTGGTACATTTCTATTTAATCCATTTTCAACATCTCTACACTGGATGCCACCGCTATAAGGCACAAGGATGTGATTAGCGATGAGGAGGTAGATATGTGCTGAAGGCCAGGGGTGACTCCGAGCCAAACAAAGAGAGGTGAGAGCTGCATGTTGGAGAAATGAGTAACTAGAGAAGCCATGATGAGGCCAGGAATTTGTTCTTTTTTGGAATTTGAAACAACAAATTTCAGTACTGTTAGGAACAGAGTGTTTTTAACATTCATTGTTTTGTTTCCTAGTTTTTAATTGTCTTTCAACAACGCTGCAATTTGTAAATGTAATGGATGACAACAACAAAAGAACCGGCAATAAATCAATGTTGGCAATGGTTAATGTGGAAATATATTATGTAGATGCATAGCATTAGGCTTTAAAATACAGTATACCACCCAGGCCGAGGAGCTGGGGAGTCGGCATCCAAGTCCTGATCTGTGTGCCATGTTAGGGAGCTCTGCTGCTCGGCTGCCTGCCCCGCAGCCCAACATCTGCTGAGCGCAGGAAGCATTTGAAGGATAATTAAAAGACTGGCTTCCAACTCATTTCCCGCCTCCCATGGCTAAGCAGCAACATGCTGCTCAACAACAAGAACTGCAATTATTTTGGGAATTAGGAAGAGAAGGAACACAAATATCCAATGTGTGCAACATGCAGTTGGCTGCCCGTTCCAGTCATTAGACATGTTTTTGCATTACCCATGATTTTATTTTTTTTTCTCTTGCTGGTGGATCTGATTAGTCACCACCAGCCCATGGAGGTCAATGTGAAGGCTGTGTTATTTTATATGACGGCGGGCGGGAACACTGCTCTCTTGTTTAGCTCACTGGGAACACACGGTTGAGTCCGGCTTGATTTGTGAACCCGGGCTTAGTGGTTTGTGAAGCCAGCTGAAGCTCAAGAAAGGCAGTAAAAGATGTGCATTCTTTACCCCTCGCTAGGTCTTTTCAAGGAGATACTCAATAAAGCTCTCTGTCACTTTAAAGGGTTTGTTAGCACACGCTTTTAGACAGGAGAAGTGAAATATCACATCACGTGTAATGACCTTTGAGTTGCCTGGATGACCATAACGAGTGGTTATCGGTATGAAGTGAGATGTAGGGCTGGGCGATATGGAGAAAATCAGATGATATGATATTTTTGACCAAATACCTCAATATTAGTCAGTAGTGTTGACTACTGGTGCTTTCACAGTGAGATTTTTGATAAATAATCATCAGTAACCTGTATATAATGACTAGGTGGGTAAAGACAAATAATAGAACAGTCTGGTAAGTTCAGACACTTATGCCTAGTGCTGTCATTTAAACCCATTTTAATGGAGAGAATTTTTTTTATCGCAAGATTACCGTTCTTTTTGGCCTAGCAAACTTTGTAGGCACACTGCACACAAGCCATTTGGGCTTGCGAGCCGGCCAAAGAGTAGTAACGTTACATTCTGATCAGATGGCGAGCACGAGACGCTGAAATGGACGCCAATAAGACTTTTATTGATGGACAGTGTTACATTGTGTGAGAGATTATTTTGTTTATTATTTGATTAAGTGAGAATGTGACGTGTGAAATTGAACACTACAGTAGGCAATATGCCAATGTTGTTTTCAATAAAAAAAACATTTGCACAAAGCAAGCCGATCCTCTTTTCCATGTTGATAAGAGCATTAAAATAAGAAAAAATAATGGGACAAAAAGAAATCAAGGGACATTTAGAATAGATAAAAAGGTGTGATTAATTGCGAGTTAACAATGACATTAATGCGATTAAACAGTTTAATCATTTGACAGCACTACTTATGCCATATTACCATATTACAATATCCAAAATCTAAGACGATATCTAGTGTCATATCACGATATCAATATAATATTGATATATTGCCCAGCTCTACTGAGATGTTTAATACAGTCTGGTTCACCAAAGGCTCAAGGCTACGCTTTGTCTTCCGAGCAAATGCTAATCGCGAGAGGGGGCATAAAAATCTGATTTCACAACACTTAAAAGCTGAAACCATTGATTGGATGTTTGCCACTTTCTGCACTCATTCCTTCAGGAACAT
Source organism: Percina caprodes (assembly GCA_013375575.1). NCBI lineage: Eukaryota > Metazoa > Chordata > Actinopteri > Perciformes > Percidae > Percina > Percina caprodes. Next base: position 91,536 of record JABXJD010000088.1, on the reverse strand, counting down.
TTACAGGGTTTGTCGGTTAGAAGACTGTTCTTCCAATTCATTACTAGAGACTTGTGAATTGTTCTCTCTTAAAACTTTGGACCATCCAGTTGTGCTGTAATCAAACAGTCAAGCTCTGTGAGAGAAGTCTAGCCCAGCCTGCAGCCCTACAGCCTGCCTCCTTTTGTGGGACACCAGTCATGTGAATAGGGCCCAGAATGGAGAGCCAGCTGTCCTTTTCCTGCCAAGTCATGTGCAAGTCACAAAGTCACAGCAGTGCCACTTGAAAGAGAAAGCAATAATCAATTTTGCAGAGTTATCATCCTGAAAGGCATGTTTTGTTCTCCGGGCCTGACGATTTAGGGCCGGGAGGCCTGCAGTGGCGTTTGTCGTTTTAATGGAATACACTGCGCTCCATTGTCCAGAGCCCCACGCTGCCTCGCATTAAAGTCAGTTTTTTTGTATTTGTGTATAATCACAGTTGAAGAACTCTACTTTTGCAGTCACATTATGTCTTCAGGATTTTTGGCATGTCAAGGAAGCGGTTTGTTTACCACCCACTCGTCCAGGTTAAGACACTGAAGAAGAATCTCGCTTGGAACTAAATGCACTTTGATACTCTCACCGAGCATAGCTTTTCAGTGGGGCAGCAGACAGAAACCAAAGCTCTTTTGTTAAGCTGATATCTGTAAGTATTTATGGCTGCCACAATTGGCTTTTGTTGGCAAACATTGTGTGTGTGTGTTGGGGGGAAGAAGCACACTGGCTTTAAAGTCTTTTGTCAGGAGAGCACATCGCTCAAGCACTGCTTCTGCTGGCGGCAGTAAGTAAGACGTGGTAGAACACAGCTTTTCTATTTCCCTGCAACATTATTTATAGGCTGAGGATAGTGTCTGGGAGCTTCGAGGGACTGCTGTGGGCTGGATAACGCTGGTACATACCAAACAGAGGCATTTGCTTACCTAACCTCCTCCATATCTGTCTGATAGTCCATCTGTAGGTAAAGACAGGTTCCCAGCACTGCTGATGTCCTCTCCAGAGTACAATCACTTGGCTACAGTTTGTGGCCAGCTGCGAAGCCACATCAAAAGCTGCGTCAATGTTAACGGTGGCTGTAATAAACTATACTCTCCTAATCCTTGCTTACATGACCATCAAATCCTCAAATCCTACATACTGTGGGGCTAGATGATGTGAAGAAAAACATGAAATTGCTATTTATCTGAGTACTTTGAACATGTAAATGAAACTAAAGGCCTGCTACTTTGTTGGTTAGTCCTTATGTTCTTAAACATTAAAATTATAGAGTGGCTGATCTTTGACAAAAACATCTCTGGCCAACAGTAATTAATTTAACAGTGATATCTGAGTAAATTTAACAAGGCCAGTGAAATCAGGAGTTGTCAGCTAGAACTTTTACTGATTGTTAATGATGTAATTAACAATCAGATATTCTTACTCGTTCAGCCCAACATGCTGTTTGAGAAACACGTTTTTAAATTTAAAAAAATCCAACATTGCATTTGTTCAGCTGCAGACTCTGCACTGCTAATTATTTTCAATCTTAAATAGTAGTTTACTCTTTTTACCTTCTTTTTTTTGTAACTTGTAAATATGCAATTTAAAATTGCTTTTGTTCGCATTTGTGTAATGAATGACTCAAACGATGAATCAGTCATAACTAAAAGGTTGCCAATATATTTTCACTGTTCCCTCCTTTTTGTTTGTGGACAACCCGGAAGCTTTTTTAATGACCTTACCATGTCCCTGTTATATGCTGGCTCCCTCCTTTATGTGTCCACACTGGGCCGTGAAGTGTTCATTGACCCATGACCAATTGCTTCTATTTAATTACTGTGATCACACATGCTGTGTGCCTTTGGCCTGATGACATGGTGTTCCCCAGGGAGCATGAATAGGATCGCGTAGGTCAGTGTCTCATTGAAGGTTGTCTCCCGTCCTCCATTCCTCCAGACATATGCCCTGCCCCCAGGCCAGCTGAATCCTGTCCACACACACACACACACACACACACACACACACACACACACACACACACACACACACTCTACCATCTCAATGGAATGAGAGTGCACACAGCAGACCACATTGGCTCTTTTCCAGATTGTGCCATATACAATAAAGCTGTGCTGCGGTCAATATGATGGGCTCTTCGGTATGTAATAATGGAGAGAGGTTGTAGTGGAAAATGTTGCAATTGTGAAGTGTGTTTTTTCCTATAGTAAGCTGCTTTCTGAAAAAAAAAACAACCGGATCTCTTGGCTAAGAACAAATGCCAACTCGAAGACCTCCACTTGTTTTCAGCAGCTACTCTGCCGAGAGTGAGGTATTTTCTTTTTTTGTGATCAAATTTTTAATTATTTTTATGTGTTTAAGGTTTGTCCGTTAAATACATTAAAAAAAAATACAAATTACATTACACTGAGACAGAGAACCAGGGTAAAAAAAAAGATTAAAACAAAAACAGAGGAAAGACGGGAGGTGGGGAGACAAAACAGCACATGCAGAACCAGAAACTCACAAACACACACATACACAGACATGCACAGACACAAACATAAACAGACACACACAGACAGACACAAGACAAGGGACCAAACACCTGCGCAAGTTAGAGGACCTCACATATTCTGCCAAGTGTCCGGAGTCTCCAGGGAGTCTTCAGAGAGTTCCATATACATCACATCCAAATAGGAAAGGATCCATGTGCTCATACACAGGTCGTTAGGCATTTTCTAACAGGTTGCAATCATTCTCTTTGCAGCTGTAAGTCCAGCAAACACAGCATGTTTCTAAAGGTGAGAGTGAGGTATTTTCAAAAGCAATTTAATGATCGGTTTTGACCTCCTCCTTTCCCCCCATACCTTCTTCCACTATGCTCTACACTATTGGCAGGCTTTCTCATTTCAGTGAGCAGACATTTCTGGAGAATGGCAGGCTCATCTGACATGTAGGCGGACATGTTTCCATTGAATCACACAGTGAAGTTCACTTGCACTGAGTTTTTTTTTTCCAGGTACTTAAATGCATTTAGTCTCGCACAGCAGAGGCTACCAACCCTCCCAAAGCTGCTGAACCACTCTGCTGCTTGTGGATTGTCAAAAGCAAGTCTCTAAATCTGCAAATATATGGCCCATTTCCTTTTGACTCTTCTTGCCGACTGCTGATTTAGTGAAATGCATATTTAATGTTGTGTGCTGAATGGGTTAGCCATCCCTCATCAGGTTCAGAGGCTCAGCTGGTCCTGCTCAGTGATTCTTCTAATCCCCTACCTGCTGAGTTGACCTTTTAATAAACCAAAGGCAGCTTTACTCAGGTTGCTTCTAAATACTATTTCTTACCCTGCTCGTTTCATTTCTACAAACCTCCTTGTTGTGAATGTGTCTTTAAAACATAGCGCAGCAAGTGTATCTTTTATAATAAATAATAATAATTTGTACTGTTTAATGATCCCCAGTGGGGAAATTACAATTTAAACTCTGTTTTTGTTAGAAATCACTACACACCGGCCTGAAATACACACATATGCTCAGGACCTATTCATGCATGAATGGAGAAATGTCCAAGTATCGGGGCTGCCAGTGCTGGACCAGCGCCCTGAGCGGTTGAGGGGGTACGGTGCCTTGCTCAAGAGAACCTTGAACCATTGAATGCCTTGAACCATTGACCCTCCGGTTCCCAACCCAACGCCCAGCAGTCGCGGACCCCCCACTCTGACATCTCTCCATTAGTGCATAAATAGCACCTGAGCATGTGTGTGTATTTCAAACCTGCATGTAGTGTGTAATAACAACAGTGTAAATTGTAATGTCCCCGTAGGGGATCAATAAAGAGTATAAATTAAATTAAATTAGACACTACGTTCAGTTTCTCTAGAGACTAAGTAAGCTCTCAAACATAACCACTAGGGCTGGCTTAAAATAATCCATTCTCAGTTCAAATTGATCTTTGTATGAGTGATCTGATATCAATTTAATAAAATCCTGAAATCTATCTTTTAATAAATGTATTTTTCGTCATGAAGGTACAACCCAGCAAAAACCTGTTGGGGCTCAATTCCAAATGTAGGTAGCCTGACGTGGTCATACTCAGACTCTAGTCAGAATATGAGTCTGATTCTGCTCCATGGGCTGTGATTATGAGGCATGTTTCAACCAAAAATACCTCTGCACTCAATTGGATAGACCTACAACCATCAGAGCAACAGAGTACGTGACATATGTTGAACTTTTGCCGAATCCTGTAGGAAGGACGGCAAAAACATCTTTCCGATCGACAACCACCTCTATCGCAGTTCTTTGTTCCTCTTTATAAATGACTGCGCTGTCGATATCTTCTAACAGACTCAATGGAGGAATCTACACACCTCAGTTCTCCAGCGGCAGCCATCTCAGTTGTAAACAAATTCAACCCAAGTGCTCTTTAGTGACGTGGTTGATTACTTTACTGCTCATCTGTTTGTCATCGTATAAAGCCCGCCCCGACATTTTGGTTGGACTAAACAGCTCTGGTTCGAGCGTAGTTGCTCCACAATGACTAGTCCAGACCAAACTTCCCGACCTCAAATGTTGTGGGCGGAGCTACGTTTGGCTGGCATCCAGGCTATTAACCTGGTGCATAATAAAAATATTGGAGGGTTGCTTCTCGCTTGTAAAGTTTACAAGATAATCATCTTTTTTAGATTCAAGCAAAAATTGGTAATGTAACAGAAATTTCCCTAATCTAGTAGATGGTAGAAGTGTTATTGAATCAGGACCTTGCAAATCGGAATAGAACTGATTGAGGAAATGATTGTTTCTGGCACAGTTTCAACAAAGTGTGTACCCACACCGTATTCAATCCTCATCCCAGGATGCATTTGGTATTGTTGCCTCTTAATGACCTGTACACAGGGATGTCGGACTGGGGGGAAAAAATGAGACTCAGTACCCAGGGACCTCATGTGTGGAAGACCCAAAAATATGCATGAAAATGCCTTTCTACAGTTCCCAGAATTTTGTGCTAAGGCCCTGCGTAGTACAAACCAGTGACAACACTAGCAGATAGAAATGAACAGCACCCTGACTAGACTCATAAAGTGATGTGGGAAACCAGTTAATAACTCCCCCTCCATTCCTTTTTATATATTGATTGTAGCTTATCAGCTGAACAAAGCTAAAGTGTCTGCTTACCCTACTGCATCTGTATGTGCATTTTGATTGATTTCCAGTTGGAGTACTGTATCAGTCAGATACACTGTGCTTTTAGGCATCCAGTCTTAGGTAATGTGTAAATTTCTGTTTTCTTTGAGTCTTTTAAGTCTTGTTTCCCCCCCACCCAACTAGAGTTTTTATCTGCACTCTTGTAAGATGTTGCAAATCTCCGTGTTTGACACACTCACTGAGAGACCAGATTGTTTCAATTGTCAGTAGTTTTATAAGCATGAAAAACTGATTAATGTTAGAGTGATTTGCCCATTTTCAGTTTCGAGGAAGCTTTAGGAAATCTATCACTGGTGTAATTACCTCCATGAAACTGTTTAAAACAAATAAAAAAAGCAGAAGTAACCGATGAGCTGGTTATACACAAAACCGCAGCATGCTCACTGGGCTGATGGGAGCAGTAAGTACCGGCTATTCCAGTCCTTCTCCAGAGCTAGTGTAGGTAAACATTAAGGGGAACTGTGGGACTCTGCCTTCCTACTCAGTGACGCCGCATTGAGTAAACTGGCAACAGGAAATACTGGTATTCTGTCAGATAGAGTAGCAGAAAGTGTTGCAATCATTTCCATGTCCCTTTTTTTATCCATCTGCATTTGTGAGTGTCATACTATAAATATGTGTTTAGCTAAGAACTGTTGTATCAGTTTAGCGAGACAGGATTTGTCATATGTCATTCATCTGTGGAGCAGGGACCAGCAAGTGCTCTCCAGCTTTAGGAGTGTTGTCATTTTGCGGTGACTAATGCTGCCATGCTGATGTACACAAGATGTTGCGGTGTTTTATGTTCCCTTGACTGAAATAGACAACTTCAAGGCTTGAGTTAAACCCCGAGGTATCAGCCTGCAGCCGTGAAATATGAAAGGCTCGACTTACTCAGACATTTAACAGATGCCTTTATCCAGAAGGGAGCCAAATTACAGTCCAATATGCAGCTGCCTTTATGTGATAATGCAATCCTCCAATTCATATTAAGCACATGAACATTAAACTGTGGTCTTACACATGAAACCTGCCATCATTTATACAGATGAGTTCTGCAACGAGATTAATCGGTGCAGTTATTTTTTTAAAAGCACAAGCGCTCTTGTCACAGCTTCTCTATTTTGAGGATTTGCTTCTTTTCTTTGTCATAAATCACAAACTGAAAATGTTTGGGTTTGGGACTGTTAATTGGACAAAATAAGACTGGTCATATTTGAAGTTGTGATACGCACTATTAAACTAATGTTTGACATTTCATTGATTAATTGATTAATCAAAAGAGGCAGTCAGCAGATAACTTGATAATGAATAGCTTGCAGCTCTAATCTAAATCAATATTGTACTTACATCACTTTTGAATTATACCTCTTTTTTTGGATGTGAACACAACCCTTGTGTTGACTAAGAGAACAGTCACAAGGAAGGATTATATAATGAAATATCTTGCTTTTGTAATTAATCAACAGGTGTAGGTGTGGTGGTGTTTTGTTTTGTTTGGAAACGTGTAATCTGAGTCACTCAAAAAACAGAATTACACTTTGATATGAAGCCGGCGCTAGAGAGAAGACTGCTGAGAAACTCCGGAAAGGCTTAAAGTGTACTGGTGTGCTTTTAGTCCATCGGTTTATGAGAACATAACCTATTTGTACTACTGTATGAAGTTTGATATCATTCCGAGCATTACACAGTTGTTACATTAGCTCCAGGTCATGGTGCAATGGACCCTAGGGTGAAATTACTCCTAACCATCACTTTAAGTGGAGTCTACACTGGACATGTTGTGCCACTTCTTTGTCTAATGCGATGGATAAAACACAAGCATTTTGTCTCACGCTGCCTTTACAAACACCTTTCCAATTAAAAGTGTAGTTGAGAAACAGCATTAAATTAAAAGTCTGAAAGCATGTGGAGAAGGAAAACTCTATTGCTTTCAGCCTCAGCCAATCAGAAAGTGTGACCGGGTAATGAACAAATTGGTGTGAAGGAGAAAGGTTTTTAAAGAACAAAATGTGTGCATGTGGGGGAAAAAACTGTTGAATTCTTTGGCTGAAATATTTAGTTGAAGAAGTGAAATAGTTTAAAATGGAGAGTGTGTCTGCCTAAGTAAAAGAAAATAGACTTTGGTTCACAGAGCTGAAGTGTTATTGGTTAACCCACAAGCCTGCCGAATTGTTTGAAATTAAAGTTTTGTCAGTAAGACAACAAGGTTTTTAGAATCTGTCTATATATATATATATATATATATATATATATATATATATATATATATATATATAATATGAATCTTAATCTTCCCAGGAAAATATCAGCTCCAGTAAGCCTGATCGAGAAGAGGAAGAGAAAAAGAAGACAGCTGTTGGGTGGAAAGTGTGAAGTCATTTGTCATGGTTGTGGGTGGTGGAGGGGAAGGTGAGGCGGAGGGGGGTACGGTGTCGGCCCCGGGGACTCCTCCTGTGGCGGCTCTGAATTTGTCACAATGCAGGCTGGGTAGGGATAATAAAACTTTTACAGCCATTAACCGAGTGAGTCACAGCGGGCGATGTCTGCAGAAACAATGAGATGGGCCGGGCTGCGGCCGGTTACACAGCAGCATGTCGGCCTACTCCAGCTCAGCTCCTACAGCTGTCACTCACAAAAATCACTATGACCTCTTGACCCACCTATGCTGGATTGTTGTGTTTGCCAGATTGCTGGCTTTGACTTCATGAGAGCTTTTAATGGCTGTAGGACTTTGCAGCACCACTGGTTCAGAGAGACATGCTTGGTTGGTACAGAAATCATATCCTGGAAAGAAATGGGTATACAGTAGGGGTTGCCCGAGTGTTTTTTTCTAGACCAATACCGATTCCAATTATTAGTAGTTAAAGTGCCCATATTATGGAAAAATCACCTTTTCTGGGATTTGTGGTGTTATTTTGTGTCTCTGGTGCTTCCACACGCATACAAACTTTTCTTCATAACAATGATTAGTGGTAACAGCAGGAGTAGCAGTCATTGTTTTAGAGTCTGTATAAATGATAGGAGTTGCTATGCAACTCAGCTCTCCACATCCAGAATACCGCACATATGCACTGCATATGCATTACGTATCATATAATGATCCGATATTGGCAGCACGAGTATTGCCAAATACAAATTTTGGCCCTGAATTTGTGCTTTTGAGTAGTATTGACCAAAATAATCTCAATTATTACTTTATTTACTTTTTTCATAATCGAGCAGCCGTACCTTTGGGTAACAATAAGCTTCCCAACAAAAAAAAAAAAAAAGGATTTTACATAAAGCAATGAGGTAAAACAAACTGCTTAATATAGGGGAGGTTTATTTTTGAAATGTGTACAGTGAGATTCAGAGAATAAGCTAACAAAGTGAACAACATTATTTCTTTATGACAGATATCTTGTTGTTAAGCCGCAGACAAGCTGTTATTTCTCTCTGTGTAACACCATCCAAACAGCACTCAGCATTCAACCCTGTGTTTTACAGTATCTCAGTGCTGCAAGTGGTCCTGACAGTGAGACTAATGAGGTAAGGCTTTGCCCTCTCTGGCATGTAAGAAATGCTATGTTTTCATAAGATCTTATCTGGTTCACTTTCTTATCACTCTCATATCCGCCGATAATCATCACACATGTTAGCTTTCTGTCATTGTGCAGCTGTGTCAACAATATATGGTAACCAATGAGGATTTTAGAGGCGCTAACAGTATTTTTTTCTTCAAGAAGTCAAGAGAAACACTTCACTCCATTTTATAAATAATGATTCATCTCAGTAACTTAATACACAACAATAAAGGTCAATTGTGGGTTTCTGCCACCTGCTGTCATAGCCACAGTCTTTATGTTTGGATGCAGGTTACTGGGAGAATTGCAGACTGCTCTCATGAAATGGCGTATGTATGACACGCCAATTGGTATGCCGTTATTGGCGTGTTATAGTGACTTGTTAGCGTGTTTATCAACGCCGTTTGGCCTCCATTGACTTACATCACCTTGCTATAGCATGTGAATTTGTGCCGTAGCGAGTAGTTTGAAAGGCTGAAAGTTAGCGTAGGAAGGTTGGTCGGGGGGTAAAACACAGAACTTTCACTCAGAAGACCTGGAATTGAAAATGCTTACAGATAACATGCCACTTGGCTTAAGAAAGTCGTGTGTATGTTTACGTAAAGTCCCGATGTCGTGTTGTGTTTCCTGTTCACATGACTGGTAAATATTCAGGTTACTAAACCAACAAATAACTGTAATAATTCTGTAATGTGCTGAGAGAATAGCCAGCTTCAGGTCTGCTTAGCATGCTCTTTGAGACGGCTTCCTTCCTGTGCTCTATATTTAACGACACCACATTAAATTTTAACCATGAGCCTTGATTGCTTACATTGTGAAAGGCTCTCATCTCCTTTAGCAAAGATGCGTTGCCCAGGATAGCATGTCCCTTGGTGTGAATAAGATATGATATTGCATTGGATTGTTGAAACAGAGACAAAACAGGAGAGGATGTGACCAGCTGCAGAATTGTTGGGCTTAGCGTTCAATTCACGAGACGACAAGAGAAAACATTCTATGGTGAGTTGATGGCTTAATCGACGTGTCTTTCAGTCAGAGTATGAGCTTTGGTTGCATCATATCCTCTGTTTTCTCACTGCACTCATTGGATTATTTCACTGAATTAAATATTCAGCAAAAGAGAGAATGTGCTATATGAAGAGTGTAGCAGCTTTGAATTTAGAGTATTAACCACGTGTAGCTATAATCACTTCTTATTGCTATAAGCTAACCACAGGAGCACCAGGGAGGTTGAAGCTGCATACTGAAACCATCCTTGCTTTCTCATAGTATACACACCAGCCACATGTGGCTTCTCTGCCCTTTTTGTTTCCTTCTTTGAAATACAATTCCCATATTAACCCAATAACCCAGTTATATAAGATGTGCTGCATCTTGAGGGTTGCTGCAAAGCCCCTTATGTCATTTCCCCCAGTAGTCTTAACGTTAGGACACCAATTGGAGATTTAGATATTTGCTCAAAAGTAGGGTGGGGGTACAAATGGCCTAATCGAATCTGGATTAGGGCTGGAGAATTAATGAAATGTTTTATTGACATCGAAATTCAAAAGCTGTTATCAACTTATTTTTCCAATGAAGATAACTTTGTGCAATTTTTATGAAACTAAAATGTGACTTTTTCACAAGACGTTTTCCTTTCAAGCAATGTTTGCTTTCATTTCAATTTTATACATTTTCAATAAATAGCCATAATAGTTCCCCCTTTGTATTTCCTTCAATTATTTTAAAATCACAAAAATAAGCACTTTTGAAGTAGAAAAAAATATCTCACCTTCAATATTTGAGCATATATATACACTAAAATCCTTGCCAATGAACTATGAGGACCAAAACAAAAAACAAATCACAATTCTTTTTTAATTATCGTTCATTTATTGTTATAGATTATGGGTCATATCGTGCAGCCTTAGTCTGGATCCTTTGAAATTTTTGATCTAAACTTTCAAAATCAGCACGCGACTAGTTTGTAACCAAAGATCAAAGATCGAGTTTAGAGCCGTAATCATTTCATGTTGGTTTAGAAGATAGAGACACTACATTTGTAGTTGTCTAATTCATGTTCACAAGTTGTAGATACCAGCGGAAACCGAGATGAACAGCATGTCCTATTAAATGTTCATGAAATATGTATGTGACGCTTTTGAATATCACATGTAGCCTTTATTTTGACCACCTTGTGTTTCACAGACTACTTCCTTCAGATACCGGAGGTCCTGATTCAGAACATTTAAGTTGTTAAGCTTCATAAATGTTTAATTCTGAGAGTCAGATCATTTATCCAGAGAAGACTTGGCACTCTGTTGGTCGTGTTGAACTGCTAAAACAATGATGCATTCACAGTCATGGTGGTGCTACAAACCGAGTAACAAACCGCCTCTGGTCTGAATACAGACTCCTGCTGCAGGGATTACATTACCTCGAGCACACATTAAAGTTACATTTTGGTGTGTGTAAACAGAACAAGATGAATAAGAGAGTGAGGAGAACGCCGAGGTTTGATAAATTATGTGCTTGCGATTAGAGCCAGACCGACAATATCTGTGGGCCGATATTATCGGCAACATTACATATTAACAAATTTTCCAAACTATCGGTATCAACATTTATAATATTATTATTATTATTATAATACGGTCAGAGTCGAACCAGGGCCCGCTGCGTCGAGGAGTAAAGCTCTATAAATGGGCGCCTGCTCTACCAACTCAACTCTCCAGCCGCCCATATTTTTTTAAATATACTGTATATTAGCAGATATATTGGAATATCAGATTTTTAAATCACCAAATCTTTGTATTGATATTGGCCTATCATTTAGCGGTCCATCTCTACTTGCTCTGGTAACCCCTGATGGAACCGGATATCTGAACCCAACTCTACCCTTTATAGTATTTAGGATTTTTTTTATCTGGAAAGTTAAATTGCCACAGCTTTAATATTGTTTGTCTTCATCACTGCAAATGTTAAAGCTACATTGTGTAATGTTTGTAGTTGTTCATTATCAAAATCTGTATCGCCCTTCACAAACTTGTCCTTTTTTATGAATATTGACCATCAATTTCAAGTATTCCAATTGACTTGGAATTTGCCATTTACGCTTGCATGAACTGGGGATGACGCTCCAGAATCATGCGCCATCTTGAAATACGTTTGCCGGTAAGGGACATACACGACGTACTGCTCCGCCTTTCGTGCTTTTCTCTCAGTGGCACTGACTGGGACGAGTGCCAGAGAGGGAGGGAGGGAGGGGGAGAATATTTACAGCAGACAGATTTGAAAGCCTGTTGCACCTATTCACGAGGACATGTAACTGAGTTAAAAAGAGAATTAAAACAACAATGCTAAGATGGAAAGAACAAGGATTTTAAAAGGGACAAGTAATTCTGCCTAGTTGTGTAAATTAGAAGGCTACTTGCTTGGCTAAATGGACTGTAAATGTAAATGGACTGTATTTATATAGCGCTTTTCTAGTCTCAACAACTACTCAAAACTCTTTTACATATTACATGAACCATTCACCACTCACACACATTCATACACTGTGGCTGAGGCTGCTGACAAGGTGCCACCAGCTCATCACACATTTGCACACCGATGGATCTGGGGCAACCATAGCACCATAGCACTGGTACTTTACTAACATTAGCTTACATATATATGGGAACCTGATAGCTGATGTTAACAATGAAATAATGTAAAAACTGCAAAATAATGTGAAACTATTATAACACTGGTAGGGACACTCACGGATGAAGTTTTCGCTGATTTCAGGTTTGGCCCCGTGAGAGTTAGAACGTGCTTGGAAATGGGGGGAGCTAGAAAGTGAAATTCAGTTGGTTGTCATGTACAATTTAACCGCTAGATGGAAGAAATTCTTACACAATGTTGCTTTGACACTAAACCAGTGATGAATTTCCTCTGCCGTGGTTGGCTGAACCTGACGTGGATTTGGGCTGCTACCAAGAGTGCTGCAGACTGAGAGCAACCCAGCAATGGCACCCTGGCCTCTGTCTGTTTGTCCCTCTCTGTCAGCAGGTGACAGAAAGCCACAGGAAGCCACTGTCAGCTGCCTCGGGAGCAGCGTGAACTATGCAGGAAGTGACTGCCAATCCCTCCTCATTTCCTCCGCTCTGGTCCCTGACTGCTGGTTTTGGACGGCGCTCTCCCGGAGCTGCACGCCATCAATATGCACTAATGATAGGAATTAGCAATGAACCACTGGACGCTGACATTAGGCAGATCAACAAGATGCTTGTTCCTCTATTTAATAGTATATGGCAAGCTGCTAGGACATAGGAGCTGCACGTTGCACAGATTAGGACCAGATTGAATTAGCTGTGGCTCGACAAGTATGAGTGAAGCCTTTAGTGGTTTGTATGGTACGAGAGTACTTGTGCTAGAGTTTAGAGATTTGAATGGCAGAGGAAACGGAGCAGAGTTTACAGCAGGTTGAGAAACCCTAAGCCCATTTTTCCATGATCTCCTCTTTGTCCTGTTTGTAACAAAGGCAGGAAACATCAGAAGATGTCAGCAGAGTAGCCTATTTCCAAAAATCTAAGAGTAAAAAACACTATAAGCATTGAGTATTTCTGTCTGCTGGAGCTGGCTGTTATTCATCACATATACCAAAAACAGTATACAAGTTTCAATAACTTACATTTTTACCTTAAGTTATCAAATCATAGTGCTGGAGATAAAGAAATGAATCAGACAAAATATTTAAAATGACAGATTAACCTTTGTGTGGAAAATATAAATGATTTAATGCTATTCAGCATGTGTAGCCCAAGTCCATAGTTGATACTGAAAAGTGCTTTGTGCTTGCGGTGATTATGTTAGCTGTCTGTCACCCAGTAGCATTGACCCAATGCTGACCTATGGCTGCAGAGGAGGTTGTAGCCAGAGGAAAAAGACAACCACTGTGAACACATTCTCTGGTATTTCTTTTTATTTAGTTTGCTGGGGAATTTCCGTAGGAGGGAAAGGCAGATGCCCTTCAGGTAAGCAGTAGAGCAGCCTAAATGTGAGAGGGTGAAAACGTATAAGCATTGGTGAGACCTGGCCACTTTTCAACCTTGCAGTCTAATATTGTTGTGTATATTCCATATTCTCATGTTTTCCCTCGACAGCCTTTTTCTTTTGTTTCTTTCTTTGCTTTATCCAAATATCCCAGATGTTGATCCTCCAGGAGTGGCTTTAGCAGCTGGGATTGATTTCTCCAGACCGCATCCTTGTGTTACCCCCCCACCTCCACCCCATCCAGTGCGTTCTTATGCTGGGAAGTTACTGTCTCGCTGGCATTGAGCGACTCCCTCTCCCTCCTGTGATAAATATTGTAGGCTTTTGCCAGTCGTGGCCAGACATAGTCAGGATATTGCTCTGCTTTTAACACCAGAAGGACTTCCGCTTCCCGGCTCTTTGAACCAGGCGGTGCAGGAGACAAGAGACAAGAGTGTAATTGCCAGGGTGGAATGTGCTGTTTGCCAATTAATGGCAGGCTCCTGTGAAAGAGGAGTATTGTAGGGGTGGGGATGACTTTTGGCTGCCATTGTTACTCCCTGATTGAGGCCTCTTTGAGAGTGGGGAGGCAGAGCTTGTTGAAACATCAAGAGCTCCAGGCCCTGGGGAAGACGTACACTCAATAGTGATATTCTTCGCTCTTCTCATTTTAATCTTTCATTATTAAAAATTGGACAAGATATCATTACCCTTGCATGCTTCAATTCAAATCTCTTGACGTCCTTTTATTGTTGATCAGAGAAAGTGTGATTTAAAGAGGCAGTATTCTTTAGAGCTTTTTGTTGTTGGTCTCTACCCTCTGTATCCTGCACAGCTGTTGCATCAGCATGTTAGGTTGAGTTTACATCTCAGGCCTTCAAAGGTGATGCAGCCCAATTTCCTGGCTCTCTCCTTTTCTACAGAAGGCATGTCAGCTCTCGGTGCTGCAGGAGTCCTCATGAAAGCCTCATGACCCACATCAAACAGTCAGATGGCCACAGAGAACATGTAGGTTGCTTTATGAATTTGCTCCTTGCAGCATGCATCACATTGTTTCCCCATAACCACATCTACATAAACTGTGTAAAGTTTTCAGGCTTGCAGGAAAGTTATTTTAATTTTTAAATCCCCAAACAGCATAAAGATATATGGGGCAAACACAATATGTTTTCTTTGATATCTAAGAGATGATTGATCTGTGATTCTCTTTCCATGTCTAGACTCTGTTGTGTTTTTTGTAATTCAGACGGCTTTGATAATTCAATGAAATACATCAAACACAGGATCCTGTCTGTCATCCCCTATTAAGCCTATCTTTTGTGAGTCAGTGGGTTATGAAGCCAGCAGCAGCTTACTGTGTATCACCA
Source organism: Percina caprodes (assembly GCA_013375575.1). Classification (NCBI taxonomy): domain Eukaryota; kingdom Metazoa; phylum Chordata; class Actinopteri; order Perciformes; family Percidae; genus Percina; species Percina caprodes. Next base: position 76,428 of record JABXJD010000088.1, on the reverse strand, counting down.
GCACTGAATGTACAAAAACAAATACTAATAATTTTCTCACCAAGAGGGAAACGGTATTGCTCTTTATTGTAGCACCAGGCCTTTCAGTTTAAAACCAAACATTCCTGTTGATGAATGTGGCTTCTGAGAGCTTGGAGTTTTTTTAATTCTTTGAATAAAAAAAGGATCAAGCATGCCGTGCTTTTCATTGTACCTCTAGACTGCCACAGCCTTTCATTACCCAGCGGGCTGAGGGAAAGGGGAATTGAAAGGTCTGTTCAGGAAACTCAGTCGACAGAAGGCAGACTACATGTCAAGTGAGCCGCAGCTGTTTTGTAGGGCGGTTGATCTGTTCTTCATGGCTTCATGAATCACTCTGCCTTCCAGCTACGATTTCGAACAGAGTTGTATTTACAATTGAATGGTACTTGCAAAAAAGAAGGGAAAAAAGGAATTGTTAAAAGATTAGAGCACGTTGCTCTCTGTAATCTTTTAACAGCTTATTATGAAGTAACTTACGCAATTTGAATGTATCTATTGACCATTTTACACACACATCAAAGACACTGTTTCAGTATGACTCTGGGTGGGGTGTGGGTGACTAGGTGACTTATTCACTGTCTTGCTAAGATACCACTCATATCTGTCTCATTATTAGAACATAATTAGAAAGAATGACATCTCCTACCACTTCTATGCGGAGGACTCCCAAATATATCTGCCCCTCAAAAGAGGTGAAAACAACTCCCTCATAGCTCTACTAGTGTTTAAAAGATATTAAGGCCTGTATGGCTTCTAACTTTTTAAATCTAAATGAAGATAAAACTGAGGTCATTGTGTCTGGACCCAACACCAAAAAGTCTATTGTACCTTAAAATAATGTTTCCAAAATCCTTTTAGTGGTTCAGTAACTTGTTGGACTGAAACATAAGAATAATAGTAACAATTCCCCTCCCAAGCTGTAGGGGGAACGGGGAGGAAAAGTGCTTTGGTGCCTACTGTAAAGCTGCTGGTTGACAAGTAGTTAATGCTAATGTAATTCTTGGTAACGTAAGATTACGACACCGTCCAACACGCTCATTTATTTTTAGTATGATTGTTTCCAGCTAACAACCATCCACTATCATTACAGCCCCGGGGACACATCCACAGTCAGCCCCCAGCCAGCTAGCAACCATCCACCATCATTACAGCCCCGGGGACACATCCACAGTCAGCCCCCAGCCAGCTAGCAACCATCCACCATCATTACAGCCCCGGGGACACATCCACAGTCAGCCCCCAGCCAGCTAGCAACCATCCACTATCATTACAGCCAACAGCGTGAGAACAGCAGCCACTCTTAACGTTACACCTCCGTTAGCGTTACCGGTGCCCCCTCTTTCGCTTTTAGTCCTCTTTACAGTTGGCTAAATTTACCAGACAAAACAGGAATAAGGCACCAAAAGGACTACTACTAAGTTAAAGATGTAGTAGCACTGGATCTGGACGGGAAGGATATCTCTAGGAGTTGAAGGGTGTGTCGCGATTCTGCCTTCTCCCACCGCGACACAGGTTCGTGGAGCTGAATGTCGCGATTTCGGTTTTATTTTCCATATTGTTACAGCCCTAATGAAGACATCCGCTACTGTTCATATTTAGGATGTGGGCCACGTCGATCCTCAGTGGGACTCCAACACCACTTCAGTTTCTCTTAGCTTTATCGGTGGCACTTGCCTCCTCCTCTTTCTTAGCTATTTGGAGAACTGTGTATGTATCAATGTTGTGTGCTATTCTTAGAAATACATATGAGTTTGCAACAGAAACACATAAATATACTGTATGAAAACTAATATTTTTTGTGTGTGTATGTCTACAAGTTTTCACAGGGCAAAATCTGTACATGAATGGATGAAGGAGAGTGTCAGTATTCATTCCTGTTATTGTTTTTCTTTCGTTTATTTGGTGTAATTGCGTTCTCAGTTTTGAAACTACAGGTCCCATATTGCTATCGGGATGCAAACAGGAAGGATAATGTTGCCATGGAGACATTTTTAGTCTACAATTTCTTACATGTTGGCAAATTTGCACTGTAACATGTCATGTTTAATTACCTATTTGGAGTTGTGTTTGCATTGTAAACATTAACGAACAGAACTATTACGGGGTTACTGTTGACACAGGAAAATGGTGGGGATGATGATGAGGCAAAATCTGAAGGAGCATCTTTTTATCTACCCTGGAAACCAAAAGTTCTCGCGAGAGCACAATTAGAATTTGCTCAGCAAGTTACTCTGGCTTTAAGTAATGCTGCTCATTAACTATGCCCTTGTAGCCAAGCTGCACCAATCACATTGGTGTATCTGATATAGGTGGGGCCAAAGGCCAGCTGCACCAATCACATCAGTGTATTTGGATGCTAGCTAAGACTCAGAGAATACTGCACTAAGTGCAACTTGCACAATAGGTTTATCTACATATTTATCATTACTAGTTAAGCAGTTGCACATTTTGTATTCCCAACTTGTATATATTTCAAATATTTGTTCTTGTATTTTATCCTATTATTATTTCAGGTACATTGTATGTATGTATGTATGTATGTATGTATATTGTATCCTAGTATTTCATTATATTTGTATTCTGTGCCGTGTGACTGATTTCTCAGCATTTAAAGTTATGACTCTGAGAAGCACTGTGATTTTAAGATTTTGAAGTTGCGTTAATTGGATACTCGAGGTTAATCCAGCCCCTGATGGCATCTTTGATGCCATGTAGACCACCAGTAACAAAGCTATGTGAGAGATGATGCATAATGACAGTCCCTATATAGACATACAAAAAGCACCAATTAATCACATCAAACTGCTGTCTCTTGCCAAGACAGCGAGCCGCTACGCCAGCCCTTGCTAGCAGCACTGTAATTAATTTATGTTAAAGCCAAAATAGCGTGCTATTTAAGTTGTGTCAAATTATAAAAACTTAACGTTTCTTGTGTGATCCAAACAATGTCTCCGCGATTTCACTCGGAAAAAGAGCTGTGTGCTTTGCTGATTCCCTTTGTTGGCGTTAAAAGCTGTGTTATTGCATAGCTGCAGGAGGATTTTCAATTCTCTACTTCTTTTTATGGACTTGAATGCCTGTGGCCTATTTGCAGCTGAAGTACTCTCGGCTACCTGGAGGCCCATTGTGTTTCCTGAAGACAATCTTTTTAGTTACACAGCCTTTTGCTCCGATGATTCCGCTTCCACTCTTTCCCTATGATCTGCTGTAATGGCAATCCACTCCGCTTGATATCAACACAGAGAAAAGACCCACAAAGCACTTCAACCTGGAAAGAGAAAACTCATAAGAAATGTCTGCTGTGCCAAGCTTTTCCCACCCTGCCAATGTCTGAACCCCTCAGTTAACATATTGGCTCCACTTCCCCTATTATGTGGCTGATGTAAACTGCCAGCCCTGTGCTGTTAACTGTTGAGACATGTAAGGGGCTGGCTGATGGAGGAGACGAGCAATCCTAAACAGACTGCATTATTAGGTACACAGCTGGAAGCTTGCAAGCCTCTCATTTGTAGTGCCGCAATGGGAGCATAAACAACGGTGTAATCTCCCCAACTTCAATGATGTAATCAGTGGTAAAAAAAGAAACTGATGATAGGCTGCTATGAGTGAGCCGCGTGGATGCATACGATAGCACCACTGTTGTCGTCAAGCTCACTTTCAGTGCATTGTGTGCTTTCTTTGCTGCCATTGTGAAGGAAATCTGCTCATGTTTTACAGCCATGTGGGACCACTTAGGCTCAGATAAATGGTTATATGTTGATCTGAATAGGTTTTGTGTTAAGAGTAAGTTTAGTGATCTCCACTTGGAAAATGGATAATGCGCTCAATGGTATGTACAATTTGTAAAGGCCAATATGTTCTATATTCTTGATTATACGCTACATTTGATCCATTTTCACTTCATCCC
>JABXJD010000088.1:0-67500 GCA_013375575.1 Percina caprodes | reverse complement strand
ACACCCACCGCCCCATGCTCCAACACAAACATGAGCACACATCTCATGACGGAGTTTGATCGTGGTGACCTTTAAGCCCTGCTGTCACATCACTATCGATTCTCTTCCTGGATCAGACCTCATTATGTGCACACATAATGAGGTCTGATCCAGGAAGAAAATCAGCTAAAGCATGATTCCTGCTCCACCAGCCCAACCTTACAACACACAACCTTATCACAGCTGGATATTTCATCACTGTAGTCAGCCCAGTCAACCATAGACAAGACTTGATGAATCTGATTTGACTATGTGAATTCTTAATAAGGGACGCCCCGAATCTTCATCTTCATTTCTGATTGTGTTATGACTCGGATGGATTACATTTACACCTAAAATTAACATCAGATATGGCAATGGAAATCATTCAGAGCTTCTGGTTTCTGTGATTCTAGGTAGGGCTGCACAATTAATCGCAATTTAATTGAAATTGCAATATGGACTAGTGCAATATCCAAATCACAAGGGGGGTAAAAATGCAAAATACAAATGTCAAACCATTCTGAATTAAGTATTGTTGTGCCGCAGTGACCTCCCAGCCTACAAATCCTATCCTACAGACTTAAGAATCTTTGTTTGGTACAGATCCACGCAAAAATCACAATATAATCATGAAAATGAGAATGATTGTTTAATTATTCGCTTCAGTATTGTGAATCATAACGCAATTGCTATAGCAGTCAAAAATAATTGCAATAAGATATTTTCCTCATATCATTCAGCCCTAATTCCAGGCTACCTTTGCTCGCTTTTATCTGGTACACCGATGTAATTGGTGCAGCTCGGCTACAAGGGCATAATTAATGAGCAGCATTACTCGATGCCAGAGTGACTCGCTGAGCAAATTCAAATTGTGCTCTCGCGAGAACTCTGGGTCTCCGGGGTAGAAACGATGTGAAGACAGAATAAAATAGGTTGCTGACTAGAGTACAGGAAATTCAAACTTGATACTTGAGTATTGTTGTCTAAGTGGCAAAACAAAGCTTTAAAGAATATATTGTCGACAAAAATCTAGCATTGTCAAAACAGACATTTTCAACAATTTTGTGACCGAGTGTATCTCTGACCTTGTGTTAATGCAATTTAGTGCTGCAAACTTGCATCGGCATCTGCATATGATGTGCTTTTTATGCTATTTGCTCAGTCCGAATACAATCCAGTCACGCAGGATGCCTTAAAGCCTTAAAGTCAAGTTTAACAAGGCTCACAGAGACACCCAGCTCTAAGTGATGCAGTCTGTCCACACACGAACACTCAGAGGAAATGATACAAAAAGCTATTGTGTGTACATACCCTCCCCCAGAAAAAGAAGGTAACATTTAAAGGGAGTGAGTCTGGAGGATAGAGGAGAGTTTGCTTAAAGGACGGTCAGAAAGCTGCAGTGTTTTGACTTTAGGTAAATGTCACAGTAATGTCAACTGCTTCCCTTCCATAAAAAGAGGAGAGGAAGGTTAAGTTGTTTTTGTTTGGTGGTGGATGGGGGGGTTGTTGCCGAGTGGGAATAAGCTATGAGGATGAATGTGATTTTTATTATCATTATTCTTTGCAAGCCAAGAAAAACAACTCGTTGACATGGTGATTTGTATGAACTATCAGCAGGAGTTAGTTGTGGTGATGAGAGAATTTGTGTTTTTGCTATTAACTTTTAGGAAGGTCAGCCATGAGTCGGCAGTGTGCAATCAATATTACATGTTTGCTCTTTTCACAGTTGAGATCCTGCCTTTCTTACAGGGCGCTTTTGTATCCTGACATCTTCAGCAGTCTTTTTTTACTGTATATATTTATACGTTCCAATACACAGTGATACACCCACCACTAATAAGAACAGTGCTGGCTCAAATAGCACATTAAAATAGTCACTGTTTGGCTTCTGCTGCTCGCAGTATTAAACGGGGCCAAATTAATATTTTCAACTGCACAAAAATATTGACATTTGAATTCTCTATCATTTGTGATGCATAGTTATTCCTCATTTCTGTAAAGATTTATAAATTGTCACGGAGGCTCATTATTGGCAGAAAGGCTGGCCTGAGATTCCTGGGCCTGGAGCAGGGAGAACAGAATGCATTTACATACTAATTGAATTCATGTCCATGGTGCAAATTGTGCCAACAAAACAGCAGGCACCTGCTTTAAAGGTATGGAAATGTTTGTGAAAGCAATGAATTAAAGGAGCACTTAAGTTCCAAAAGTGTAACTTTTTTTCCTTATCAGTCCAATAAGACATTTTCTTTGGTTATTTAATGGTACAGTAGATGTCTTTGAAAGGAGTGAGTATGTAACATGTCTTTAAGAGAGAGTTGCTTTCTTTGTAGCCTTAATGTCGCAAGGCCAGTGACTTTATAGTCTATTCTTGACTTAGCAAGCCCTAAAAGTACAGTATCTACTGCATTAACGGCTCGCTGAGCAAATCAGCCAACCAGATACACAACTGTAGGGTTTACATTCTGCTTCAATGGAAGTATTGCATGGTTTATTTTCATTCCATTTTTATTAGGGGTGGGGTACAAAAATCAATACAGCATAGTATCGCAATATTTTCAGTGGCAATACTGTATCGATACACATGAGCTAGTATGGATCTTATTATTATATACAGTATGTGTTGGTCAGTTTGTCTGCTTGACAATCCTATTTTGCAACAATAAAACTGAAGTGAGATGAACAAACAGAAAAATTTTCTTTTTCGATAAAACAGATGACGTCATTTGAAATTGGGAAACATTAAAAGTTGGTAAAAAGATAATAAATTGCAATATATCGCAGAATATTGCAATATGTTTAAAATCGAAATAATATCGTATACATGATTGACATAAGTATCGTGATGATAACGTATCGGGAGGCGTCTGGCGATTCCCACCCCTAGTTTTTATGAGAGAAAAATGCTACAGTCGGGAGAGCTCTCATTCTTGGACCATCAGTATCTCAGGGAAAGTCCAACTGGACTGAGAAAGTTTTTCTTATCTTCAAAGTTCTGTATTTGAAAATTCATCCAAAGAACCTTAAGTCTCGGTGGACCAATTGGGTTCACCATATCAGGACGAGTGAGATAATCTCTGGCAGAGTATTTAATATACTTTTACATTTTCTGCACTCATTGCTCCCTTTGAGATCAGTTACATACTGTAAAATGACTTCTCTGGCTTCAGTGTACCTAGTGGTGCATGGGAGCTTTTGTCTAATCTAGATCCAGCTGTGCAGCATTGATTTGTGGGATGAATCTCCAGCAACTATACAGATATTTCTGTTACGGGCACCTGATAGCTATGAATGGATGACTTGGATGAGAGGCGAGGAAGAGGAGAGCATCGTCTTTTGAAGATCAAAGTTTACTCATCCACTCTTCACTTTTTAACATTTACTTCATGGGCGGCTGTGGCTCAGTGGTAGAGCTGCCAATTGGATGGTTGGTGGTTTGATCCCTGGCCTTGCAGTCCCATGTCGAAGTGTCCCCGGGCAAGACACTGAACCCCGAGTTGCCCCCGAAGCAGATGGCACCTTGTACGGCAGCCTCGGCCACAGAGTATGAATGTGTGTGAATAGTTCCTGTACTATGTAAAAGAGCTTTGAGTAGTTGCTAAGACTAGAAAAGTGCTATATAAGAGCAGTCCAATTCCTTCCTTAGCTGTGAGAGAGGTGCAGTAACATCACTCCAGCAGAATGTAATAGGGATGAAATGAGGTGCTAGTTGGCTGAATAATGGGTACAGGATTGGCAGTGCCTGTTTTATAAGGCAGTTTGAATATTAAGTTGCCGGACATGAGGGGAAAAGACCTCTTAGAAGTCTATGTCCCGATGTCATTAACCAGGCCGAGGGAAGCCGTGAGAGACTGAATGGATGATGGTAGAATTAGTTCCCCAGAGAGTCAGTAAAGATATATGTTTCACTTCATTTGACAGTCTTTGAACTTAAGTATGTGTGTGTGATATTACTTTTTATAGAGGCTGTAAAATGTTTTGTTGTATAAAGAGACCCAAATCCAGGTCAGCTGAGGCCTGGGCTTGTATTGGCAGGCCCAGACACACTGTGGCTGCCAACTTTCCCTGTGAAAACGTAAACACAACTAGCACGCAGCACTGCTCTGAGCATAATGCCCCGTGGAAAGGCTGAAGCAGTACCTGGCAGCGGCAGTGATTTGGAGGACGCATTTTCCTCCATATAAAGTGATTGTGTGGGCAGTGTTTTCATGCAAAGCATCAAACTTCTGGCAGCCAGATTTGATGGAGGGAATGTGTCACCGGATGGGTGTCATACCCATGGGGAAGAGTTTTCTGGGTGGGGGCCATATCATGCAGAACCTGAGCCGAATCAGAGAATACATGTGGAGACTGATACTTGAGCTGCAGAAGAGTTTTTTTGGCAGTACCCACGTGCTTGCTCTTGATCCCAGTATACGCTTTTAAAACCAAAAGTCTGCCTATGTAACACAGCACTGTAAAAGTTGCTACCCCTCTCACTTCTTTCCAGTAGATCTTCTTTGCCCTGCACCTGACCTGATGCTCCTGTGGCCGTCTATTCTCTTGTCTACTTATCCCACATTCAGAGCCATGCAAATGAAAATTCATTTCTTTCAGAGCGTCTTTTCTGTCTACTCCATCAGAGTTGTGAGGCAGAGTCAGCTGTCAATTCCAGATTACAGCGTGCTGTTGTTGGAGAGAGAAGCTCATTGTGTTTATCTGCAGTGACAGCTGGCTGCAGGCAGCAGGGGGAATAGATCTGTCACTGTGCCTAGTTTGCCTGTGATCTGGCATCTGCCCACACACTCCACCTTCGGCTGGGCTGGCTGTAGTACACCTCCGCTCTGTCTTCACTTACTCTTCTTTGCTTTCTTCTCATCCTTCTCTTCCCTCTCAGCGCTTTGCAGGATCTCTTGCAGGAATGTCATTTCGCATCATTAGATGTGTGCCGTCATGACCTGCGTTGACTGAGGGCGACTAGCGTTCGGGGTTATTCACTGGCTTGTTAATTTCACATGTACTTATTGAAGGCCATGCAGCGTGGTCCACTCTGACCGGAGTTATACAGCAGGTGGGCCAAATTCTCCCTTTCCTTTCCTTCTTGTGTTTGCCAATTACTGCTCCTTGCCTCCAGCATACAGGCTCCCTGATGTCCCGTCGTGCAGGAGTGCCTATTCACTGTGATTATTTCAGCATGCAAGCAGTTGAGCTGCAATAGAAAAAGGCAGCGAGATGAATCGCAGTTAGCCCTCCGCTCTGATTCCACTCTTAATTTTCACAGAGGGGGGGGCTCCTGTAAAGAATCGCTGGCCCTGTTACAAACAACAAACCTGCTCCTCTGTCACACAGGGCTTCATGAGGGCTGCCCAATGAGCTGCCAGCTGTTTCTTTTCTACCATTTGCAGGGCTGCTTTCAGCTCCCCATTTTTACAACTGCCACAGGGCAGAAAAACTAGATCCTGTACCAGGTGCTGAGCAAGGGTCGACACTGAGGAAATTCTTCTATTTGTTAACTCAAAGGTTTGTTTGTTTTTAGCTGATTCACTTAGCGCTAGCCGTCTGTTCACACCCTCGCTGCGGCATTTGATGTGTGTCTCTTCGCTACTTGTGCGGTGTTGTGTTGACATTTGACCAGAGTGCTTCTGTAATCTGTTTTTCTCCTCTAGCTGCCTGTGAGCAGGAGCTGTATAAACATGTCCTTCCTCCACAGGAGGCCAACGGATCACTCCTCATTACAGGGAAGGCAAGGAGACGAGAGGCGCACAGCCACTGCTGCTGTCTGATCCTACTCAGTGGTAACAGGCCTGACGCAGGCACACATGTAGGGGCGGATTGGCCATCAGGCAATTCTGGCTAATGCCAGAAGGGCGGGACCATTTTTTTTTTTAAATGTAGGCCGGTCAGATTCTTTTTTGAATATACAAATGAAAATAAATTGTCTTGGTTAATAAAAAATCCAATATGCCGATATATTGGCCGATATACTGTATATTTAGAAAAAAAGAATCCAGAAACATGTAACATTAACAATAACATCACTTATTATTATTAAAGAATAGCTGGTCCACTTTAAAGGTCTGTCTCCTTTACGTTAGTGAGCCTGGACCGCTTAATCTGGTTGCTAACGTCGGGGCTAATCCCTGTCTCTTAAAACAGCAGGTGGAAATCAGCTTGGGTCTTGAGGAGTTTTTGCATTTATTCACCAACAGTTAGCCTAAAATGTAGATACGCTGCGCTACTATATTCACAGCTATAACCTTACTGCTTAATATTTACACACACACACAAACACACTGCTACATTCACAGCTAATGGCTAGCTTCATACTCACTGTCACATGTAGCTCTCTCTTTTTCTCTTCCTACCACTCACTGCCTTACACTATACACACACATATGCACAGCGTTATTCCTCAAAGGAGTTTGCTACTTGTGTAGCCTAACACATTTTAGTTTAAAAATCATTCCACTACGGTGTTACATAACCACCGATAGCATTATAGTTTGTCCAGGACCTTGTCGATATTTTAGTGCTGACCAGTCTGGAATCGGTACCAGTTTAGTGCCGGTTCTACCCATCCCAAGTTCACACCTCAGAATCATTAAGTTCAGAGACCTATTTCGATTGTAGCTTTCCCACCACTATATTGGCTTTGTGTTACACATCTCAGTCACGTCTCACCACACCTGAGAGCACAGCGACCGTAGCGCCTGAGCGGGCGCAGTGGTAACCCGCCCAACACCTTGGCCTTGCACCGCTGCTCTGGCACTACAGTAGCTGATGAGACATCATTCAAACCCACTGGACACCTCAGACTGGGCCACCGACGCTGTACTGTTACATGCCCCACTAGATGAGTGGCAGGCTGGCAGCTTGTGAAGGAGCAGGGTTTAAACTCAAGTATGGGGCTTTCTCCTCTAGCAGAGCATTAAAGGTTCAGCTGATTCAGACAAACCTATTTGTTCTGTTTGGTAGTTTTTAATTTGTTCCTGTGATTCTTGGTTGCTACTGCTGACTTATTCATGACTTCCTCCACCATACAGCCTGCTCCCATCTGGTTTCTTATTAATCTAGTCTACTGACATTGCTATCTTTCTTTTGGGTTGTCCATATCTCAGGGACATGTGTATGAGGTTTTGCATTTGGGTCAAGCTTCCTCTTGAAACTGTTTGTGTCCATACAAGGAGTGCCCTGGATAATAAAATGGACTCAGTAAAATAGGGTTGAAAACCCAATTTAACGGCGCAAAACAAACTGGGACGAGGAACAACTCAGTATAATGTTATCTCATTCATCGAAAATGCATATTTGATGCTTTCAGAAGAAGCTAGCAAAACACAGTACAGAAACATCAGACAGGTGGGACCTCTGTGTTCGGCCACTGTATGTATCTTTAAACGTTACAAGTAAAAATAACAGAAATGAACAAGTTCATTTGATTTCACATATCTCGACAATTAAAATCAACCAGCCATTTGTCTACCCTGAAGGGTTTTTTGGTTTGGTGCAACTTATATATATATATATATATATATATATATATATATATATATATATATATATATATATATATATATATATACACACACAAGTGTTTTTAGTTATTAGTTCACTACTCTTACTGAATATGGGTGTTTTATTTAATATTATGGCATTTAAAAAAAGGTAAAAGAACTTTGAAAAAAGTGACAAATGACAGAAAAACCTTCAAAAACATTGGCAAAAAAAATAACAAACGAAAAAAAAATAAAAGACAAAAACATCGGGAAAAAGCTCAAAAACATAAGGTGACAAAAAGTGACAAAAACATTCCAACGAAAGTTTGACCCAGAAATCACATTAGTCTAAAATCACATTACAAATTATAAGACACCATTTGTTATTCGTAGCTGCAAGAATTCTCTGTAATTTTATAATAACGCTAAAGAAATCCCCTCGCTTTCTACTCCACAGCGAAGTCTTTCACATAGATTAAGATGAGACTTTAATGAGCCCTATTGGGAAAATGGGTCGTAGGAGAAAAATGATTTAAATAACCTGGATAGAGAAGGAAGAGAGATTACAAATGAATGTTAAACAAATGAGCAGACTAAACATACCACAACTTTGATAAACCACACCAGTACTTATTAGAAGCAAAATAATGAGAATTAAATGTATGCATAACAGTGAAGAACATACAGAGCCTCTAGTCTCTATTAAAGATGTGCACAGATGGCACAGATCTGGGGGTGTTTGTATAGATAAACTGTGTATGGATTCATGCTGTATGGGATGTAAAAAAGCTGTTTAATTGTCAATTAATTTACTTCATTTGCATCTGTATGTATGCAGATGCAAATGAGGAGCTGCAGATTTATGCATTTGTATTAGTAGCTGCTGATAATACTGTGCAGCACAAAAACATGTGACACTGTCTACTGTATTTAATGTAAATTTTCCCTTTTATTTATCAAGGGAATATTAACTCAACACACTCATTCTTCCATACCTTTGCCCTGCTTGGCTTTCAATCTCACAGCATTTGTTCAGAGGACCTCATGTGGAAACTAAGTGAAAATTAAATAAAAAGGAAAATCAATAATGCAAAAACCAAGTCCCATTTTGCAGTAATAAAACCATGTGCAGTGCAAACATTCTGTAATGTTACAGTTTGTTATTTTTATGGCTTCAAAGGACACATGGATCTACAGCAGGATTGTATTTGTTGTCTCTTTATGATATGAAACCAGGAAAAGCACATTGGAAGCTGTCCTCCTGATCAGAGAACCTTGTTATTGACACCTGCAACACCTCGTCCAGCATTGAAAACAGTTTGCTTGTACAGTATGTGAATATGAAACGAGATAAAGTTTTATTTCAATCTTTGTAAAATTTGCAGCAGTTTTCAATTTTGGATGAATATGTTTCACATGACATAATAAATATTGTAAGTTGGGGTGGCCTCTATCTCACCCAGTAAGAGCGTTCGCCCCATGTAAGCCGAGTCCTGCAGTGGCCCGGGTTTGAATCCGACCTGCGGCCCTTTCCTGCGTTTCATCCCTCATCTCTCCCCCTTTTCCTGCCTATCTACTGTCACTTTAATAAAGGGAAAAGCCCCCCAAAAAATCTTAAATAACATAAATATTGTTCTTTAGTTCAGCCTAAAGTGAATGGTCATGAGAAACATGTAAAATGTGTACGGCTATATGAGACATGCTAGCGTGTCTCTCTCTCTCTCACTTTCTGTCATCTCCAGTAATTATTTACATCCCTCAGGAGTGAGTTGTCAGGCAGCCTGGACTGCAGGGGGAGCGCTCTGTGTTCTCTTTTCTCCTGACACCATTGTCATGTCTCTCTCTATTTCCTCCTCCCGGTGAAGTGGCTTGATGCCAAGGCCTCAGGTAACATCTAATAGACCCCTCTCTCTCATCCCCTCAGCACTACTCTGTACCTGTTAAACACAGAATTAAAGTGCACTCGGCAGGGTGCAATTATACAGCCAGCACTGGTACATCCAGAGTTAAACACAGCCCTCTCTGTCTCTCGCTGTGTTGCAGGCCGCTGCAGTCTGGAGGTAATTGTATTGCTGTCAGCCCTTGGTTGATGAGTTGCCAGCGTAATTGCTTTACGGTTTGACCTCTGGTTTTTCAAACAAGCACCCTGGTCAAGGATCTGCACTGAGCAGATGAGGGATGAGAGGACGACTGGTGTATGCATGCATCTCTGCTCGTGTGTTTCTGGTCAGTGGTAGCAGGATAAATATGTCAGTCCTCTAATGCACTGGGTTGCCCTCGTGTCCTCTGTTGTTCTTTACCGTGTCTCAAAGTGCAGTTCTCAGCATCTGAGTCAATTTAATTGCTAAGTGTATTAGATGCACAGGGATTTGTCTTGGTGACATTAGTACAGTGATAGCAGTACATACTGATACACATAGTTCAAGGACAACAGGACATGACACACAGCTCAGACTCAGTGCCACACGCTACACTACTTGGTGTTTTCTTCTTCTTCTGCTGCTCTGCTGCCAAAATGAACAGGATCACAAGTTACTAGCTTGCAATTTGGCTACCAAGAACATTTGAACATTTAAACTGAAAGACAAAGCAATTTATCATGTTGGAACTACTATTCTGAACTGTTTCTCTCTGTCCTTCATCATCCCTCCAACCTAGGGATTAATGCTAGACCAAGGTTTTAATAAGACTGACTGTTACACAGATTATTAATAATGTCTTTACAAGCTCTAGGATGTGATAGAATTATTTATTTTATTTGCTGGTTGTAATTTTTTCTCCAGCTGTAACTAATCAAAATTAATTCTGTGAGCTGACCAATTTACAAAATGAAAAGTGTGTGTGTTGTGTGTTAATAAACCCTTGACCTGCCAGTAATATGCTACAATCAGCTTCATGGAGAGGTGTTCAAAAAGACCAACAAAGTGGCAAGTCTTTCTTTACATAAACAATCTACAGTAGCATAAAATGTTTGCATGATGTCACCCATAGACAGCTAGCTCGTTAGTGGTCATTAGTGTGCAAAAAATGGTGGGTAGTAATCAATTCTCTTTTCTAGTTGTTTTAGGGTTAAGTTTAATTGAGTTTAAAGGTCCTATGACATTGTGCTCTTTGGATGCTAGTATTGGTACTGTATCTGAAATATCTTAGTGGTCTACTGTATCTGAAGTTATATGTGGTTAATAGTATCTGAAGTATAGACCTTAGTGGTTTAATTGAAGTCTCTTTTATATAGAAGTGGTCCCCTGTATCTGAAGTCTCACCTTAGTGGTAATACTGTATCTGAAGTCTCTTTTATATAGACCTTAGTGGTCCCCTAATACTGTATCTGAAGTCTCTTTATATAGACCTTAGTGGTCCCCTAATACTGTATCTGAAGTCTCTTTATATAGACCCCTAATACTGTATCTGAAGTATAGACCTTAGTGGTCCCTAATACTGTATCTGAAGTCTCTTTATATAGACCTTAGTGGTCCCTAATACTGTATCTGAAGTCTCTTTATATAGACTAATACTGTATCTGAAGTCTCTGTTATATAAACCTAATACTGTATCTGAAGTCTCTTTATATAGACCTTAGTGGTCCCCTAATACTGTATCTGAAGTCTCTTTTATATAGACCTTAGTGGTCCCTAATACTGTATCTGAAGTCTCTTTTATATAGACCTTAGTGGTCCCTAATACTGTATCTGAAGTCTCTTTTATATAGACCTTAGTGGTCCCCTAATACTGTATCTGAAGTCTCTTTTATATAGACCTTAGTGGTCCCCTAATACTGTATCTGAAGTCTCTTTTATATAGACCTTAGTGGTCCCCTAATACTTGACCAACTGCCACTTTGCTCGTTTGAAAGCCATGATGTCTCTCTCTCTCATGGGGGGGCCAAATTCTCTGGGTGGGCAAAGCAGAGAAAGGGAAGATAACCTTACCCCCTTATGACCTCATAAGGGGAAGATTCCAGATGGGCCCATCTGAGCTTTCATTTTCTCAAAAGCAGATCAGGATACCCAGGGCTCAGTTTACACCTATCACCATTTCTAGCCACTGGAGGACCATAGGCAGGCTGGGGGAACTCATATTAATGTTAAAAAAACTCATAAAGTGACATTTTCATGCCATGGGACCTTTAAGTTTACCACCTAATTGCAGAAATTGTGATTTTTTTATTTTTATTTTTTATTTTTTTTTGGCCACTTTGCGAACAAGCTGTAACCACAACATTGGTATATCACTGGTTTATGTTGTTAGTAAGTAGTTGCCTTTGTACAGCTCTAGCAGGAGGTCTTGTTTCTGGTCCCCAGGTGAATGTAACTCCAATACTCACTCTTCTTTTAGCTCTGTTTTGGTTTCCTGGCTTTTTAACTTCTAAATGCTCAACTATGCTTGTCAGCTAGTCGTTAACGCACAACATGCAATATGTTTATGTGATGATAATGTTCTGTGGGTTTGTCACTTCATTATATGTCATCCTTTCATCCATTGTTAAAATACAATATTGATTAGTGCAGCTTCAAAAGCTATGATTTTGAATGAATGGGTGAAGCAGCTTGCCTTGTTAGCCTGTGAAGCTAACGCTAGCTCGGGCAGCATCAGTAGGGGTCGCTGGTCAGATATGAAAACCTTTAGTTGCGTTGTCAGAAGAGGCTTGCAGTTTGTCTGTGTCATTATTATATTGAAAAACTATGTAGCTTTCACTTTTCAATGCCATGATTATATTTGAAAACAATAACAATAATCTGAAGTACACTTACCTAATGTTATAACCTAATGTTAAACACTTATGTTATATCTGAGTAAATCTGAAAGTTTTCTATACAAAACTTTTCAAAAGTTAAATAACCTTTGCAGGACATTACTGTAACGGCAAGCTACTGAATCATTTTATCTCATTATTATTATTTTCATGTACAGTAGGTGCAAGTTAAAGCTGTGATAGGCAAATTATTTTTGGCATTGTTGGGCAAAAATTCCATAATAGTCCTTCAGCATATTGTAGTTTAAGTGGTCTGAGTTGAGGGAAAACTAGACTTCTGCTCTCTCCTCCTCTAGGCTCCGTTATAAGGCTTTAAAAAATCTAGCCCATGATGGGCAGCTATGGACAATTACAGGTCATTTCAGAGAGAGAGAGAGCATTACTATTGGCTGTTCTGCACATGCATATGCCCGTGCCAAATGCAGGCTCGGAGTTCAATTTATAGATGATATTTTCATTTTGAATCAAAATCACAATATTTGTCAGAAGAATCCCAGTTGCATATTTTCCACAAGTTGTTAAGCTCTACTTCATGCCTCTAACCTTTGTCTGCAGTTACAATATGCGCACACACACACACACACACACACACACACACACACACACACACACACACACACACACAGTCAAGGGATGGAGGAGATGTGGGAGAAATGCCAAGCTGACAGCTGAGGAAGGGACAGTGTGTGTGTGTGTGTGTGTGTGTGTGTGCGTGCGTGTGTGCGTGTGTGAGACGATGAGGGAAAGAGAGAGCTTCATTGCATGTGTGAATTTGAGTGCCTTACCACATTGTGTACTGCGTGGGAAAGAATGAGGCTGTTGTACTGTGTGTTTGCGTGTGTGGTGTGAGAAAAGGATGTAAGTGGAAGTAAAAGAAGTACAGTGTTAGTGTTTTTCAAAGGAACGAAAAGCAAGACAGTGAACTGCTGAGATAAAGCAGGATCTCTGGTCAGGTGGGATCTAGAGGAGGTAGGATTGTGTGTGTGTGTGTGTGTGTGTGTGAGAGCGAGCAAAAAACAGACAGTCGCACAATGTGAAATACTGTAACTGCAAAGCGTAAATAAACCTGGAGCTGGGGGTTCCTAATGGAAGCACACGCAGAAGGTGTGTGTGTGTGTGTGTGTGTGTGTGTGTGTGTGTGTGTGTGTGTGTGTGTGTGTGTGTGTGTGTGTGTGTGTGTGTGTGTGTGTGTGTGTATACAAACAACGCGTCAGGCTCATTCATTTAGCAAACAGTTGTGGGCTGACTCAGTTGTGTGGGAGCCCTCTGGGGCAGCTTTTAGCACCAACAGGAGCGCTTGTTTTTGTTGCCTCTGAGACGATGCCTCAGCTCATTTTCCTCCTTGTCAAACATAATCACCATGATTTCTCTTTTGGTAATAGTCTGAATATTCAAACATTTAACATCCGTTCACATGACAGGTTATGCCTTTTTTTTTAAACAGGGAGCTTCAACAACTCAATACTTCTTGTAGCTCAGACAGTTGTTGAGCTATGATTCATAAGTTGTGTTACCCTGTCTACGTCTATCTTCTCCTGACTAGCAGGTTTGCTCAGATTTATCTTCGTGTGTAGTGTACGTGTTGTAGTTGAACTCTTCTTGAAATGACACAGGGAATACATTGTTGCACTCGTTTCTTTAGAAGTAAAATAATACAGTAGATCCAAATCCTCAGGGTTTTGTGGTGTTGGAAGTGATTACCAAGAGAGGACTTTGAGCTGGTTCATACGTACTAGAGCCTGACCGATAAAGGAGTTTTAAGGCCGATACCGATACAAATATTTGGTTAATAAAAAATCCAATATTCTGATATATCGGCCGATATATATATTTTTTAAAAATCCAGAAATGTGTAACAAAACAGAGGTTTCCATAACATTAGTTATTTGTAGTTATTTATGAGTTGTCACTAAAATAATATGATAATAATTTGTTTTATTGTCACAACAGAACATCAAAATATATTAAAGTTGTGATAAATAAAAATGTATAAAAATACAAATTTAAGATATGAAACTTAAAGTCCGTTGAACAAAACACAACAAAATTGGTGTCCTTGAAGGTTGTTTTTTTTTCCTCATTTTTTTTTAATTATAGCATTAAGATCAATTTCCAAAAGTTGATTTTTTTATTCTTCTGTTTAGTCCAAATAAGCGGGGGTTCCTATACTCATGAGCAGCATATAGGTGTGTATAGGTTTGGGAAGATTCATCATCGTCAGGCCTAGAATAGTAGTAATAATAATAGTAATAGTAATAATTTGAAGAATATGTGTGGTTGTTACTACTTTTTGGGGAATAGGTGTTTCCCTGACTGCAGTGATATCAGGTTTCTCCATCTCTGGCTGGGATTCCTCTGCTCTGTCAGCCTCCTGCTGTGTGAACAAAGTCGACTCCTCACACCGGTTCATCTCACAGCAGGATGCACTCAGAAATTTTGGCTGACATCAAAACACTTCAGCAGTGGAAAGGAAACTTGTTTTTTGTGATATGTGTTTTTGATTTGGCTTTGTTGTGGAAAGACAGAGAGAATGACTGTCAAACTGTAACACAGACAGAACCAACGTGTTTGTTAGTATTCAAAAGCTTGTCGTATATTGTTCTTGAAGAGGCTCGCCATTAACATCTCTTGTGTGTGTGTTGTTTTGTTTTTTTGTTTCAGCATTTTTACCCATAAAAAAACAAACTCAAATACTCAAAATATATCAAGCAGATTTGTTGACAGTGTGAGAGCAACAGTACACATTTATGGGAGTTTGTTATTCTGCTCCACCATTGGGAAAAATCTGTTACCGAGGCAACACTTCCTCTCTCTGGAGAGTGTGGAAAGGAGAAACCCGTGGAATGACACCCGGCTATATATTTTGGGCTCCAGTGTGTGGGCTGAGCAGCAGAAAGCAGGGAGCATCCTGTGTCAATGAGTGGGAGCTTCACAGGACATATTGGCCTCCGTAGGAAGCCTCTGTCCTGTCAGACAATCTACTTAATAGTCTGTAGAAGAGCCTGTGGGAGGTGGGACCTGTGATAACTGTCACACTTGATCTCTGTAAACCTCAAGACTAAGACATTTCTCTTCATTCATTGAAAGTAATTGTAAGTGTTGACGTTTTTGGCAGAGATCAATACACCCAGCTGTGGGGAACCATAAAGAAACAGGGCCCACTGGTGCCTGCTGGGATGGCAGTGGGATGAGAGTTGCATCAGCTGCAGCAGAAGCAGCCAAGTGATCAGCAGTAGAGCAAGTGAGTTTGACAGCTGAAATAGACTGCTCAATTGGTGGCGCGGTCAACTCAGCCAACACGTCAGCTGATTCAGAGCTAAACACCACTTGAGTCTTGGCTGAAGTATTGTTTACACCACAGAAGTGGTCATCAGGTTTACATGTTCTTCAGAATTCAAGCAAGTAACAAATGTTTCCTCAGAAGGTCCTCTACTGCAAATCAACAGTTATTGTAGACTCAAATGCAACACCCATAAAACACCAACATGTGAGTCGCTCATGCGTCACTTTGCGACAAGTAGCCTACAAGATGCTAACGAGAGACTTCTGTAATGTCAACACAGGAAAAATGGACCTACTTAACCAAGTTATTATTATAGTTTATTATTTCACAAATATCAGTACAACGCATGCACAACTCACATCTGCACTCGGCTACATCGGGTAGTGACAGAGTGCATTGTTCACTGGAATACTCAATGTCAAACATCAAATTTCAGCTGGTTATTTTGGGAACAGGCTATTTCCAGGAACAAAAGCAGTCTTTCATAAAATCGCTGATGCTTGAAATGTTTAAAGTTGCTCCAGTCTCTCTTTCCTCATCGCTTCTTGAATGTACCCATAATGCTTTTCTGAAGTGTAAAAGATAATAGGGGTCCCCTTCCAATGCGCTACACAGTGTGTACATAACAGACATACTTTGAATAGGCAATAGTAAATGCATATAAGCAAATTACACTAAATATATCAGTAGTCTGAGTATTTTTATCGTGTAGTCTTGCAATGTTGACTTAAATACTGCAGTGAAAGAAAGATGCACAGTAACAGTATATAGTAGTCAGCCTCCGGTGACACGTAATAAAAAATAAATGAGACAACATTTGTAGCACTCCTCCCGTC
This sequence comes from Percina caprodes, assembly GCA_013375575.1. Taxonomy (NCBI): domain Eukaryota; kingdom Metazoa; phylum Chordata; class Actinopteri; order Perciformes; family Percidae; genus Percina; species Percina caprodes. The sequence goes on along the minus strand of JABXJD010000088.1, from coordinate 51,132 downwards.
TTCCTTTATCTCGCCTCTTGTGTCTTGTATTCCTGGAATATGGGGTGCGCTCTTGTTTGTCAGAGCTGTTAAACAGATTTAAAGGTGGTGTTTATTGTTGTGCTGCACCGCCCTGTTATCACTGCATTCCCCCCATTCTTCTCCCCTCAGCACCCGCTGGCCAGATGGTGACACTCCACGAGCTACTTCAGTCCTCGCACAATATGTAACACAAACACACACTCATAGCGACATACACCATTTTGGATTTACTTGGCAGCATTCCTAAGATTTAAAATAAAATAAGATAGACTTTATTGATCCCAAACTGGGGAATTTCTCCTCGTTACAGCAGCTCAAATGCAACATAACAGAGAAGAACATACACACTTAACTAGAAATAGAAAAGCTGAATATTTAAATATATATGAAATATACATTACCAGTCAAATGTTTGGGGTCACTTACACATTTCCATTCCACTCCATTATAGACAGAATACCAGCTGATCTGAGTGGGGGGCTGATCTTTAATACAATATCTACATTGCCCATTATCAGCAACCATTCATCCAATGTTCCACAGGCACATTCTGTTTATTAATCTGATATCATTTTAAAAAACTACGTGAAAAAACATTGGAGAAGCCTTTTGCAACTATGTAAGCACATACTGTAATGTGAAAACGGCTGCCCTGATTAAAAAACAGTGCAACGGATCTCAGCTGGTATTCTGTCTATAATGGAGTGCAATGGAAATTTGTAAGTGACCCCAATTTGTTTTTTATAAATTCCCCATAAGTGGGTGGCCCCGCCTCCTATACTTTAGAAAAGCTTAGGGACAGGGATGACTCTCTATTTCCTGTTGCTTTCTTTCTGATGTGTTTGTTTCTTTTGAGGATGGAGGTCTGGTAGTCTAGTTTTTGCAGCTTTGTTTTTTTTCTCAGTTCAAACACTTTTTTTGATAGTTTGGGGGGGTTGTGGGAGTTGTGGGTCTGACGGCCCTTTGTGGATTGGCCCAGGCTTCTTCTCTTCTTTTGTTCTTTTTGGCCAGACCTCCAGACTCCCATAGTTTTGGTTAAATCTTTGGTAGTTAATTATTGTGAATAACAACATAACAAATAACTTTAACTAATCCTTGGGGATGGTGTCCTTAAATATGATGTCAATTACAGTTGAGTTCTTTTGTTGTAACATTTGGAACACAAGTACTGTATATAATAGGAAAAGAAAAATAAGAATAAGATTAATACTAGTAATATGTACACCGTAAACACGTCTTTTATATGCACTATACACATGCACACTTACAGAATGCAATATACCTTGCTATACTTAAAACAGCTGTGTGCACATACATAGACAACAGCTTACTCTCTTGTTATACATCCACTCAAATTGCATGTATTCATTAACACACATTTTTATAAACACGCATATACAGTATATGTCTAAATGCACACATGCAAACAAGCCGCAGGTTACACAGCCATGAGAACACTTAAAGGGTCATAAACCCACAGTTTTATTCCACCAGCTTAAAAAATCCAATTAAAGGGTGCATAGAGCAATGAGAGGGGAGAGAGGGGAGGGAAAACTATCACCAGCTGCACACAGCCATTGGAAAGCCACCCAATAGGCTTTAAAACTATTAAAAACATCAAACTCTGGAGATCCCTCTCGTACCATGCTCGCCTGCACAATATCTGTTTTCCAATTTTGAGTGCAGCTGATTTTGATAAATATCTAACAAAGCACAATCTGAAATATCAACAGCCTCTTTCAGCTGCAACAGGTTAAGCATCAAGATGCTTTTCACCAGAACTAGCAGCCCCAGACAGACATAGTCTGTATCCTTCGCGTTCCCCTTCTGGGATTGCTCCGGTGCTGCAGGAAATTCCGCCGGATGCGTGTATTTTCCATTACTTTCCTCTGTCTCTGTGTTGGCGTTCTAACCTCTGGTGGATTTCTGAGGACTATGGTTACCTGGTCCTCAGATCTCTGCAAGGTAAATCCAGACAGCTAGCTGGACTATCTGTCCACTCTGAGTTCTCCCTCACACAACTATTTTGCAGCGGCTCTGTGCAGAGTTCAGCACCGCCCATTACGATTCTGATTGGTTTAAAGAAATGCTAATAAACCAGAGCATGTTTTCCTCCCATCCCCGAAGGCTATTAGCGAGACTACTACAGACATGACTGAGTTGTAACCGAGTCTTACCTGCGGGACTTGTTTTCCAATGCTGTGTGGTTTATGTCTGCTATCAACATAAAAACAATGTCTTTTAATTCATTTAATACATTTACTTCATTCTGAAAGCTGTGCCGTACGATCATGTTAAAGTCAGGTTTCATTTCTCAAGTACGTTAATAATCCTTGCAATGTAGCACTATAATATTTTCACTTTAGCAGGTACATTTTTAAATCAGTGTGGCCTATATAGTTCAGACTGACTCAATACTGAAATAATTAGTCATGGTCTCTTTTATAACTTTTTTTTCTCATCTCTGAGTATTAAACTGACACACATAGTGGGAGTGGAAGAGAGATTGGATGACTCATGCCATGTGCAGTTATTTTATTTCTCTTTTTGTAGGTGGCAGATCACTGGCGAGAAAACTAGATTTCACAGTTTACCTAGATTTTATTGAACCATCTTTTAAGGTCTTGAATAGCAATCAGCATGTGCTAAAATGAGTAAATTACTAATTATGTCTTTTGATTGGCGTTGTGAAGGTGGTTGTTCCTTGTGTTTGGAGTTTAATGTTTAGAGTAAAATATTAACTCAATTGCCACTAAGCACGCGAGTGTCCAGTTAATAAAATATGAGTTTATGAATAATTGTTATGACAAGCCAAAGTCTACTGAAAATATCACTTTGCAGTGTTATTACTTTTAAATTGATGCTTTTACCCACAAGCTGCCCTGACAGTTATTCCCACACCATTCCCATTTCAGCGTTATGTGCACAGCTGCAAAACAGGAAAAACAACCGCAGTGACCAATGGGGGGGGAATCGATACACCATAGTATTGCAATATTTTCAGTGGCAATACTGTATCAATGCACAGGCGTCAAGTATGAATCTTTTATTATATACAGTATGTGTTGGTCAGTTTGTCCCATTTTGCAGCAATAAAATTGAAGTGATATGAACAAACAGAGAAATGTTTCCCCCCCCAGTGACCGAGTGAACAACGGTGTGTGAAGCAGAAAAGAAAAGCAGGTGACAAAGCGCGGGTCGGCTCATGTTAGCCGGATGGGAGTAGCAACAAGCTGACCTGCCAGGGATTAACACCTCGCGCCTCCTGTTCATTCCCCTGCTCCCCCCCCCCAACACGCTGCACACAGAAACGCCGCCAAGAAACTAGCTTACACTCACAAAGGATCCGGCCTTTTAACCGTGAAGTCAAATGAACAGGGAAAAACACACAGCAGCACATAGATTACCAAAAGGTGAAAAGAATGCGGTTTGTTTCATTTGTGTGGTGATGCAACATTGATCACTGTAGAAATGTGTGCTTTCTCTTGTTCGCAGTCTAATAAGCCTCTTGGCACACAATGCGTCCTCTATTCTCTCCACGAGCCAATAGGCCTCTGATTATATGCTTTGAGAGAAACAGGGAGGCCGGGTAAATGAGTGTATGCTCTCCATTAATCAAAGGTGCATTTGATGTACAGCAGCTTTAGGTGGAAGGTGTACGCTCTGCTGTCTCTGCGAAGCTTCAACTGCACAGGACTATAAAAGCAAGCAAGCTCTGCATGATCAAATCAATCCGGTCTTAATCATGACAAGTCAAAGTGATTTATCTGACTTGCCAAGAGCTGCGGTAATGCGTACAGAATCAGTCCAACAACCGAGCAATAAATCTACACAACCACAGCTCAGTCAGCTTAAAAGGAGCTAAACACTGCTGAGGTGCTGGGACAAAAGACTGCTCTGCTGCTTTGATTTCAGTCGGAAAATGAATGCGTTGGACTTTCTATTTGAATAATAACCCCCTTGAACACCTTTCACATCTGTGCTACTAGGAAATACTCATCTCATTACCTAAATACAACTCAGAACTAGGGTTGCACGTTATTGTCAAAGCGTGATATTGCAATATTGATTGTGAGTATTACAATATCGATGTTTATTTTGATATTTTTAAACGTACAATTATAGAAGTTACGGAAAAACGCATCGTAACAATATTTATAGATTCATAACAATGTAGTGCACAGTGAGACTTACTGCATGTACGGCTCCGTACATACATGGACAACAGGTCGGTCCTGAATGAGAAATATTCAATCTATCCATCTCCAGACTCTGCCTGCACCGCCTTTTATAAATATTCAATCTATCGGACTCCAAACTTAGACTTACACAGACTTTATTGTCATTCAACTGCACATTCACAATATAAAGTTGGGCGAGAGGCTCCGAAAAAAGTAAAGAAACAGAAGTAAAAAGAGTAACAGTATAAATATAAGTGTGCAATATAAAATAAAAAATTATTAAAAGATGAATATGACTAGTGCAGATAGCAGTAGCAGCAGGATGTATTGCACTGAAAACTCTTTTATAAAGTTGTGGGATAGCTACCTGGGAGAAGTTTGTCTAAATCATTCAGAAGCTTCTTGAAGCCTTTTTTATCCACTGTGTCTCTTTGGCCAAATAGTACGTTATAGCATTGGTGAGTTCAGTATGTCTCTTTGAGTTCTTGTCGTACTTTGTGCCGCCAGCAAAAACACTCGCACCAAGCTTGTTTGGTTGCTCTGGCTAATTAACTGCAACAGTTTTTTTTGGGATAGTATCATGCACTCATGCTTTGTTCTGTTTTGTTGTCTCTATCTATTTCTTCGCTGCCTTCTCCAATTGTCGTTTGTGCGTGTTTGTGCTTGATATCAACAAAACAGGTGCCTTTAAGGTACGCTGTATTGCAGATATTAATAACTAGTTAGAGCAGAAGTGGTACAGTGTCTTAACATGCCATTCAACATTTCTAGTTTACCTGCTTCCATTTGGGCCTAAATAGTCCCAGGAACTAACCGCGGGAACCAAATCAAGAAACTAGAATTCCCTTTTGAGCAATCATTTTACATCACCACATTGTTTAATCTTCGCAAAAGATAATTTAGCTGACTGGCAGTTATCAGATGTATTATTAGATTATGATGTTACATGATTAAAATGCTAGAATTACCCCTCCTACTTCAGACTTGTTTTCTGAAATTGTATCACACAGTAGATTCAGTCCCTTTTGTTCAATCCAGGCTTTGCTCTTGTAGCACATAATGAGCCTTTAATGAAACTTACAATGTTGTTTTGAAGTATTTAGTTGACAGTAAACTCCAGCGTTGCAGTAGATAGTTCTACGGTGGTGAATTTTCCAGAGGTCCCTGTAATCTCTTTTTGGCAGCGCTTAATGCCGAGGGAGGTGTACCCTGCAGAGCTCTTTGTGTCTAAATAATTACTGGCCTCAGAAAGAAGAGAGTGCAGTGGAGAAAGCGTGATGATGTGCGTTAGACACCAACATTTCTCCTAATCTCTCTCTCTTCATAATCACATTCTATTTTTCTGCACTCCCTCCTTTGCCTTCTGGTTTATGCATGCCTTATGAAGACCCCTTTACCCTTTGCAAGCAACTTCAGGGTTGCTGACATTACTCCTTGTAAGCCTTTTTTTGGGAGCTGAATGCGCTTCAACGGTGGATCTCAAGGCCCCGGCATAACCGCGCAAAGCCATGCACTTTATTGTTGTGTGCAAAGAAGCCTGTGTTGGATTTTAAGGACTCATACCCCCACACACACAGACACACACACACACACACACGCGCGCTCCAGTCCCCATGCAGCCTGGAACAGCAACAAAGCACTACCGTACTGTTGCCAGGGTAACTTGGTCGGGTCAAACCATTCAAGCGGTTTCTCCTGTTCCATGCTGAGCCCCCACACGCACATAGCCTCCATTTACTTGCACTATCTCAAAATCTTTGTTTGTTTCTCTGTCCATCCTCCTTATCCTCCCTTCCTCATTCTGTCTGTCTGAATATACCTGGATTCACCCCTCTGTCTGAAACAGATCACTGCCTGTCTCTTTAAGCCCCCCTCCCAAAAACAGCCCAGTATTCGCTGATTGGTCAGCATTTCCAGGTCTTCTGCATCTGTGCTCTATGAGTCTCTGCACTCTGTCGTTGCAGCCGGGGAATAACTGTAACAGCACTGTAGCGGCACTTTCTACCTATATACAGTATAGCTGTGACATAATAACCTTAGAGAATTCCTGACGGCTCGGTTTAAGGCACCATTTCTGAATACAATCTGTAAGCATTTCTCTGTGGATTGAGAGTTTTGATACTTTGACAGTATTTATATAGCACCTCGACCTGCATCATAATAAAAAAGATAATATCACTTTTAACAATATGGGACTTTTGACTAAATGCTGAGTACACATACACACACAGTATTTACTTTGCAAATAATTGCACCAGTATTTACTCTTTTCATTTGCTAATTGGTTAATACAGAGTGTGATAAGGCTGCTCCATTTTATGCAGAAGTAATTAACCATTTTTTTTAAAGAAATATCCCACTTCAGGCCTTTGGCGAATGGAAATTATATCACAACTAAGCCATTGCTGGCAGACACACAGTGATGGATTAACCTTCTTCTCCTGCAGCTATTATAGATCTATTGTCAGAGTCATGGACTGTGAATGAATGGAAATGGCACAGATAGACAATTGAAATCTGTTTATTACTGATACAACACAACAGACATGAGACAGAAATGCAGATGGCAAATGCGCCAAACAAAGTCTAATTGTTCTGTGGTGCTCGGGCCTAGATGTTACAATTAAAGCGTAACTCTCGCCAACATGCAACCTAGAGTGTTTTTGTGAATGGACCCAAGTCATACTTTCATTTAAACGCACCATTAGGACAGAAACGCCACTTTTAAGATTCACCGTATTTTTGTTTTTGGTCAAATGGCCTTTTGAATGGGAGCGCTAGGGGCGCTACTATGATAGCATCTATCTTAGATCCATCTATCTATCAATCACTAAGAAGGCTCGACACAACATGAGACTTTGCTCCAAGGTGTCAGCAGGCCTCTACACATGAACTCAGCATTGAGAACGGAGATCGACTCTTTTTGACTGGCAAGATGGCGGCGACCGGAAAAACCAACTGTTAGCTGTAGCTTCTCATGCTTTTCTGTGTTATTTAAGGGGTTTGCATTGAAGTCTCGAAAATATGTTCATATAACTATTTTTAGAGTGGCAGCTGCTCCCCATGCCCCCCAGAGGCTCCACCACAACCTGCCACTGTACATAATTTACAGTTGAACAGCTGATATTAATATTTTCTGTTGAGAAAGGATGAGAGAGTGCTGACATGAATAAAAAGTGACAGGATTGTTGCATTTGCTTGACTGAATGCTGAACTTGGCAAGTTCAGCACCCAGTTTGTGATTAGAGGTTTGGCACCACATTGTGCTCTGACCCCAACAGGTGGATAGATCTGTACCTGTGATTGCTAATATTCAGATTATAATTAGAAACATACAGACTGTTCAAGTTGATGCTTAATTCATCACACTAACACTATTACTAACGCTGACATGATGTGAATTGATGGACCTTCATACTACAGCTTCAAATAAGAGAGTGACAATTTATCAGGACTCCCGCGGGTCACGGTATTCCTGCGGGAGTCCCGCAGAACGGGAGTTAATTTCAATGTTGGTAACGTGTGATAACTTGAGACAACATAGGGAATGAAACGGGAGCGGGACAGTCTTTCTCACGGGATTTTGCAGGAAAAAAATTTTTTTTTGGGGGGAGGCAGTCACGTGATCAGGATATGACAGGAGTATTTTTGTGGGTAGGGAGGATGGGATGGGAGCAACAATTGATTCCCGTGTCATCTTCTACTTAAAATTTTCTTGTCAGTCTGTAGCCCCTTTGTCCTTGTAACAGCTCTGCGTTACAAGATGGCTCTTCAGGTAATACATTTCATGACAACTGGCCTTGTATACCTCTGGTCCGTCATGAGGAATGAATGTGTTGCCTTGTGAGCTGAGAAGCGCTGTTGTGCGATGTCAGTGTGATGTACATTCAGTGCTGTTACATGCACAGCAGTAACAGGGTATGGTCTTACCTGGGTTAAGTGAATAACCGGGTAATACCAGTTCTCCCTGTATATAAGAGGTAAAGAATAGCGGGAGTGACTCTAGTAGAGTAGGTGGTGCTTAAATTCAGCTTGTACAGGTCAACTGTGTTAGATATATTTTGGCTCCAGTTTTTCCTTTCACAAGCAGTCAGTGAGCGTCCTACCCAGTCTTAAGTGTTAAAGTATTTTTCTTTGTCTAAACTGGAAGGAAGAAAATCTCATAACTAGAGACACGTCATGTGTTTCCAAACAGCTTGTCATAGGAGGCTGGGAGCTGGACCAGCAAGTAAGAAAAGAAACATTTCAGCAGAAAACACATTCAGTGTACCACAACATAATTTATGCAAAGACTTCTGGACTAGAACATTGTGGCGATGTGTAGGTGGTTTTAGGCTTGTTGCCCTCTGCAATTAAATTTGATTTAAATTATGCCTGGACTTAAATTGCTTTTGTCCTGGAAGCCTTCCTCCTTTCCATGGCCAGTTTATTTTTGCACTTTCTGACACATGAGCACCTTTTGTCACGGAAGGTGTCATTCATTAGCAGTTATGGGGCTAATGCCCTAGCCATCTGCTAACCTCCTACCCTTGGAGCCAATAATTTGATTATTCAGACGGAGCGCTGAGCTGACTGCAGTCGGGCCGGGCGCTGCTGGCTGTGAACAGATGTTGAAACCTGAACTGGCAGCCCTTGGCCTGGAACTCCATGCAGCTTTTTAGCAGTGGTGTGTCGTCCTCTGCCACTCAGACACAGGGTGATCCCCACCGACAGGCTTTACCAAGCAGTATCAAGGCACCAGCTCCACTCGGGCCTGATGAGATCTGGAGATAATATGCAGCAGAAGCCCATGAGGAGGACACAATTCAATCACTAGACACACAAGCAGACAGCCAGGCTGGCAGCAGTGTTTTCCAAAGGCTGGCAGATGTGCATGTGCATCTATTCCTGTGCCTCTTCACTATATCATGTTAGCCATGCCCTTTACTTAGCCCCCACTGCCAGTGCAAGTGAGCTGGGGTGTCAAAGTCACATCAAGAGCCAGCCATATAGAGTTTATTGACATGCTTTTATTTATTAAAAAATAAAAAATATACAATATATTAGATTATATTGTTGCATGTCCCCACATACTATTTAGTCCTCATAAAGCCCTAAATGGGTCAAGAAAAAAGGTGCTTAGCCACAAAGCATTTAGTCAAGCGAATGCAACCATACAGCCAACTCACAACAACCATCTTCACAGTCCTGACAACTCAACACCAGTGTGGGGCATTTAATTAAAAAAAAACCTGAAATAATTATTCTTTAATGTTGTTCTTGCCCATATTTCTAAAAGTCTTGCATAGTCAACAAATCCTAAATTCTGCTTTGAGTTTGCCACTAACTGACAGGTTTGAAAGTGAAAATAATTTCCCTGCCTTTACAGCTTTCACTGCATCATGCTTATCCGTCATCAGTTGCAGTTTAATATTCAGGGTGTTTTCTGTGATGTCACACATCCAAGTCACATAACCACTTTGCATCCTCAAGCCTCGAGTAGGGCCTTCCTGTCCATGAAACTGGCAATTTCCTCACAGCTCTCATAAAATCTGTGAAACACTTTACCACAGCTTAGCCAACTTATCAGTGTGTGTCATTGCAGACAGTCTGATTGGTTTAGCGCGTGTGCATCACTGTGCAGACCACAGCTATAGCAAGGCGGAAGAACCTAAATTGATATGTGAGCCAGATAAAAATTTGCAAAGAGCCGGAATTGGCCTGTGGGCCTTGAGTTTGACACATGTACTCTAGAGATTAAGACAATGGCAAAATAGAATTCACAAATGTTAGCCATCATTCTTAAACATACTATACAGTATATAAAAGTCACAAACGGAGTCAGTCTGACTAACATTCAGCCCTGCTTTAGTTTTCCTGCCAAGATCGTGGCATGATTTTAAAGTGGTGTAGTGGTGTTCTAGGAACTCATACACACAGATTGGGTCATGTTGTTAGTTGTGCCTTGAAGTTAATTGAACTTTGAGTTGCTACCTAGATTCTCTGTTTTAACTCTTTTTGTAGAAAAACAATGGCTGAAAATGTTTAGTGGGCCTCAAACTCTATCGCTGACTGAATATTTGCGGACAAAACACGCTACTAATGACGAGTGTAATATGAACACTAAATGAATAATTGATGAGATTGAAGTAAAGGATTTAACTATACTATATATGGTCAGAATAGCACCATAAAATAGTAAATAGTCTGTATTTATATAGCACTTTTCTACCTTTGCCTCTCATCCAGCCATCAATAAGTGTTGACTTACATTAAACAGTACATTTTGGCTGACATTAGGCATTAGCGTTTGCTTGCTTATTCAGGCACTTTTACTTTTGTATTATTTACTACCAAGTTGGACATGGCCCTGCAAATATCACAGGTGTTTGGATCATACTCCATTTGGGATGGAGACTTTCAGCTTCATTTACAGGTCAGAAACTGAACTGTCTTAGTGCATTAAAGCAGCTGAAATGAAGCAAACACCAGACAATAGTATTAGTAGGACATACACAGCATGGGGCCATTTTTGTTTGCCTGGTCAGGAGGTGACCGGGGAACGGGGCGAAGGGAAACCATTGAGTAATTTACCAGACAGTTACAAATGATGTTTGAATTCCAATAAACAAACACCAATTCCATACAAGCCGTAACCGAAGCATGAAAGGAATGATTAAAGGGCGAAATTGCTTAGTCATAGTGTAAGTGTAAAGTGACTGTATTTTCTAGTGTGTGTTAAAGCAGCACTTCATATCATAAGCTCATTATATCTGAGCCATAAAGTGATTATGGGCTCCAGTAAGGCATTGTTCAGCTGTTGACAGGATTAAAGATGACTTAAGAGAGAGAGAGTGTCGCCGCTCCATGCTCGAGTGTTTGCTTGCTTTGTATAAGCCAGCAGTGAAAGGGGCTGCACGCTTGACTGTTTGCCAGCTGCGGCGTCGCACACCCTCCCTCCACTCTTTTACACTTTCATCTCCCACCACTCTGTCCATCCATCTATATGTCTGCTTTGTTCTTGTTTGAAGGGGTGTCCTTTTTCATAGACTTGGTGTACAATTGTTTTAGGGTTTTTAAGGAAATCCTTGAGCTACTACAGGCAGTAAATCTCTCTTGTCAGTTTGGCATTGATTAGTATCTGTGTTACTGGGTGTTAGTGCAGGATGCAGTTGAAATGAAAGGGTAAGGGCAGTGTGAAACAGGCTACATGGCATCCTCTAACACTGCCTTGGTGAATCGTAATCATTGACTGTGTCTAGATTTCTAATGTGCTTTTGTCTGCTCCCTGCAGAAGAAGACTGGAGTTGTGAAGACACAGGAGAAGAAAGAGCGGTGGAAGGAGAAAAAGGTGGCGAAGCGGCAGAAGAAGGACGACAAGGAGGTGGAGGAGGAAGAGGAGAATGTCCAGCCGGTGGTGGATCCCCTGGAGAATGGCTTCCTTCATCACGCCCAGCGGGAGCAGGACAGGATCACCGAGAGGCTGCTGAAGAAGACTTACTCCAAGAAGAACAAAATGGTCAGTGTCTTGGCCTTCATTGCTTTAAAAAATAAATATATTTGAAGTCATTCTTACTGGACAATAGTTCAATATAGGTTCAGGTTACTATATGTTGAATGTTGTAGACTGTGGATGTGTGGGTATGTTGGTGACAAATGAAAGCGATGTCTGCTGTGCTGGCTTTTGCTGTGAAGGCAGGGGTGCCAATCAGCTGCTTTGGAAGCATCTGGTTCCACTTCTTTGATGTGATTGGTCAGTGCTGTTATTTCCAAACTATTCTTTTACTACGAAGCGGGACAGTCATTTCTCCGAGTATATAGTAGGTACATTCCATCTGACAGCTGGTCCACATTTACTTTAAAGTAGATTTTTTTTTAGAAACAGGTGTGAAGAGTGTAAACAGAGCCTCACACACATGTCAGATGGGATCTATTTGTGTGTCAGCACAGACTTTACAGGTACCACAGTGCTGAGGAGTGCAAGAGTTAACGTCACTTCAAATGAGACACTGCAGTCCCCTCTATCCGTGCACCGTCACACCACTTCTCAGTGTTCAGCACAGGAGAAAATCATTTTCTTCAAATACACACACTGTTCCGAGTCTGCTAAAAGCTGGAGTTTATGCCCATCAGGGCTGTCAAAAGATTGCCACGGTCATTTTGAAAATGGTATATGTAATTACGTAATTGGTTGTTATTGTTTTTGAAATAGAACTATTGACACTACTCACATTGTCCTTTAGGGAAGCCCAGGCCATTCCCACAGCCTTTATTTGTTTGAGGTTTTGTCAGCAGCAGCCTTTTGTAGGTAGTAATCACATTGTGGTTGGTGGTAACTTTGGGCACTAACTTCCTTTCTCCTGCTGTGGTTTAAAGTTACTATATGAGTTTTTAATGGGTTCAGCTACTGTATTTTAATCAGGAGAGACATCTTTGCAGATATGCAAATTAGGTTTATTGTACAGCTCATAAAAATGTACAAAGTCGCTATAAGATTATTTCGTATATACAGTATGTATATCCTTTCTTGTCAGTCTGTAGCCACTTTGTCCTTATATACAGTATGTACCCTAACCCTAGGAGAGAACATCAATTAAAAGTTAGGTCTTCCTGAAATAATTTACGCTAAGCTGCATTTCAGTTGGTGCCAATAGTTATCTTTTGCATTTTGGGCTCTGCATTAGTAGTAATTAGAGTTAGGGTTAGTAGTGATTAGATTTTATATATATACACAGTATGTATGTGTGTATATATATATATATATATATATATATATATATATATATATATATATATATATATATATATATATATATATATATACAGTATATATCTCCATTTACTTGTTTAAGCAAGTTTGACAACTATGTCACTGCATTACAACAGAGCAGCTAATACATAGGTGAGGCCACACAACAGTAGCCCATGGCAGTAGCCGTAGCCTACACAGAATGACACATTGGGCCCCATTTTTACAATCAAAGCCCAGGGCGTATATTGCATGGTGCGGGTGCGTTAAGGGCGTGTTCAAATCCAGTTTTGGTAGTTTGATGGCAGAAAAAGAAGTTGGTTAGAGCACACGGTTCAAAAGTTCTTAGTGTCTTCATTAATCAAAGGTGTGTTCTGGGCGTAACATGCAATAAACCAATCAGAGGTCCTCTCCCATTCCCTTTAACAGCCAGGTGCGTTTGGACCTTTGCGCCTGGCTATTATGATGGAGGAATTACACAGTCAAATTTGTATTTGTAATCATTTGCATGTGTGTGCTCTGCTGTGCGTCACTGTCTGTATAACAAACAAAGTGTGTGTCCCTGTGTGTGTAACAAGCATAGTGTGTGCGAGCTATGCACAAGCCTAGGAGCATTTTACTAATTCACTGTTAAAATAACAATGAAATGCTGAGTTATTGACTTTAGACCAGGTTTTTGTTGGTCGATCACTTCCCGCTGCCTCAAGATAGCAATACGCCCAGAACGCACCTGAACACACCTCCCTGTAAGACCAGCACGCCAATGGGCTCAAAGATGGGCGCAGGTGCATTTGCTATTTAAACAACGTGGGCGCTGGACGGGAAATTAACAACTGTATCGGTCTTAAAATAGCAAAGACACTTGTGTCAGGCTTTGTGTCGCGCTGTGCCGGGTGCAAGACAGGGCCCCTAGACTGTACTGTAGGTGCATTATGGGAGCACTCTGTTGGTTTGAGATTGGAGTGTTTGTTTGTTTTTCCCTTACTGAAGCAAAGGAGGAAAACAAACCAACTTTATTATAAGAATTATAGGGAATCGGTTAGATAGCCTTTGGCCCTCATGTGTCTTTTATTCACTGGTGAGCCATGGAGCTACCAAAAGTGGTTTCATAAGCAAATTGTTGGTATGCTGCCTTCAGGTGAATTTACTCTGCTATCCCATTCTTGTTTTCCTTCATGACTGCAGAAGTGGTTTTCTGTTTGTTTATGCAGATAGAGGGCTGCCAGTATCCCCGGCTTCAAGCACACTGCTGAGCCCACAGAGTCTGTCCCAGTGAGATAGTCCATCTATGTGTTAACAGTTTGTTTAAATGGGCGGATGTTTTTATGCCCCTGTCCGAGGCCAGGCTCCACCATAGTGCTGCTGAGGATAAGAGGGGAAATGTAGTCAGGAAGCCAAACTAAATAATGAGGCTGTGTAGCCTGGGGGCCTCCTCTACAGACAAAAATATCTCTTGTAGATAAGATTTCCTAAGGAAGTTAACATGGCTGAAAATGACTTTGGCTGTGATATTTAGTTTGATAAGAGACAGTGAAAAATGATGTATTTAGCGGATGCTCTTATCCAGAGTTTAAGTGCAATAGGCTGCCAATACTTAAAATATAAATTCCAGTTCAGATAATAACTACATAATACCACCAAAAGCTTTGGTCATGTGAAAACCTTTTTACAGTAACTTCTTCTGAAGATTTACTACACATGCTCCCAAGGAGCTGAAGATAGAGGGATTATAAAAGCAATTCAAAACCCACAGGAAAAATAAAGCTAAAAAGCTTTTTTATGTATCTACCCATCAGTAGTGAGAAATTCCTTTGTCCTTGGAATATATAATAGATAAATAAAATGTAATTTAAACCTTGTATTATTGTGGCATGAGATAAGCTGTATTTTTTTCTGCTTCTAAAATGACATTACTGCAGATTGAATGAGTAGCTTAATCTAACATCTATTTATTTGTCATGTTTTTTTGTGCTTCCGATGTGCAATTTGAAATAATGTCTTGGAGACACATCAACAAATGCACCTAGCTCCAGATTGAAGTGTATTTTACAAATCTGAGTATATACAGTACGTATATTATTTTTGTATCGTAACACCAAGAAACTACAGACAATACAACAGGTTGCCGATTACATTTTGATTGTTTAAACCAGCCACCCTTCAACCCTCATCTCTATCCTCCTCTCCCCTCCACCAACCAACTACACAGACAGAGCATCCTTATTACTGTAAATGAAATATCTTTAGATATCCAATTGGTCTAGATTAAAACTGTATTTGTTCGTACATCCTTGACGCTTGCTAATGGTAGTTCCTGAAATGTTCAAAAAGCTCTGAAGCAAATGAACCAGTGGCCAGCCAGACTCTGCATGTTTTGCCTGTAAAGAAAAGGAGGGAAAAGACTAGGGGTGTGCAAAAAAATCTATTCACATTCGTACTGCGATTCAAGCTCTGCAGATTCAAAATCGATTCATAGAATTCTAAAATTCATATATTTATTTATTTTTTAAATTTTTTTCATTTTGTAATAGCATGTATACTATCACGTGGAAAAAGTAACTACATTTACATACTGTTAATCCTTTTTCTTTTACTGTCACTCCCCGATGTGAGTCGAGTGCAGATGTGAGTCACGCATGCAGATTTAAACGGTTTACATGTCATACTGAAATTTGTGAAATCCATAAAATAATGAACTATTGTCATTAAAAACATTAACAGAAGATGGAAAGGTCCATTTTTACTGTATTGACATTACAGAAGTCTCTGTAATGTTGGTATGCTGCCTTCAGGTGAATTTTTATCCAAAGCAACGTACAACTGCTATATATACAGTCTATGCCTCCAACACATATGTCACACATTGGTTGACGCATCACAGTGGGAATCGTACCCAGACCAAAGGCATGTGTTGTATCCACTGCGCCATCAGCACCCCTGGTACGTGGCATGTGCGACTCACATCTGCACTCAACTGACATCATGTAGTGACTATCAACCTCCCCCCCAAACAACCCATACAGAATGTATTAAATGAGAGCAAAATGAACAATAGGGGTCAGGTACCAGTCCTATTTGATATCTGATTATCAATGTTTGATATACTCTATGACAACATTTGAAATGTAAATACTGATGATTTTGTTTTTTTGAAGCACCAAGACCATTATCTAGCTATATCCCTATGTCAGCATATATTTCTGGGAGTTTAATTCTAACTCTCTATCCAATTTTAAATGGGATGTTTTTTTTTTAGACATACAGAATAAATGAAGAGAAAGTCTTTTAAAAATCTGAGTTCATGTTGAGGAATGTATACCAACATTTTTATTTTATTATTGATTAGTGTACACACGATACTGTGTACAGTACCACATATTAAAACTACAGTTACCGTATGTAGTATTCAACAGCAGAGGCTTCTGTGTCAGTGTACCATTGTAATGAATGTCTCTTTGCAGCAGCTTAGAGGGAGAGTTTGTCTGGCGTGGATAAGGCACTGGACTGAGTAAGGCACATTGACCCCATGCATTGCTCAAGTCCCCTAAAAAAACAAATCCTAAGTCCTGTGATCCGTACATAGCTGGAGGACTGCTGTTACCCATGCCCTGGTGGTTCCCTGTTGCTCTTACTTAACTTCTAAACTTCCCAAGCCCTTACTTTTTCTTGTATCAGCTGCCTACTTTATTCTTTGTCTGTTAGAAGCAACGTTTGACTGCCTCACTGTCTAAGTAGCTAAAATATATTATAACCTGCATGCTGTGAACTAAAGCCTGCCTTTATTGCGTAACTAAAACTCCCAATTCCCAGCTACATTATTATTGTTTTGAGAACTAACAATTATGCTGTGTTCACATGCTGTGGGAAACAACAACGCCCAATTCTAGGGTGGCTGTGGCTCAGGAGGGGGAGGTAGAGCAGGGCGTCCAGCTGCTTTACTGTATAAATGCAGTCCATCCATCATCACAGTGCAGATGAGACTCAGCACATGATCATGTTGCATGACTAATTAATTATAGATAACATTATCAATTATGAAACGGTTGATCCACACCCTTAAATAAACATTCAGAAAGCAAGTACAAGTACAAGTGGTGTTTGATCAGGCCTGTTTCTTAAGTCGCTCCCTTTGCTTTTTATCCCACACCCACCTGCTGTCATCAAATGATTTATAAATCGTTGCCCAATATGAATTTGTGCAAGCAGAGGCACATAACAACACGATCAATCTGCTGAGGGTCTTACAAAGCCAGTGGGCCAATATACCCCACTAAAACCTTTTAATGGGAGTGTATGAACTATTTGATTGTTTTTTTTTCACATTTATCAATATAAATATAGGCATATTCCCGTGCTTATTGTGTTATGGGATGGAGGTGTTGATTGATTCACCATTGCTGAGTCCAGTCTCTCTAGGTCGAGTGTATATCATCTGGAGTACACCGGAGCTTAGGAGATGGCAATAGGTAGAGATGTCTATTCTTACTTTATCCTCAACCCCTGTGATGTTTCCATGCTCTCTGATAGATGGAATCCTATGCATATAAAACACACAAGATACATTTCTTCATATGTTCTGGGAGTGCTCTCCTGTTGATCAGGTCTGGAACAATACTGCATCCAAAATCTCCTTCTTGATTAATGTTACTGTGCCTGTTATTGTCAATGTTTTGGTTATGAATTACCTGTCAGCCTTCCAGCTCTCTAAAGCTCAAAAACGTGCTGTGTTTGCTGGACTTACAACTGCTAAGAGGGTGATATCAACCCGTTGGAAGCCACCTCATGACTTATCTGTTCATTCATGGATCCTTTCTTTTTGGATGTCATGTACATAGAACTCTCTATGGCTCGTGTGGGTGGAGCCCCGGGGAAGACTTTGGGGACTTGGCACAGCATTGCTGAGTCCTTAAAGTCAATACTGTAGCATGTGTGATTGGTCCCTTGTCTTGTGTCTGTCTGTATGTCTGTTTGTGTCTGTCTGTTTCTGCACGTGTTGTTTTATCTCTCTCCCTCCCATTTTTCCTCTCTGTGATTTTGTGGCCTTGGGATGTGTTCCTATGTTCTAGTGTGTTGTTTGTAACTGTTTGTGGATATTATGTCTACATTATTATTTTTTCCTGAATACAAAAAATAAAAAAAAATTGATCACAACAACAACAAAAAAACACACATTTGATTCCAGGGGGACGGGGCTTCAATGAGGTGCCCTTTGTGAATTTGATCTGCCTCAAAAAATGTCCTTGGCAACAGCGCCTACAGGCTCACTCTCAAATGTCACAGTCATGTGGATTTTTTAGTAATCACAGTTCTTGTTGCTGCTAAGTTAACTCAACAATACCATGTACACATGTACTCTTTATTACATCCAGTAAGGCAAACTGTAGATCCTTTTATCAAACAAACACAAAGCAGATGGATGCTTATGCACACGTAAAAAAGAAGTTTGTTGTAACTGTGGGAGAAGGGCAGCATGGAGCAGCCATCTGGGCTTTACAGCAGCCATTGACACATTATGGCTGATGATATTAATGCAATAGGTATTTATACTTTTAGGATACTCTCCTACCACAACGATCAGCTCAAGTGCACTTCAAGTGTTTTCCACTTTGTCCTTCAGGCTGCCCTTCTCTCCAAGTGGCCAGCGTAGTTTTGCCCTTCCTTATTTCTTTCTATTGTGCTGTCTCCTGTCAGAAGAGGTGTCCTGGATGACACACTATGGTCCACAGGCACTAAGCTCATGTGTTGGTCTCCTCGGGGCACCCTGGGGTGCCAGAAGCTCACCGGAAGGACAGGAGCTGCAGTGTCAAAGCAGAGTTTGCCAGAGGCACTGGGTGTTGCCCGGACCTTAGGAATGGTCGAGCATACTGTATGTGTGAGATACTAGGTAAACTACTGTTTTCTTTTTTTCTTCATCCAACAATATGTACCGGTCCTTTGCAGAAATTAAACCGTATCTTTTTTATTTTATTTTGATTTTTGGCAAGAAGCATCAAGAAACTCACAAGTGATATTTTGTCATTAGCATTGTAGGTGATAATAATATCCATAAACCAATAGACCAGTCTGACCTTCATTGTTGTGTCATTCCCTGCTGTAAGATACCAGAGAAGCAGCTCGGAGGTACCTTCAGTATGCTTCACATAGGGGTCTTGAATAACACGTAATGCTGACTGGCTCATGCAACACACTGAGAGCTACACATCACATCATCATCATCTGGGTCCATTACTGCAGTGGCCTACCCTGTGACACACACACACACACACACACACACACCACTAACAGTGTCATATAGAAAAACATCTGTGGACACTTCACTCTATTATTCCAACCTCCCAACTCAGGCAAATCCCCCCGCTCATACTCAGGCCAACCTGTGGACATGAAACCAGCATCCTGCATGCCCCTGTCACACTGTAGCTGCCTCAGGATAAACTTCCTTTTTTCATATCTAAGTCTGTTTATAAGCAGTAAGCTAGCCAGAGACCGATCAGATTAGCTGGGGCATCAACGGTGCACTGGAGCATAGTTCATGGGCAGCCTGAGAGCTGTCGGCAGTGGGGCCGCTGTAACGGGCGAGTGATCAGGATGACTGATAGCGGTGAAGGGTGGTTGTTATCTGGGGAGCAGCGACCCTGAGCGGTAGCAGCTTGGCTCAGGAGACAATATCTCTCCTGGCTCACTCTGCTTCCAGCCCATTTAAACTGGGCAGCAAGGTGAATCCTGTCCCATCGGAGTCATGCTGGGCAAGTGGGCTGAGCTGCAATTTACTATTGTTGACTGACGGACATTTTTTGTTGTTGTTCTGACAGAAACAGTGGATGTCAGATTTTGCTGGACATATTGAAAGAACTTACCATCAGTATGATGATACAATGAAGTTCCATATGTAGGCTAGAGGACACAAGATGTTACTATACCTGAAATATTCTTTGCAAAGACTTTTTCCTGCACGACATAAAGCAATATATGTTCCACTTATTCTCCCGAGGCTTACATCTTTTGCTCGCTCTCCAATGATGTGCTTATGATGTTTTGGTTTATCGAGGAGCTAAAACACTGTCTACTTTTGCACTTGTAATGAGATCAGCCCTAAATGTGACATCCTTGATGTAATTATGGGGTTGGAAAGCTTGTAAGTGGTAACGTGACAGCAAAAGGCCTTTACTCCTGTTACTCAGGTTGACGCTGCAATTTAACAAAGAGCATTATTAGATGAGTGGATAATGAGGCATGCTGCAGAGGTATCTACAGGCACATCACATGCGAGAGTATTTGCAGAGTAGAAAAGACAGAGACGAGTGGGGGATCATGACTTGTAATAAACCTTGACGGATCAATTAGTCAGCTGCTTGTAACATGAACATGTATGCATGATCACACGGCGAATAATTGTCTTTACCACATCAAAGACAAGTTAGCAGACAAAGACACAGGTGTCTGTGCAAGAGAGAGATAAATGACAATATCAAGTTTTTCATTCCAAAAATTAGGTATCTGATTATTTAGAAAATAATACATACACACAGTGATAGAGGGATTCCTGACATTAGATGGCAATGTTGGTTGCCTCGCCTACGAATCATTCAGAAAGGAATATTATCATCTGCCTTTTAAGCCTAGTACAGTAGTATTTTGATATAAGCATTGACCACAGCTAGTGTAGACAACGTATTAAGGCCGTTTTATGGTTGTGTGTAAAATCAACAGCGTACCCCCGCAGACCCTCTGTGTCTACACCTGACGTGCCCACCTCGGAAAATGTAACCACACGTTGCAGTGGCACACGTTGCTCGGCCGTGACTTGGTAGTGTTACATTCCCCCCGACTCATTTCCTGGTTCTCCTTCTTCATAAACAACATGAAATCAAAGAGAGGGTTAACTTCTCCTGCCGTGGTCAGAAAGGGGAGACTTTGTTTCTCTCACCACGACTCTAGAGTCACTACTCGCTCTGAAGCTAATCGTCATCACTCTCTCACTTCTCCCTCGCTCTATCCCCCACTCCCCACACACACACACAAACACACACACACACACACACATGCCGGCTCAATGCACACACCAGCGCACAAGTTTGAATATTAGGCCATTTACGTAGACAAAATTCTACTGTGGTTCAACCGTGCCAGTAGGAATCATGACTAAGTAAAAGGTCACTTTTTAAATGAAAGACGTCTTATCTTATCTTATCTTGAATCACTATAAAAATACAGTAAAGTGTTTCAGTTTAAAATGAGAAATTGATGACTTCATTATCTTGAATTGCTGCCCAAGGAATTGCAAAAGCATTTGGTGAGTCTCCAGCACAGCATCTACCATAGCAGCATGGAAATGACATGAATAAGAAATCCAGTATCCAGTAGAGGATAGTAAAGCCAGCTAATGAGAACAGAGATCAGAGAATGCAGTGTGCAGAGGTAATATATCAAAATGAAAAAATGTAATGTCCGCAGCACTGCTTTAAAGCGTAACTCTCAACAAAATGCAACCTAGGGTCTTTTGTGAATGTACCCGAATAAAACCTTCGTTTAAAAGCATAATTAGAACAGAAGCGCCACTTTTAAGATTGATCGTATTCTCATTTTTTGCTCAAATGGCCTTTTGAATGGGAGAGCTGGGGCTATTTTAAAACACTAAGAAGACTCCACACAACATGAGACTTTGCTCCAAGTATCACCAGGGGCTCGACACATCACTCAGCATTGACAACATTGTGTTCACAGAGTTTACTGTATGTAAGCATTACAATCAGCTATGACTATGTCAACATGTGACTTCAATTAGTTTGATTAGGTCTAACAAGCTTAATAGCCCTCTTCATGACTCAATGAAGAGAACACTTTTATACATGTTTTTAACAGACTTTAACAGAATACATCTCAAAAGAGAGCTGTTAAAATTCGATATCCCCTCCTTTGTATTAAATTATGGGAGCTTAAAGGTGCCCTGCCACTGTTTTTACTTGCATTTTTTAAATATGTCAGGTCCATATGTGTGTATGTGTTATGTGGTGAATGTGAAGATGAACTGCTACCTCCTCTGTCAGCTCTAGCCACTGAAAAGAAATAAGAGGAGAAATCAGGCCAATCACAACAGCTGGCCAGTCTGATGTCATGTTTCCTGAGCTCATTACTATTCATGAGTTGGGTAAAGGATGCTGATAGCCAAGCTCTCATTGGCTAGCTGTTAGCCAATCAGAGTCAAGCAGCTTAGCTGGTTGAATATTAATGAGAATTGGCCCAAATGGAGCTGAGTCTTCCTACAGGCTTTCTATACCACACTAGAATGGCTTGAAACAAGGTAACCACGGTAACCAAGTTACAGAGTCCATGGTAGAACTTCAGACATTACCTCCAAGTCATGAAATACATGTGGCAGGGCTCCTTTAAGGCAGCATTGCGGACATTATGTTTTTTTCGCTTTAGTATTTCTACAAGGTATCATAGTTTGAGATCAGGTGAGGTCTGATTTATTGTGACCTGCCAGTAGGAGGGATGTGCACACAATTATTTTTAGAAACAGAGGTGATACATCACCATCATAAATGTTGGACTGATAACACAGCTCTATTAGTTGATGTTTGGCTTACAAACAAGGCTTTTTTTTTACATGAATTGTGCAGTAAAACTGCTTGCTCAAATTAACAGCTCACACAGCTGTTTTCGTAATGTAGTTGTTGATATGATCATGGTTAGTTAGACTCAATTAAATGTAAAGACTGCCCATAAATGATAAGTAAAGAATTGAAAATGGAAGTATGCATAAACAAACTGCAAAACTGGCACATATATTTTTGGTAAAAAAGTCAGTAGACTTTTATGTTCCCTTCCCGTGATGATTTCCCTATATGAATTAGTGGCTGGGAGCACGTACCTTTCTCTCTGTGTGTTTTCAAGTTTCCTAAATGCCGTTTATTTTTTCAGCAGAAATCTTGACCACAGTTGATTTAGTGTGAGGAGCCAAACTCTTCCCCATGGGTTTCCACTGGGGCTGGTGGTGTTGACTTTTCCCGGGATGCTGGGGGAAGGCTGGGAAAGAATGAGGGAACAGTCCCACCCATGATGAAATAGAGGGGGTGGGGGTGGGGGTAAAATGTAGTATATATATGTATATATATATATATAAGTAATGACTAATCTGTTAAAATGGGTACCGGCTCTGTTGGACGGATTGACACACCAAGAGATCCTTTTATAATTCAAGGGCAAGATGTAAATGCCACTGTGATAAATGTGACTCCCAGGGGCAATCTCATCAAACCAGAATTCAAAGGGGAACACCAGTGAAATGACTTTATTAGTTAGTTAAAGTGCAACTTCGAGGACTATTTAGCCCTCTCAGGATTTCTCCTCTCCTCCACTCCCCACGGCTACAGCCCCAGCCTCCCAACCCTTCAGCCAAGGGGAGAGAGAGGTAGAAAGACAGAAAGAGAGAGACACGGAAATAGAACTGGAAATAAAAGGAAGCCCATGACACAGCCAGACCTCTGCGCCTGCTGTGCTTAGCCAGGTGAATATTGAATGGGACAGTGCACAGTGATTAATGTCAGGCCATATAAGGCGCTTGGCCGGGCTGCTGCACTGTTGGTCCATACACACACACACACACACACACACACACACACACACGTCCCATCACGTTTAACAAGCCACAGTCATTGAGATACAGAGCAACCACTCTGGGGACAATTAGGTTGTGGAACATTAAATTAGCAGGGATCTAAAGCCATGCTCTGTTGGAGCTCGCACAAGTGCATGCTGGGATTGAACTAGGAGAGAAACTCTTCCTAGATATACTGCGTGCAATCTGATATTGCTGCATGGGGTAAGAATGTAGAGCATTTTTTTAATTTAAAATTGCACTTACATAAGGGTGCAGATTTGTTTTAGTTTGCAGTCATTAGGTGTTGGACTCAGGAGTCTTAGCTGTAATGAATTTGTCAGGACATTATTTCTCTGTGCTTTGCTAGCTGGGTAATTGGGATTACTTTCATATTTCTTTTTATGTCATTTATTAAAGTGGGACCTCCCAGGCTACATAATATTACAGCTTTGCATCTACCGGAGAATCTGTAGCTATGGCAACAGATGCGTTGGCCCTGGTAGATGTTTAACTAGAACAGACAGCAGGGACAGACACTTTGTTACACCTCATGCTTTATGATTTACAGTATCATTTGTGGTTTAAATTACAGTAACGGTTAGGGAGCAGTACAGAAATGTGTGCTCCAGGAAATCTCTGGTCTCTTAGGTCATATAATTTCAACAAAAGCTTTCTACAAGGTATCATAGTTTGAGATCAGGAGAGGTCTGATTTATTGTGAACTGCTTTAATTAAACAGGCTAATCGCAAAGGTCTGAAGGAGATAGAAACAAGAAAGAAGATCAAAAACCTTAGGTCATAAAGCTCTGTGTGTGTGTGTGTGTGTGTGTGTGTGTGTGTGTGTGTGTGTGTGTGTGTGTGTGTGTGTGTAAAAGCAAAGTGTTAGAAATGAGGTCGCTCAGACTCTCAGATTTTTTGTCACTGTGTAGAAGTCAGCTGACTTTGCCCTTTTACTGACCAGAAATACAAATGAGATATCAGATTTCTAGTGTCACCCACCTACATGGGCTGTATAATATTACGGTTTCTTCCTGATAAAAAGAGAAGTTTAGGTGCCTCTGCATTAAAGTGCAATAACGTTTTCTCCTTTTACAGATCTGAGTTTGTCTGCTAGTAGTTCTTGATCTCCAGTGCTTGTCAGTCACACAGTGTGGTTAGTTAACATGACATCATTTTTCCTTGTATATTTTTTGGGATAAATTTCCTATAGGTGGCTTTTTGTCCCCGGTTACTCAGCCATGGTAGCACTTCCTGTGAACCAGAGAAATCTAACCTGGAAATACCAAAGGGGCAGCAGGTGTCTGCAAATGGGAAAGCTTCCATGAGGCGTGTTGAATCACTGTTGCAATGAGACATTTACCAAAATAATAATTCAGAAACAGTCCACCCTCCTTGTTTCATCCACGCATTAAATAGACATGGTGTGTCACAAATTGGGTCTGTGTGAGTTTGATGTGCTTTTAATGTCTGATTATCAAAAATGTGAAGGAAACACACCCAGAACACACTGAATTCTTTAAATTATAGTACAAAATAATGGTATCGGCCTTCAAAATCTGTAACTCAGCACTGTCGGGGGTCAGGTTTCTTGGCTACGTCTGTATCCGGAGGCTGGCAGCCGCCCCGTATGCGGTGCTGTATTACATGGGAGGCTTTAATGTCGTAGGGATCTGGTGTTCGTTAGGTAGAATGGAAGTGGGTGGCAGTCCTGAGCCTCTACTGAAAAAAGAAGCCTCCTGTAGTTGTGAGAGGTCTTTTGTTGGGAGGCCTGTGTGTTTTGACAGGTCTCAGAGGGGGTAAGACAATAGAGAGGCCACACTGTATTCTGATGTGTTCCTGCAGTAGGCTGCTACACTCCACTTGTATTGTTTTCCACCAGCATTTACAAATGCCTCATTCTCTTCTTGTCACAGTCGTATCAATTTGTTTTCGTTAATTAGCGCTTCCATTAGCAACTATTTAATTAGATTCAATTTAATTGTTGCTTGGCTTGAAGATTGTGTTTTTTGCATGTGTCTTCCAATGTGCAGTGCATCTTGTTTATATGCTGTGTGTTCTTCAATGGGGTGTGCATGTTCTCCCGCGTCTGCATGGTGCATACACATACATACGTCTGTCTAGTTAAGCATGGGGTCTTATTTGTGTGTGTAGGTTATTGTGCATGTGTCTGTGTAAGTGTGCATCCCCTGTGTGGCTGTTATGAAGGGGGGGGGGGGAAATCAGATGGCTTAAATGTGATTACTGGTGTCACTGAGACAGATGTGATCTTTGCAGCCAGAGCTTTCCTTTTCTCACTGTGTTCAGTGGTTGCTGTGATACAACACTGACCCCTGCTGCATTAGAGAGTTATTGCACCTGCATTCATTCAGGAGGTGGTGGATGATGCTGTTTTTTTGGATTGCATCGCGTCGTCCATTGGGGGTCACTGTTCTCATTTGAAAAAGATGGCAGGAGGCCTCTCCCCTCCTCTTCTGCCATTTTGACTACCTAATGTAATGTATGTCTGGGTTTGCCATATTGAGCCCAGGCGGCGGGTCTTTTGCCGGTTCCATCAACATGTTTCCTGCAGCGTCTTGTAATGGATGCTTAATGTGGCTTCAAAATATTGCCATGAAAACAACATCGGAGATAATGTAATGCCGCTGGAACACCGAGGCTCACGTGTGGGTTGTATATGCCAGCGCCGGCGCTCATATTGGTTCATTAAAACTGCAAGTAGCGCTGCTACACAAGGTCAAATGTATCCATATCAGCCTAAATCTCCTTGCATCGAGCATGTCCTATAATTAGCATATCACCAGTGTAAGGAGAGACGCTTTAACAGGGTGTATTTAAAATGTTCAGCCATAGAATGGCAGTCTGTGAGTTTTAATGGGTTGTGATTTAAGGGATATTGTTCAGACTTATATGCCTTCGAGCGGACAGCATGTGTTTGGTTCCTTTTTTCCTCTTTAAAGGCCATTCACACAGTAGCAATTGAACCAAGGGCTATAATTGTGTTTTCATGTACTATAGATCCTGTCATTAGGCCCCTGGGTCTGCAGGCAGTTATATGATGACAGCTGACAAGGGGGCGTGGTTCCTTTGAGGAAGAAGGGGACGTGTGTGTGTGTGTGTGTGTGTGTGTGTGTGTGTGTGGGGGACCACATGCACAAAAGCCACAATTACTTCCTGGACGGTCCCCTGAGCTCAGTGGTTGGAGTGTATATGTAAAATGATGTGGGAGAGGCCATTTGCAAAACAAAGAGAGCGGAGGGGGGAGGGAGGGGGAGTAAGAATGATTGCTTTTGCACAATAGAGCATGTACACTCTGAGGCAGGGGGGGTTGAAGTGGCAGACTGAGGGTTGACACGCCCCCCCCCAGCAGTCCCGGAGGAGCTGTATCCAGATGGGGGTGTGGTTCTTGTGGTTGACCCCGTGGAGGGAAGAGGGTCAGGGTTTGTTTCCTGGGCCCAGAGGGGAGGAGATGGTCCAAGGGGGTGGAAATCTCAGTGCATATGGGGGTGAAGTGCCCAGTATGTTCAGTCTGAAGTCACAATTAGGGAGCACAATTAGTATTATACAACTTATTATCAGGTTTAACATTTAGTGGCTCTAAAATAGAAAATCAGTCAGGGCAAGATAGTAATCTTTTTTATCTATAGTTACAAATGGTATTATCTGAAGCAGGTGTCAATATTTCAAAGGCGAGATTATTCATTTTTTCAGTTTGATAGACTTATCAGATCCAAATGACTCAGAACAGGACTAAAAAGAGTGTTCCAAAATAATATTCGAAGTATTTTCACTTAATTAGATAGCACACAGTGGCAAACATCAGGGAGTAATTGGAAGGCGTGACATGTGATTTTAGTCAAAGGCCAGACTCAAGCTATGACACTGAGCTGTAGACATAACAACATCGCCAATTAGCGGTGCGTCGTCGCAATACTGATTGGATAATATCTGAGCAGTGCAGCGAGCTGTGAGCACGTTCTGCAGGGTCACAAGGCTGAATTAGCCTGGTCGCTCTCAGTTTAATTAATGAGCCGGTAATGGCAGTATAATTGCTCTTCAAAGTGGAGTCTCCTCTGACACTGATGTAGAGCAGGACTGTACACACCAGACACGCTTCCAATGCCCAGGTCGGCTCCCACAGGTCTTTGCCAGCACCCCCCAAACCCCCCTACCCCCACCACCCCGACCTCCACCACTGGCGCAGCCACAGTGGGATACATACGACTCGTACTGGCACGCATGAAATATTCAACAGCAATTTCCCCCACGTTTGAAATAATACCTTGAAATGTTAATGCGCTCCCACTGCTTGTTTTAAGTGGAAAGCATCCCAAGGTGCCTGTGTTTGGACTGCACCAGTGCAGGGGGCTCTGTACTTAAACTGATGTCGGTGTGAAAGTAATACGCTACACTGGAGAATTACAACATCCAGGCAGTCGGGTCAAGAGGAGAATGCTATTCTTAGTGCCAGTCCCCCTTGCCCTGGAACACCCATAGACACCCATACATCTTCATATGACTTGCACACACATAATGCACCTACTCTACACACAGACCTACAGGCTTTAACAAAAGCATGCAGATACACACATACATATAGATATGCAGACACACACACGCAGATACTACACGGTAAAGATCTATCTCACAGGCATACACACAGAAACACAGACGCTGCATACACACACACACACACACACACACACACACACACGTCACCTCTGACATTGATTTTCATTAGATTCACATTGGCTGGCATGTTGACAGTTTCACCAGCGTCCTTGGTTCTAAATGTGTCTATTATCGGAGGATTACACAAGCCCAGGGTTAATACAGTGACAGGCCATGATCTGATATCTGCTGCCGTTGGCTTGGCCTCACCCACTAGGTGCCTCTTCAACCTGATCCTGCCAGAGACATTGCGATGTTATCAGGTCCTGTGATGCTTCCCATCACCTGATACACCCCGTGGATTAGTAAGGGACTTGCCTTCGGCTGTCTGTGGTGGGGAAGCATTGGCGTGTCTCCAGCTGACACAGATCTGCAAAAATATTAATGCTGGGAGCTAAAAAAGTTAGTGAGGTTTTTGTGTAAGACAAAATAAAGTTTTTTTTAATATTATGTGTCTGCTAGAAGCACACTCACAAACACACAGACACACACACTTGTTCAGATTTTTATTTCCGCTCACAGTCAGATGCAGTGAGCCTCGCAGAGGAACACACACTTGGCTGCACAGTTCCTACATGTGCCTGTGCCCTTCAGAGCTGACAGCAAGGCATTAAATATTAGTGGCGTTTTACGGCGGGTTTGTAACCTGGTTATTCCAGTCAGTGGGCTTGCCTTTCCAGTGTCTGTGCCCACAGTGGGGCTTTGGTTTGACAGCAAAAAGGTATCTTGAGGGAGGCCAACTTGCCTGTGAGCCCTAAGCAGTGAATACACACACACACACACACACACACACACACACACACACAAAATATGTAAGCATGAATGTGCACATTCAATTGCATACACTGACTGACATACTGCAAACCTTCTGATTGCAATACTTTCGTTAATTCTGCAAAATGTTGCCTGACTTCCTGCTAGTGTGGAGCCTTTACTTGTATCCACTATGCACTTAGAACTGCTTATTTTATAGAAAAGACAGCACTATTTTCATAGTCATGGCACTAGTGACAGGTTGCAGTCCTTATAGTTCAGTTATTCTGTGGTCGTTTATACATCAGCAGCCTGGAGACAAAAGAAGAGGCCTGGCCAGGTCCTGGCATGTTTGTCCAGATAGCTTTCAAATCCAAGTGCTGCTGCCTTTGGTCTATATAGCAAGTTTTTCAATTAACACCAACAGTGGAGCAAGAGAAGGCACCACGTGCAGGGGCAGCTGGCGTATTAGTTAGCTATTCAGCTAGAATCGTTTGTGTGTCTTGCCACATGACATGACACGTCTGGCCTTTGGGTGACACAGAAGGGTTTGTCGCAGCAAATGACAGTGACCTCCCTAGTGCCCCGCTCCCTCACCACCTCCTGGCGGAATTGATTAGGCATAATTGGAGGAAGTCAGAAGCTGAGGCAAGTGGCGCTAAATAAATTTGGGTTGTGTTAATTGCAGATTTCACTGTGTCTGTGTGTGGCAGTGTGAGGAGTAGAGAAACACTTAGCCACCGGCTGACAATGGAGGATTAATTGGACTCCTCCAATGAACATAATTAGACTGATTGTTGGGAGAGATAAAGCAAAGGTTTTATGAGTGGATCAACACTGTTAGTACTAAGAATACCATCCCTCTTCCTCTTCCACCTCCTTTTGAATTCTCCCTCTGTAGTCTCCTGTACAAAGTTAATGCTCCTTATTCCTCTTTTAGCTGTAAGGGAGTTGAAATCCCTGCTCACAGGGTAGGAGTGGATCACAGGTTCATGCTTACTGAGCCTTACAGTGATAACATCTCTTCAGGGGAAGAAGTCCAATCTTCTGTTTCAGCTACAGTGCAGCCCCTGTATCTATGGTCTTTGATTACATCAGTTATTGAGCTTTTATTGGTCATAAATACAAAGAGCAACCGAGTCCTCTGCCTGTTGGGGGAGCTGCTATACATCTGGAAGATGAGAGGAATTTCTGTGAGCCTTGGAGACCATATGAGTCCAATTGTAGCTGGGTTTCATTCCTGTTCCAAGTGGAAATGATTTGGGAGCCCCAAAGCATTACTCAGGCTTGGCCAGGACCATCGGCAGCAACAACAGCAGTGACTTGTGGTACTCCAGTATCACTCCCAGCCCCATCACCATCCCCAGAAACTCACTGGGCTGGAGCTGAGCTCCACAAAGCTCTGACTATCCCTCTTGGATAGTTCCCAGGTCTGAAACAGAGAGGAGGCCTTCATAGACTTCTTCAAAGGGGAGGGCAGAGAGAGAAGAACAATACACTTGACAAGATTCATCAGCAGAGGTTAACCACAAACTGCTGCATGCTTCTGCTACTATAAACATGACATGAGAAGATAAGATGAAGAACAGAAAATGGAGGAATCAAAGAACATGCCAGAGTCTTTCAGAGTCTATGCCTCGCACTGGATCACAGTTTGACAAGGCAGGAGATGGATTTCCTGGAAAAATGATAAGTGATGAAAGACAGCCCTACATTCTTTTGAAGGTTTGATTAATTGGCCTGTATTCCAAACATGTGTTTGTAATGGAGTATGTACAGTGAAGACCCCAGTCCACTAAAAATGTGAGGTAGGATTATTTCCATATCATGCTACTCAGAAGGGTTAAGTTGACGGAGGTTCTTTGACTTTGTAATTTACATGTATTGATTTCCACCACTGCCATACTTAATGCATGGCATTAGATTACATGTGTATCTACTTCTTCCCTCCTCCTTTCATTTTTATTTTTGCTAAACTATCTGCCTTATAGTTCAACATCCACTAAATCACCATTGATTAATCCATCATTCCAGTGGCTAATATATTGTAGCACTTAATGTGAAATCTGATAAATAAAGAAATATTTTCAAAGCAATATCCATCATTTGCCCTCTATTCGATTAAAGCAACTCCTTTTTCCGCACAAGAGGTATGGCAGTACAGTGAAAACTGTCCTGTTTAAAAAAAACCTCTTCAAAGAACTGGAAACGTCTGCACAAATGTTGTTTCCATGGACACCTGTCATGTTTCTGCCTCGCTCTGAATGGAAAAACAATGTCTGGTTTCTGACCTGAACCAAAGACTACAAAAGTCAGCAAGCTTTTCTGACTGACAAGCAGGCAGCCTGGGGGGTTGGCTGAGCTGAGCAGCGCTGCTGAGGGCCGGGGGTTGAAGACCTTGACTTCTGCACCCGTGGTGTGATGGAGAGACTTGGCCTTCGAGCGGAAAAGAGACGGAGGCCTCTCCTCAAAGCCGAGGTACCTCAGGGAGACATTTTGATGCATGATGGGCAGGATAAAATAAAATGAAATGGGATCAACGCTAGCAGCAACAGTTTAGTTGCTGCAGCCCTCTGGCAACACTCAACCTAAGGCTAGCTTGGCTTTCTATCGTCTATGTTGTACTATTTGGAACTCCCACTGGTGCCCTGAGAGAAAACGGCCTGTTTTAAGATGTTCTGAAGATATACTAGCACATGGACAAATCCGTTTTAACTCAACTGGGCATAAAATGGGGAAGTGGCTTCCCTTTGAGCAGAACTCACTGACCTTGGAAGGAAGTCTGAAAGAATACAGCCGCAATCTTGGCTTTAGTGTTTTCTTTTTGTGGCTTATTTTTAACGGTCACGTTGGGTTTTTTGGTCATTGATTTTTCACTTCACATCTCATAAAGTTATAATCGCTGCATGTTCAAAGACAGGTCAGTTGATCAGCATGCTTATGTCATTAACTCATTTGCATAGTTCAGCTCTTTTATTTTCTGCTTTATGTTAATCCATGCTGCTGTTGGTAGCTACTTGTGAACTCCAGGCTCTGTAATGAATTGTGTTTGGAGTACACGGTGACAAACGGTTTTCTTCATAGATATTTTATGAACTTGCTGGCTAATAGAGATAACTTCAGTGGTGCATCAGTTCCAACTGGGCCCTGTATCCTGCATGATAGATGCTTGCTCCCTCAGAGGCTCTTTCCAGCAGAGCAGACTACAGAGAGGTGGGGGTGGGGAGGGAAAAGCAGCAATCCAACACCAACTTCACTGGAGAAGGCCATCTCATCGTTTCGTCTCTCAAGTTGTTTTACCTTGCCCGCTGGGTGGCTCCCCACCTGGCCCTAGTGGGGTTGTGACTACTGAGGGTTGGCCGAGAAGTCATGGCCACAGATTAACTCTGCTATTTATGGCCCAAGCCCATCTAACTGCAGCCCCAGAGACGGAAAATATTGCTCACTTAGCAGGATTACTGGGTGCCGTAATGCCCCAAAGGCCTGCTTTATGGCAGGCCATAAATGTTCCCAGGGAGAGGCAGCGAGAGTCAGATTGATTAGCGCTCCGGAGGAAAGTCGATCCGTTACCCACGCCCCACTGGGGAACACTGTGATGGATGCTTCCGGGAGGTGGAGAGAGGCACTGCAAGGGAGGGGAGGGCACTTTGCTCTGCACCACGCCAGTTGTAGACATCCCCATAGTGAAACAAGATGGAGGGTCCCCATTGCTTGCAGGGCCGCACAAGGTTGTCAGGCAGTCAAAGAGCTATCGCCCCGCTACGCAGCGGCCCTTTGCCATCCCACTGGCAGACAAATGGAGAGGCGACCTTGCCACATGCTGCCATTTACCAAAGTCCCCCTTGACACCTTGCGTCCCCCAGACATTAGTCATTTCAAAAGATAGACCCCACCTACACCCCATACCACCTCTGGGGCAATCATTGGCTACAGTAGAAGGTCTGATATACAACCTACAGCAGGCCCTTTTTACCTTCAATGGCGGTCTCTACTATCTTGGTTCAGGATTATGTCGATGTGTTGATTCTAGCACAGTCTGTAAAGAAATGTAGCTTATTAAGCTTTGTTATGAAGCAGGATCTATCTATACTGCGAGTGCATAACTTTTTAGGATGGATAGTCCAGTGAGAGGTAAGCCTCTGATACTGACAGTGTTGGTGGTGAATGTGTTTGTGCAGTCGTTTGGTATTTGTAGTAAGATTTCAAACAAGGCATAAACAATGGATAAAATAGACCTTTTATTTCACAATTCAGTATTCATCTATATGGCATAATTCAGTTCTGGGAGCCGTGTATGCCTGTTGAGAAAGCAATACTAGGACGTGTTTGAGCACCATCATTCTATCAGGTGCCATCCCTACTTTAGGTTCAGAATGACATTGAAACTGCCATGATCTAGTGATAGCATTGGAAGCATCGTAAAAGTGATAATGTAACCCTCAACCAGTTCTCAGTGAGGCTTCCTTCATGTTGATGTGCTTGACATCCATAACAGCCCTTTTAAACCAGATGTCTTTGCTCTCTAAATGGTGTAGATTATGATTCCTAGTGCTGTTTTGTATGCTGTTTTCCTTTTTGTTTTGTCTTTACCAAAAGTAGTAGCTCTTCAATGCTGTGTGGATGTTGTTAAGCCTCCATAATATACTTTTCAGGCTTTCTAATGCATTTAACAGCTTAGTTTCCATGAAACAGGGAATATATTTCTAGCTCAGTCCATTTCTTTTTTTAATTTGTTAAAACTAAGAAGCCTTAGTAGTGGTTTGCTCATAACTGGTTAATGACTTTCGGTTGCTGTTTATTTGCTCGTTTGTAAAAATTAAGATTAAGATGTCAGCATCATCTATAAATTAAATATAGTGTTTAGCATATAACAACTCATTTAACACAGCATCGGTAAGAGTGCCAGAAGCAATAAATACTACAAAAATAACAGCATTAAAGCTAAGTGGTAGAACATAATGTACCAGGACTCTCCCTAGGTAGTACTGATTTCCTTCAACATGGCGCTATGCTTGCAACGCCTCTCACCTCATCCTTCTGGCTCCCTGCTGTTCTTCAGTATCCCAGACATGCCTACAGTTAGACTGAAGCGGCCCTTATACAGGCCTTTCACTGGCTTAGATATTTTCCAGATGGGACTTGGGATATTGTCTGTGTGCACACGCTTTTGATGTGTATATGCATGTGCATAATGTGCACATTTGCACATGTGTGTATTGCATGTACCCACACACATAAATATATATATGTGTAAGGATGCTTGTGTTCAAAGTGCAAGTGTGCCACTGCATCAGCAGCCATTTTTCATTTTGTTAGGAGTGGTGGCGCATGGCACAATGTAAGGGGTCATCAAAATGACCTAACTGCTGATGTAGCTTAGCTCTTGGAATTTATGAGTACCCTTAACTGCTGTTTCGACTAAAGCAAAAGGTGTGTTATGTGATTTAGGAGCCTGAAAGCTCTGGGGAGCTTACTTTTCCTTCTGATGCAAAGTCCCCATGACTTACATCTGCTATTGGATTACCACCAGAACCACATCAGCAGGTGTTTTTACTTTGTTTCACATTGTGCTTGTATGCTGGCTTTAGTCCATGCAAAAGTCCTCCCTGCCCTGTGCTGGCCCTAACATTTACTCACATTTATTACTCTCAAAGTTATTTTTCAGTGTTAATACCTCTGTCTCTATAACTGACAAGCAAAGCTCTTGTCTTTGCCTCTGTGCAGGGTAGGGGTCGCGTGTTAAATTACAAGAGAAAAGGAGAACCCAGATAAAACTGATTACAATGCATATCAGATACATGCAGATAATTATGGTCGTAATAGAAATAGAACAGCAGTCAAGATAACACGAAGCCTTTCCGCCGTCAAAAAGCATGACTGGTGATGAAGAGATAGCGTTTGATAGAACAGATACCCAGGAACTGTTTTTGCTAAAAAAAAAAAAGCATGCATGACATGCATTCACAAAGCTGCATACCAGAAACAGCTGGTCAAGAAACACGGAAATCCCCTGAGCGGCTGCTGGCATATCTGACAAATATCTGGAATTAGTAGAACAATATTCAGTTATGGGGGTTTTCATGTTTAGATTGTCTCGGGCATACTAGTGTATGTTTATTTATACATTGTGAAAGGTTTACTCTACCTTGTGGTTTGTTTTTCTGTTAACTGTTGACCTACCGTGATAGTACTGTAAAAGAAAGCACTCGGCTGCCAGCTGTAAGCCTACGGAAGCCTCTATAAGCCTGGAAAAGCTTGTTTCTCCTCAGCTTACAGGTATGATGTATCTTTCCTCAGACTCTGAACCGCTGGTATACCGCTGTTAGTGTTATCTTATAGAGTTGACATAGGCTGGTCCCACGCTGTCACTCATCACATGCCACACCTGAAAGTCAACCAAGGCCAGATGAGAGGGAAGCAAACTAGAGACCGAATAAAAACTGGTCTCATATATATGAATAGAATTTGAAATTGAGAACTCATGACCTTTATGTAATGTAACTTTAAAAAAAAAGCTGTTTTTCAGTTATCCATTACATCTACTCTGTCATTAATTTTTGAATTTGGGACCAAACATATTAAACTTATTTTCAATAGCAATTAGACATAATATAGATATGATAGCTCTGGGAATTATTTGTGGGGCTTGTTTGGTTTTGGCATTGTACTTGGCCACCTCCTACGGGATACCTTCTGCATTATTAAATGCAGGGAAACCAGATGAGATAAGATCAGGTCAGATTATATCAGACCAAGCCATGAAAGATCATACTGGAACAGATACGATCAGACTAGTCTGGAACAGAACAGACCAGACTTTATTTATAGAGCCCATTGTTTTTATGGCGTCAGTTGGTTATGCTGGTTACACCAGTAGATGCCTGTCAGATAGAACAAGATAAGAGGTAAACATTCTTTTAGAGGTTAGAGTGTAATCTTAAAACAAGACATGATAAAATAGTCCGTTTTTTACAGTATATAGTTTGTTTGTAACCTGTTTGTCAGGCCTACAAGAGTCAGTGTCCCAAATTAAAGTATATACAGTAGTAACGCAATTTTAAAAATTATTTTACCATGCTTACTGTGTGAGTTTTTCAACCTGAGTGCATGTAATATAATATCACTGACTGATTCACTGTCATGAGCTCAGTCACTATAGACTAGTTGACTAGTCTATAGTCCCCTCCCCTCCCCTCTGCCATCTTTACTCGCAATAAGTTTTTAAATTCCAATGGATGCACACGACTTGCCCCCCTGTCTGCTGAGAGATTGTATGGCTTTGGGAGGGCGGATGTGCGCTGCACGTGTCATTTTGGTGATCATTGGGAGCCAAAATCGAAATCAATATTAAATTAATTGCACAGCCCTATCATACAGTATTTTGAACAATTGCAACATTTGTATTACTGTGATAGCCTTGGCTATCATGGCTGTATGTTTGAACGTGAGTATTATCTGTTTTCCAACAGCCTGAGTCCACTCTTTGTGATGTGTCATGTCAGAAACCAGAGAGGAAGATCTCTTGACATTTTGCCTCTCACTGCAGTGTAAATGCTGCTAAGCAGGCCTCGATGTGCCATCGATCTGACCCAGACGATCAGGCGTTCACATCCCTGTAAAAACACACTGAGGATGGAGATGTAGAGCAATGTGCCATGTCTTGTTTGCTTTGTTAGCTCCCTAAGGCCTGGCCTTCCAGCTCCATTTATCAGGAGTGTTTGCACAAGGGGGTAATTTGTAATATTCACTCAGGGCTTTGGAGATAGAGCTGTAGGACAAAGGGTAGGAAGGAGATCAGCAGATTTTCTTTGTTCCAAACTGTAGTGGAAGTTTTATTTCACAGCATTATTCCATGCGGTGTGTTTAGCTTCAGCCTGTCCAGTTACAAGAAAACAAAGGCTTATGAATGAAAGTTCCATGGACTCAACCGCTGGTTCATTGGACATACAGTATATCCAGCCATAATGAACCTTAACTGATGTTAAGTGGTAACCAGAATATTCTACACACAGTTTTTCTTTTGAACATCTGCAGTCTCGAGAGGTGGCTTCATAAAGTCCATAGCTCTCTCTTTTGCAGAGGACGGCAGCTGTAGTCAGTTTGGACGCACAGCACTTATTCCATTGGCAGCCCAGACTAAACATGTCAAAGCATCCATAGAAATGTCTCAAGTCACTCCAGCAAGATAATTGCAACATTCTTTTTAACATTGTTAGATACAATAGTTCTATATCACAATGCCTCCTCATAGCTCTTCTGCCAGAAGTTGTATTCATATTTAACAATGTATTTGCAAAGCAACAGTTTTTTGGGTTAGTTGGGCTGGTTATAGGTTTCCATAAAGAAGGAATACAGGAAACAACATAAAAGTGTATACAATGGAAAACTATTAGGTTTAGGTTGGGATGTACAGCTCTCCACTCTGCCAGTTAGAAACACTTGAGATGTTGGGAACAGACCTTAATAAGACTGGCCTTGCTTTTCCATTTAGCACTTTACACTGTGGGACCTGGTCAGCTGGTCAGAGTGATTTCAGACATTTGTCCTTGAAGAAAGAACATTGCTGCTAAAAGGTTAAGGCAAGACCAATGCAGGCATTTAACCTGGCCTGCAACATCCTCTACCATGTCACATCTCTTTGGAGTCCAATTCACTTTAATCTGTGCTGTATTATGTACCTTAGCCCCTTCACTATACACTGTCCAGTGTAGTCTGATATTGTTTTGGCACCGCTGCTCTTCAGCACATAGCTGAGGTGAAGCTGTCTAATTACGCTCATACCTGTTTCATCTTGCACCACTTCCATGGTGAATGCAGAGATATTCAAAAATTCGATAAGTAAATGTTCTCTGTTTCACATTAACTTACACAACCAGATCAACATCATAATTTTACAGATGAGAATTAGCTTATAGCTGGTACTGCTAAGGAGCTGTGCATTGTCCTCTCAAAAATTTAGATTCTTTGCCTAAACCATTTAGTATTTGGCATACTGGTGGTATTTGTCTTAAAGATACAGCATAAGTCTATTGTGGTTTGTGAGATAATGTGATATTTTGCTTTAGAAATACCCCTCTGTGTCCTCATTTTGGTCAGGTCATTACATATGCCTTCAGTAGAAGGCCTCTATTGATAAAGACTGCACCTCAGGTAAAAAATACACTTGCAGTAATCATACACATGTATCCTCAGTAAAAAGTGGCCTTTGTGTTTGCAAAACAGAATACAACTGTGTGCATAACTGTGCCAGATGGTGTCCTCTTATGTGTTTTAATTGTCATAAGATGTCACAATCCAAGTTACTTAGCTCAACAGTGAAATGCAAGACAGACATGTTCTCTGGCCTAGCAGCTGCTTCAGTGTAGAACCATGGAGGAAGAATCAAAGAGAGTCCCAGAGTTCCATCCCTGAAAGGTCAAGCAGACAGGCAAATTGACTATATCGCCTATCTTTGTGGGAATGGTTCTAGCAGAAATTCATTGAACAGCAGTGTAATAGAAATCACAGAGAGGTAATGCTGGAGGTAGAAGGGGAGTGGGGTCTTTTGGGAGTCGTTTTCCTCACACTACTGCCGGCCTGTAGAGTTATGTGATTTGGCCTCTTTGTCTCCATCCCTTTGATGAAATTCAATACGTAAACGTATTGGAAAGTGTTTCTAAGCTTTAAAATGGCAGCTGGGTGTCTCCAAAAGTGGGTGAGTATCTAGCAACAACTGATCACAAGTGTGTGCATCTATGTCATACCTGGGGTAAAGCGCCAATACAGTTGTGTGTTTTTGAATGTATTCATATCATGTTACTTTCTTGGGGTCCTGATGCATCTTGAATGCATAAACCATCAGTACTGGACTCAGAAAAACATATTCATAGTCTTCTGTTAGGTGAGTGCCTGTATTTGTCCTGTGACTTGGCCGTGTTACAGCAGAGTGTTAAGCAGTAATCCAAGGTTGCTTGATTGTTGATTTAGCACAGCCCAGGTAAATGTCAAGCAGAATCAGACTTCTTTTTTGTCGTTCAGCCATTCATTTCACCACCGCTTTGATATTGATTTAAGGGCAAATGTGGTCTCTATAGATAGAGGCCTGGCCAGCTGGCATGTGGGGTTAGCTGTGATTTGAATAAAAGATCATCCTAGTTCAACAGCACCAGAAAGGCCCTGGGGCAGATCAATCACACTCCAGCATATGAGACACAATTGTCTAAACGTATTGCAGTAGCCGCATGTACAGTACATGATAATAGATCATATTGCTAGTGGCGTTTGTTTTGGTCCATAAACATTTTCATTTACATTCCTTTGTTCTACCTCTGCAACTAATCTTTTTGCCTTGTGTAGTTCAAATGTCGGACCAACATGTTTATTTTTCAATAATCATGCGTTTAAGTTCAGGCTGGGATATTAGTTCTACACAGTTGTGTCATCAGTTCATCAGCAGTGGACATGCATTTTGAGAGAAGTTACTATTTAGCTTTTATTATCACTTATTTATTTGCACAGAAATGCCAAATAAACGAATTGTTGCACCCATTTACTGAAGCTCAGTCCACAGTGGCCAGGTTTGAGTCTGACCCGTGGCCCTTTCCTGCATGTTGTGTCCCCCCCCCTTCCTGTCTTCAGATATCCTAGCAAATAAAGGCCAGCAAGCCCAGCAAGTCTTAAAGGTAGCATGTAAATAGTCATGTCAGTCCATGTCAAAATACTGTGAGGTCATGCACTGTAGACAAATGCATCCTTGATTAACACATGTTTTTCTTTTCAGAATTAGAAGTATCGTATGGTCGACAGCCAGTTGTGCCCATGTCAAATAGAAGTGACGCTGAATCAATAGCAAGATGAACATCACAGACCAATTTGTGTTTTAGTGTAGTTTAAGTTTACAGAAAACTGTCCAAATGAGTTGTTTAAATTTGTACCGTTTCAAGTTCTGATTCTTTTATGTATTTAGGACTCTTGAGATCAGTTTAATTCTGGAGGATTCCCCAAACTAAGTGGTGCTTTTAGATAATACCTAAGTTGCCGTTTAATGCTGCAAATTGGCGTACTAATCTTTAATATGCACATTCTTTTCTTATATTTGAATGAATTTATCCTGATTTCTGCTACCTCCCTGAGTGTGTGTTTTGACTGTTTGCGAGCCCTTATTAACAGTAGCAGAGCGAGAGGATCAGGAGCTCCGTGGTCTCCTTTAGGAGTGCCTGTTGCTTGGGTTGCGGTGAACACATTCTCCTCCACCATTATTCCAGGCCTCCTTCCCAGCTCCTGGGCCAGGCCCAGTCTTTGAAAGCTAGCTGTTGAGATTCAGCAGACAGACCCCTCCTCTGGGGAGCTGACATCATTAGAGTGGAGAGCAGATTCCAGCTCCTTTTCAGCTTCAGCGAGGGAAAGAGAGAGTGATGGAGAGAGAAAGAATGGAGGGTGAGTTTAAGCAATGCGAGGTCAAGATCGTGGCACAATTACCCTGGCAGTGCTGTGCCCTGGGAGGCCAAAGCCCCTGACTTCTCACCCTGCCAAGGTTGCCCGGGCCGCTCCTCAAGACAATTAGCCTCCCAATATCCTCCTGTCATTTCCACATTCACCGCTGACCTCCCTTTCCACACTTATCCTCATCCTTTTCCTGCTAGATAGTTCATCTGCTGTGAGCCTGTGGCAGTCTTTTCAAAGCTGTAGATATTGTGTTTTCGACAACTGTGACTCCATGTGTGTGTTTGTGAGTATACAGTGAACCCTCGTTTATCACGGGGGTTACGTTCCAAGAAGAACCCGTGATAAGTGAAATCCGTGAAGTAGTAACCTTTTCTTTTACCATTATTATACGATGAAATACTCCATTATACACTGAAACCAAAGAACAAAACCTTTTTACAGGCCCAAGCATTTGTTTAACAAATAAAAGTACTGTAAAATAATAATTTTAATCATCAATACGAACTGAAGGCTTCAAATTGCGGAGATCAGCACCGCCCCACCGCCCCCGCCCCACTGCGACCAGAGTTATTGGAACGGGAGAAAATGAAAAATGATTATGAAAACAAATACAAAGTAAAGTACAGTAGGAAAAACCGTGACTCAGGTGTATTTCCCTGCTCTTCTGACGGAGCCGCTGCATCCCGACTCCGCTCTGTAGCATTTTTTTTCTTCTAAAGCCCGCGGTGCAGGTGTGTTTTTTCGAGAGAAGAACATAGTTATCGGTAGTTGTTGTCGCTCTTTTTTCTTCTGGGAAAAAAGATTCCTATAAACCGACATGCCACCATTGATTATGTTTGCAGAATGCAGAACACAACGCACGATGCAAATCCGTGAAGCAGCGAAACCGTGAAAGGTGCACCGTGATATAGCGAGGGTTCACTGTACTTTACTCATATAGTGTGGTGCTGCCAAAGTGGCTCATGCGCGTGTACATACTCTCACCAACTCACACACAAGCCCAAACAAACCCCTTGTACATGGAGACAGAAGTGCGTTTTCTTAGGTGCCAGAAGTCGTTTGAATGTGGGTCATCTTTGGTTTTTGTCATGTCCTTAAAATAAGATGTGATGACCACAGTAGCATTTTAAGGTAGCCTGTGCTGTGTTGAAGAAAAAAGTGGGTAGCCATTAACAAATGAGAATGGTGTACATAGTATTTTTCCATGTTGAGGTTGTTGTCGAACAACACAAAATCTTCAGGGCTAAGAGTTTCAAAATAAATCATCCAAGGCCATCCAAATCTGTTAGACACAAGACAGATGTGTAGTATAAAAACAATTGAAATACGGATAATTGTTTACATGTTTCCACTTCAGCAGTTGCCAATCCTCCTTGGAAGATTTTCGGTCCATCCAGGGAAAAAAATTAACAATTACATTTTCTTCTATTGCAATTCTCTAACTAGAAATTTGCAGTTTCACTAATAGCAGTGCTGTCAGTTCTCAATACTGCAATAATGCAAATGCTTTCATTCGTTGACCATAGGCTTAATCCCTGTTACCTCATTTGGCGATAGATAAATGAGACATTTATTTACGTACAATTCTTCATTCTAATTGCACAGTATCATTCTGGTGGGAAACAGACATCACTCAGTCCCACAATAACTGGCCTACTCATGGGAGATTAAGCCAATTAAGTCTTTGTGCACTTTGAAGTGCCACATATTTACCATTGGACTTTGTTTATCCCCTGGACTATTCCATGTGTTCCCATTTATTGGGGGGGTACAGGAGGCAGCTTTATCTGAGGGGCCTTGCCAATTAGAATCAACATTGAATCCGCCCATACGCTTATTCAATTACTATTATCCCCATTAACACAATGGACTTGATCCTCTTCTACCAACTGCATCCTCATTTTATGTAGCGTACATCGAGACAAGCAGCGCCTGTCAGTTAATCGTATGTTGTGAATATGCTAGCGCACACACGTGTGGTGCACACATAATACTGCACAGGCACTGGCAGATAGCGAGGCTCAAATCCCCACACATGACAGCGTTTTGAGGGATCATATAGATGCAAATGCAGCCGTGTAATTGCACAAGCAGTAGATCTGCGCTCCCAAGGCTGGATGCTGCCATGTCAACGGCTGATTCCATCTGCTTTTCATCGTTTCTTCGTCTTTCTTTTTTTTTTTTCTTCAAGACCTGATTTCCATACCAACCCAAAGCTGTAGATTCCTCTCATCTTATCTGCTCCTTCCTTCCTTCTCCCCCTCCTCCTCTTTCTCCACCTCGATCTCCTCCACCGACGTACCTCTTCTGGTCAAAGCTGGAGAGATGGAAATGACAGCAAAGAGGCAGATGTCACTGCCAAACACCCAAAATGACAGGGAGGAGGCCTCCCGCATAGTTTATTTTCTCTCCTTCCGTCTCCTCTCCTCTTCTGAATATTCCAACTATCCTTGCTTCATTTCTTCCATATCTGACATGTGCAAACTCCTTTAAGTATGCACATTGCAGTTTTTTGAGTGAGAATGACTCAATCCTTCCACCCCCACCTTCAGTCTCTTCCATTATTTCTTTCTCCTGTATTTTCCCTCTCTGTCTTTCACTGTCTCTCCTGACCTCCCATTATTCTCAGCAGCCTTCATATTTCTGCATGTCAGGTGCGCGAGCTGAATCCTTTCTGCATCTGGGATTACAGGGATTTAAAACATTCCTTATGCAGGCCTGCATATGGAGATAGATAAAAGCCACTGTGACGGCAGTGTGATGCGCTACCAATCTAACAATTTGCTGCAAGTCAAAAGAGCAATGATCCTGTGCTTGGGAAAAGGGACTTGGCTAGCAGGGATTGTGAGGAGGACGACTGTGCCAAGACAGTTTGTCTGTGCTCATTACTATGATTTGGGTGATTGTTACATTGCGCTTGCATATGTAGACCATCTGATTTACTTTTTGTGTTTGGTAGTCATGTCAACTTTTTCCCATTGCATTCCACAACTGAGAAATGCATTTGGAAATCAGTTAAATTCTTTTGGAGGGAATGCAACCATAATTTGCAATTTCACTTCCG
Organism: Percina caprodes; assembly: GCA_013375575.1. Classification (NCBI taxonomy): domain Eukaryota; kingdom Metazoa; phylum Chordata; class Actinopteri; order Perciformes; family Percidae; genus Percina; species Percina caprodes. The sequence continues at coordinate 7,690 of JABXJD010000088.1, read as the reverse complement.
CCATAATATGGCATTTTAATCCACACTGCGTCTAGAACATAATATTAGACATTATGGAGGTGGTTTTCTTTTTGGAGAAGGAAAATCTGCTGTGTACCACTTCTTTGAAGGGCTGTTCATAAGACTGACATGCCACTGTCATAACCATGACATATCACCTGTCAGGGTTACGACAGGGTCATGTCAGTAAATGTACTCCCCTCCAAATATTGTTACTATTAAAAGGAAAACCATGCATTCAATCTTGAACCAGAAGTAATAATAATAATATACTGTATATAATTATATATATTTTAATTATAGTAATCATTAATTTATCCATTCATAAATATCCAGACATTCAGTTAAAAATGTGCATTCATTCCTCATTTATATCCATTCAGTCTGAGATATACATTAATGAATTCATAGTCATATGTTCATCGCTGCTCATTAATGAGCTTGACTGTGAGAGGAATAAATGACTGCTTATACCTGTTATATTTGCACACGAAGCCAGTACCTCTTTCCGGAGTTCAACAGCTCAAACTGTGAAAACAACACGTAAGAGTTATCAGACAGATCTTAGCCTGCCTGATGGTTGCCTGATCAAAACGCTCCTGCGAGTTGAGAGGTGCAGGTATTCCCATAATTTTAACCAGATTGAAAATCAGACAAGATGACATAAAGAAGAAGATAGTATTATTATTACAGTTTATTTAGTGTTATGTATTTGTATTTTACGTCATGGCGTGGTCAGGTGGTCGTGGTCACGTGTCAGGTGGTTGTAGTGAGTTAGCTGGTATGCAGTGAGGATACTCTACGCTATTTACATTAAAGACTACATGGAATCATTTTGCCCTCAAATCTATGCTGCAAAATGAAGTTGTGTACAGAAAGTTTAGACTAGATGGACCTACTCCCAGTTATCCATCAATTGTAAGCCAGCATGCTTAAAACCCGGACCAAGACTGGAACCATAGACTGGAAATAGTAACTGAAACACATGAGTGGAATGCAGCCATTATTAGGATGTGTGTATATGCATGTATACAGTATAGTTTAGTATACTCATGTAATGTATTAAAGTAGTGTAGCACATTCAGCATGCATTGCTATACTGTATGCATTAATCTCTGTGTGTATGTGCTGGAATATATATATATTGTAAATGCCAGCACACACACTTCAACTCCCCTACCTCTCCCTCCCCTCCTTTACCAAACACATAACACTTACTCTGAAATTCACTGGCAGTGTGTGCTGTGCAGGCATGAGATAACGTCCCAGAAGTTTTTCAAGGGCAGGACGGGTGCTCAGACATCAGAGGGAAGCCGCATTGAGCCGAAGCTGATTCATTACATGTGTTGCATCTGCTTCCTATTAAAAAGTCCAGAGCACTCTGGCTGTCTCTAGTTCTCACTCTCTGACTGCAAACTACCTCCTGACTCCTCGGCCAGACCATCAGACTCCTCCTTTCTGTTTCTGTCTCATAAAATCTCCCCATTTTCACCTCCTCACTTATAAGTCTTACAGATGACTGTAGCATGCAGTCCGAAGTTCAATCACTACGCTACACTATCTCTAAGGTTGAGACATCTATTGTAGGGTCGGAGCTGTCCATACATGCACAACCTATATTGAATATTATTCTTATTTTACCATTCTGTGCAAGGAAAGTGTAAAATTGAATTTAGTGTTTAACCTAGAATTCTTTTCTTGTTAGCATGGAAAACAACATTCAGAACCGGGTCTGCTACGGGGGGGTGTTAAAGGGTACAGCTGACCCCTGCCCAAGGGGCCCCATGCAAAGGTCTGTGTTTCACCGTGAGCTAGGAGCTAATTTAGCACATTGGGTGCCCAATGATCTGGGCAGCCCCCTCCCTCTGACATCGCTCCATACATAATGCATATGTATAGGTCCTGGTCGTGCCTATGTTCCACTTCCGGTATTGCTCCGTTGTGTTGGCGTTCCAACTTCTGGTGGATTTCTGAGGACTATGGTTAACTGCTCCTCAGATTTCTGCAGGGTAAATCCAGACAGTTGTTCCACCAAAACAAGTTCCTCCCAGAAGCTGTTTTGCAGAGGCACCAGGACTCTGTCCGGCACTTAGCGTCGCCCAAGACAAGAAATGCCAATAAACTGACCCTCCTTTGCAGCGCTGTGGAAGAAGGTGTGGTAATGCGAGACTAGAAACTAAATAAAAGGAAATGATCTGAGATCATTTAGAAACAGTCCATCTGAGAGCACTGGCATGTTTATTCTGGGCAGTACATGGCTACACACAATTCTATATTAACAAAAGTAAATATATCCTATAAGCCATAATATGAAGAAATACTAAAGCCATAGCATATTGATTAGGAAACACAGCACGATTTTACTCAGACATTCCATTAAAGAGCCATTTTCTTACCTGATTGAAGAACAAGCTGGACCGATTGGAAGTTTCAGATAGTTCTTCATCTAGCATTTTTTTAATCACTTGCTCATTTCCTTTACCCCACAATCTCATCTGCAGTGTTTTAATTATGTCATGGTGAATGATAGCTACTTTTTAAGGGGTGTGTGTTTGGTGGACTTGTTAAGGGGGCCTTTTTTGCGGCTTGTACGTCGTCTTGAGCTGATAATTATTTCAGATTACATTAGAGGAAATTAAACATTTTTTAAAGTACGTGTGAGGGTGACAAAGTTATCAAGTGTAGTCGCAGGAGAGAGTGTGAATGTTGCACTTCCAAAAACTGTTATTCCTTCGACTGCTAATAAGATCACTTTTAAGTGTTAAAAAATAATTAATAGTATTACAGCAGTTAAGCACAACTGGAGTCTTTAGTACTTGGATCAGTGGTACACAGTAGTGAATGTGATCACTAAATACAATCATTTGTGATTTAAATTGTGTACATTATCAAAGCAAAAGTTTAAGAAAATGTAAGGAAGTCGTTCATTATCATCATTCATACCAACATGATGTGTGAAGCTCAATGTTGGTTTTTATTCTAATACCTTTCAGGGTTTTTTTTGTTTTACATAATCTGGATTTTCTGATTATTTGCAGAGAGCACTATTCTCTTTGATATTTTGCCAACTTGGGAGTTGAAGTTGTAAAAATCTCTGTGTGTAGTCAGACCTTTCGAAAGCTGTCTGGACTGCTGATCTGTCCCACCAAAAGACTCTTATCAGCTGATAAGAGTGTTTACGCCAGCGTTATCCCTGTCCATGTAAGGGTTATGGAGTTAAGAGTCATAACTGATAAAGCCTTTCCACTTAAAACTGTTGCAGAATCTGTGATTGATGCAGCGTACCTGGAGTTACTACGGCCGCGTGTTACTTTAACATGCATGTAGGACACACATTTTATCTACCACTTTCAGACATTTGAAATATACAATCAGTAATGTAGTTAAAGTGCTCATATTATGAAAGTCCCTTTTTCTGGGATTTGGGGTGTTATTTTGTGTCTCTGGTGTCTCTTCCACACGCATACACACTCTCCATGCTGTTTTGAATGAGATCTGGTTTCTGAATGTCCTCAGTCTCAGGGTGAGCTGTTCAACATCTGCACGGCTTTCTACGTCACTAGAGACGAGGTGGCTAACTGTAGCGTATGCTAGCTCGTTCTCAATGGCTAAACACTGCTCCAACAGCCACTAGTGGACCAGAATCTCCAAAAGAACTACTTCCTGTCCCTGTTGTGCAGGTATTCCACAAGTGGCCCTGGTCTAGAAGTCTCCCAGCTAATCCTGCCTTGGACTGACCAAAGCTGGAGAAAGAGTTATCAGCTGATGGGATCTTACCGAGCTACTGAGCATGTGCAACTCCCAACAAAGATAGTATAGAAGTGAGATGTCTCACTCTGGAGCTAAAACAGAGACCCAAACACACAGGCTGAAAACAGGATTTGCAGCAATGTACAGTACAACAACAATATGGTGTTTTTTTTTTTTTTAAATGAAACCATGTAAACCTATTCCAACCTGGTCCAACATCAAAATACAATTATGAACCTGAAAATGAGCAGAATATGGACGCTTTAAAGTTTTGCTTCTGTCATTAAAAAAAAGCAATAGTTCAGTTTGAATTACTTAGTTCCATCTTGATGCTTTGTTCTTTCTTGAAAGACTCAATTATTTGGAAGTATTTTACATTGCTCCGTCATTGTAATTACTTCTAACCTGATTACATATAAGCTAATATTACCACTATTGGAATGGTGGCAATAATAGGGAGCACCATACAGCAGTAGTCACTCATTGGGACCTTTCCCAGTAAACTAATATAATTCAATTATTTCTATAAAGCAACCACATTTACTATTAGTGATATAGTTCACATCAGTGGCACGTCTCTGTGTAATGGCTATGGAATTCCAATGAGGTCCTCGGGTTGTGTGTAAACAACATTCATTATGAAAGAATGTGGTTTTAGGCCTGTGCAAAAAGCTATTATGCATAATCAAGTCATTTGAAATTAACATGCATGCAACATTTTTTTTTTAAGGTTAACACTGCAGCATCTATTTAGGGGTTGAGAATATACACATATTTGCATTTTTTGCTACCCCCACAATACTTTGAAAATACACCTGGTCTGCTGAGATAATTAAAGCATTGAGAGGTACTGCAGCGCACACTTGAAAATGAATGAATAAATAAATCATTTCTCAATCTCCAAAAGGATTTGCTGACCACCAAGTGCAAATGTGGCATTTCCAGTGTTATGTACCACAACCTGAAGTTTGAATATGCCCTCTTTTTTTGAAAGCCAAAGTGAACTTTGACTTGCAAATAATCATAATCATGTCGAGTACAAGTACAACCTCCAAAGTGAACACCATTTGAATTTTTCTTGTTAGCATGCATAAATCTTTTGCAAAATGCACTCACTGCTTTCAGCTCTAATAGTGTACACAGAAATCAAAGCTGTGCATTTCTTGCATCAAGAGAGGAGGAAGATCTGCATAATGTTGGCTCCAGCAATGAAGAGCAAAACGCAGATCTCTTGCTTTCCTTCCAATAACATCATTACCATTTTGACATCATCGGCCCAAATACTGTTGGTAGCTCTGAGAAATGCTTGCCTAGAAGTGGGAGTGAAGGTGGGGGACAGCGGGGGGGGATGCTGGGGCGTTTCTGCTTTAAGGCCTTGTGCTTATCAGTGCAGGGCAGATACTGTTCCTATGTTCCTAGTTGACAGGTGTGTGTATATGTGTGTGTGTGTGTGTGTGTGTGTGTGTGTGTGTTGTGGTTTTCAGTGAACCCCCGGGACAGGTGCTGAAGGATGGGTTCGTATTTGGGAGCAGGTGCACCCCTCCCCCCTCCCCCCACCCCTTCCTCTTCTCTTGCCTTGTTCCCTCACTCCCCCAGGGGGCATATGGTGAGAGTGATTGGTGAGACCTGGGGCCCACAGGGACTGCTCCTCTCCCCAGTTCATCTGTTCCAGACAGGGCCCTGCGGGACACCCAGGCTCTCTTGAGGTCTCCGTTGGCTGGGAATCAGGCCTGTTAAGCGGCTTCGCTTTCAGGTTGAGTGCTTTGTTACAGTGTTGTGCGGTCGCACTGGCCACTCCAGTTAGCTTTACACCGTGTAGCATTGTACACGGCAATGTTGTGCGCAGGACACATGCCAAACCGACAATAGGTCACGCCGTCTAATATATTTGTTCTGTTCCCCATTTGTACGCAAGTGTTGCTTTTAATCTGCCAGCTCTTGTCGTGTCCTAGTGCCATTGCTAGGAATAAAAACGCCATCTTGCTGAGATTTCACAGGCTCATAATTGTGAACCAGCTTACAAATGTGAATGTTCTGAGTGCACTAGGAGAGAGAGTTATGGGGGCATTGTAGGCCTTGTATAATATATGTACCTCTTTTATGTGGTCATTTATTATAAGGCGAGCTCAATGAATAATGTATGATTAAAAGGCTTAATGGATACACTGGGACTCGTCAAAATAAAAGCAAAAATCCATTTGCTCTCCCTGTAGTAAATCCACTCGCTTGTCCTTGGGCTAATTTCCAACTTGGGACTTGGTGGGGGAGTGAGTGCATGTCTTGATACCGTTTTCAAGGGAGGGAGGTGTTGGTCGTGCTGTCAAGTTTGTGTGTGTGTGTGTGTGTGTGTGTGTGTGTGTGTGTGTGTGTGTGTAGAGAGAGAGAGGGAGAGAGAAGAGGGAGAAAAAGTGAAATGGGACATGGATGAGGAACAAAGCCAGGACCCCCTCTTTTTCTTGATGCCTCCCTCCTTCATCTCACCCTATTCCAGACCCTCTCTTTGTCTCCTTCCCTCTTTCCCCATCTTATAGCTCCTTCCCCCTGCCTCCGAGCAGCTGCCACTTCTGAGCCTGAAGAAAATGAAGGCAGATGAATCAATTTGGCCTGTGGCCCTAAAGTGCACTTGTCTGCACCCCAGCCTGGGCGGGGGGGATAATGAGCCGATAGATTGAGCCGGTGCCGGAGCCCAGCACTGAGCGCCGAGGTGCCTTTGCCCACCTCACCACAAGGCCCCACTCACATACACACACACACACACACATACATACTGCTGATGCCTCCCTGAGCAGCGGTAGCAGCCTGTCGCTAGGTTAATGGGGGTGAGGGTCCTTTGCGCAGGACACTTTTCAGAACAAATTAGAGGAAGGATCTGTATCCGTCCTCTTCAGCCCTCCCTCTCCCTGTATTGCCCTCGTCTCCTCCTCGTCTTTTGCGTAGGAAGCCCAGAGAGCAGATTTGAGCGTGGTAGTGCAGAGGAGAAGAGCATCAAGGCAGCTAGAAATCAAGGGGCGGGCAAGGGGGCAAGGTCCAAGTTCCCAGGGTAATGAGGATTGACACTGGGACAAGGCTGAGGCACAGCCTCCCTGAGCGCTGTTGACAGGTGACGGCAGGCTAGGGAGAGATGAGGCAGAGTGAGAGGAGCTGGAGCGAGGAGAGGAAAAGTGAGGTCAGGACTAACAGCTTCTCTTATTCAAGGAGGAGAAACGTGGGAGACCGCGCAGCCATCCATTGCCTCCCGAAACCCCCTATAAGGTGAAGGAGGCTGGATCAAAGGAGCAGGACAACAAAGCATCACCCGCCAGCCTCTAGCCTGCACCCTGCTGACAGGCTGCAGATTGATCGACACTGTGAGGAAGAGTGAAAATAAAAAGAGAGTTAGCCAAGCCTAGCATGAACCGATGTGAACCACTGGTGTCTCCATCGATGCCTTGACTAGCCCTTTCTAAGCAGGCGGGCTTTGTGACTTCACCCAGGGTTAGAGTAGTACACATGAGCAGACCCAAGTCAGCGCTATTCAATTTGGGGGGGAATTAAGATGCTAGAGGGCCCTTTGAAGATAATTAAAGAGCACAGAGCAGCAGCCTCCAGAGAGGGACTGCAGACATGTTCAATACCGAGACTAATGGAGCTAATTTCCAGTACATTATTCATGTAAAACACAGGCCCTTACTTAGCTATGTTTTTCTACCTCTGTCCCCGCACGCACACACACACACACACACACACACACACACACACACACACACACACACACACACACACACACACACACACAGATTAACCACATTCACTTGCTGCTTCAACCTAATTAACCTTGTCTCAATACTGCATGGGTCAAACCTCCAATGTTAACAAACTTAAAAAAAAAAAAACTAACTCCTTAACCCTCATGTTGTCCTCGGGTCAAATTGACCCCTTTTCCTATATCAATTTTCTTTTT
>JABXJD010000083.1:2287500-2393929 GCA_013375575.1 Percina caprodes | reverse complement strand
CCATCTAAATGTTAATTTGAAGACTGCTTCTTCAAGACTGGCATGGATGCTGATATGCTTTGAAAGTCTATATGTATTAGACCACATTGAGTATGTGAAACTGTGAGCTCTGGTGTTGCTAAACCAAAACAGATTCTTTTTTTTTCTTCAGTGATTTTCAAAGTACTCCAGTGTTTTTCTGCTCCTCAAAAGCTTTTGTCCCCTTTAATCTTCTCTTGGGGACAATGTTTGGCACTGAGGCCTATGGGAGAAAATAAGACTGATGCTGTTTAGGCTTTAGAATTTCTGTTCTGTTCTTGTTAAAGTATTGCCTATTTTCTACTAAACATGCAGTAAGAATACTTTAGAAGATACATAAGCATCCTGTTCATCACAAAGGCCTACCAAATACATTGTTTTTTTGCACTGTAGTTGATTAAAATGGGTGCAATCAGATGCTGTTTTCAACCCTAGACATGTGTTTCTCTCTCCTAAAGAGGTGCCATTGGAAGTTTGTTAAAGATTGTTTGTTGGTAGCTAAAGAGTTTTGCTTTTATTTTTGCAATTTATAATGAAATTGTCAAAGATTTCCTTTGCAGACGGGTGTTGAATGCTGCCATTTTTCTGCTGTGGTAAGATGTGACGGACGCTTTGTGCTAAATTTATTTCCTCTGCCACCAACAGATGCAGTTTGAATATTGTATTTAACCCACTGTATTCCTGCAGAAACTCACTGAATATGTAATATTTACAGCTACGTACATATTGTTTGATTGGGGAAACAAATGAGTGGACAAAATGCAGACGCAGTGGTGCCAAGGAGTGAAGCAGCATTCACTTTTATAACATCTGAATCCAGCACTAACAATCAATGCATCATTTTTAGTTCTCCTTCATAGCCTTCATAGCCATCAAAAAACAAAATAGTTTGTAGAGGGGTTCAGTACATGTAAAAACAAATCTTTTACACAGAATCTTTAAACTGATCTGACTCTACTAAACCACCACTGCCACTCAAAAATCAGTAGCTCTTAGTCATCAAGCTCCACTCGCTGGTGACATTTGTTTATTGAATGTAGCTCCTAAAGTGTATTTTCAACGGTGATGTTATTGCTTACCTTGAAAGAAAATTGAACCAATTACATAATGAGTTGAAAAAGTCTTTGAGCTGAACCAAACCAAACAATTTTTTAAACAAAAGTGGATTGTAATTTCCAGCTCTGTTTTGTTGGTCTGTTTTGCAATAGCTGCAAACTTGTAACTGAGCTGCCTCACTGAAAATGCAGCATGTGCTGCTTGAGGAGTCACAACTGTCTTGAGAGCAGGAGCTCATTACTGTGGTGTCAATGAGAGCTGGCAATATTGAAATTTAGCTTCTATCACACTTGGATATTGCACTGATTAACTGTGCCTGGACCTGACCGCTCTCTGCTGCTTATAACATTCTGTCCAGCCTGGTCATAAAATTGTGTCAAGGGAAATTATAGAATCATGAGATCAAAGTGTGCAACATAGGGAGTAAGAAATTGGAAAACATGAAACACTTCACAGTCTTCACCGTCTAATTGAATTTGAGCATTTGATATTAGGAATTGTTTGAATAGTTTCTTCCTGCTGTGTAAGTGTTTTTCTGTTTCTGCATGAGTGTGTATCCATGAGAGCATACTAAACCTTTATAGATGCAGTAATGACAACATTTAAAGAGAGAGCACAGATACACAAAGACCAAACCAACAAATTGCACATGGTTAATTTAAATAGATACCCATGAGACAATGTGGAACATTTCCAATGACAGTGCTGAAAATACCATAGGCCACATTGATCTTAGCTCTTTTCAATTTTAATAGTGTCAGTCATTTCCGGAGGGGGTTGGATTAGTCCTTTTTTTCTTATTTGCTAATATGGTCAGTAGGTCACGATACATAATGAGCTGTAAGAGATCTAATTGTCTAATCCACAACTCTATGCTCATGATTGTCATATTCCAAAACAAAACAAAAAATACATATAAATTGCTGTGATGACACAACTGGAGCAAAGGTGAGTCCTGCATAAAGGTAATTTCAAATACAATAAAATGACTGCTGGCATTTTTGTGCTCCACTTTATCTTTTTTCTCAAGAGCCCAAGTCGATAAAACACATTATTCATGAAGCGATCACCTAATTTACTGGTGACAGTACCTTCAAGAAACAGCTGTTATTGCTTTTATGGTATGAGGGGTAAACTATTGATAAACTGTGACACATTTTACGTGATATATGTGTTTATTTTTTAGAGGTCTCTCCTGTGGTGTAAAATTGTGTTTGTATATTACATGTAGGAAACATTGTTCCACCTCCATGTTGACTTAATCACTCAACTGTGATGGCTTCTTCTTGGTTTTGACTTGTGTTTGGCATGGCCATACTATGTCACGGTTGTTACCTACCGACAGATCCTTTATGAAAAGTTTAAATCAAATGTCTTTGTAGTTGTCAAATTCTGCTAATATTCATTTATCACCCATACTTTTAGAAGTGTTGGTGATTGTGATTATGTTATTCAACAATCCTTTTTTATGAGGTGTTTACATTACTTTGTAATGACCCTGTATCTGTTGTGGTGTAAATGTGTATGTGTATAAGTGGTGATGTCCGGCCTAAGAATTCATATTCAAAGAACAGCAATGAGATCCCAGTTGTTTGTAAAATTTAGTATTTTACAGTAGGTTATAGAGTAGGTTGTAAGCGCTGCAGCCAGTCATAACTGAGTTTTGTGTATGTTTTGTATATAATTGACCATTCACATGTGCTTGTCAATGTAATTGTGATTTTGATGCTCCCATTACAGCATTTTTTCATTTTCTCTGTTCAGTGATTATCCTATATGTGAGAAGCTTTAACTGTGTTGTCTTACATGGCGCTTACGACAGATAAAAGCCTCACCAACACACAGAAACACACACACACACACACACACACACACACACACACGCCCGCGCACATACAGGTGACTGATGGCCCAGGGCTCTCCTCTGTTTATGACAAGTGCCATCCATAACAGGCAGGCAGGGGTTGGTAAAGTGATTATGTTCATAACACACAGTGTCTTGGTAAACACAACTGGCACCAAGTCTGTCAGACATGAAGGCAAATTGCTCAGCCCATGCAAAATTCTGGATTGAGTTTTAGGTCTAGCAGACGGTTGTCGTTGACATGACAGATGGATGGACTACCCCTTTATTCCACCTCACTTACTGTAGAAATTGTGAAAGTCTGAGCTAGAGGATGTCAGAGACGGCCAAGCATGATACAACTGATAAGATACTAGGAGCAGGACTATTATGAGCATAGAGAGCACATTATAAACTCGTTAAGCATCACTATCTAAAAATTACATGATAATTCATTATAAATCTGGAATGACTCTATAATAAAATTCTTATCTGACAGTGCAATCTCCTGGCCATAGAGAATGTTTATTTGCTTATAATAATGCAGTATTTAGAAATACAGAGTCAAAGGCAACTGAACTCTCTGTTTAAAACATGACTGGCAAAATATATATTTAACCCTTGCAATTAATTTGCAATTGCAATTAATAACAAATAAGCTACTCCTTTTCCTTTTCTGCTGCCACAGGTCAAATGTTTGCTGTGAAAAAGGTCTTTTGTCTTTAACATTATGCACATCTACACACCCATGGTACAACCACACAGGTGATTTCACAAACCTCTTCTTCTTTTCCCTCAGCTGACGTAACTCTTAAACCTGTATTCTCTGTAATGGCCAACAGGAGGCCTGGTAGCAAAAGAAGTACATAAGCTGAACAATGCCTATCTTTTGCACAGTGTACATTTAAATAGCCATGAACAGGTTTTTTTTTGAGTCGTCTTTGTTTTTGTCTTAGAACTTCCACTCCTTCACAGAGTTTTTAGCTCATGAAAATAACATTTTGGTCGCCTTAAATGCTCAGTTTTTAAGTGTACAAAAACACACTCTAAAGTGCTGGCTGTTCATTTTTTACATTTTGTTTTGAGCCTGGTTTTAGAATTAGCATCCCTATTAATATCCCAGTTAACATGAATTATGGATGCACCTTGCTACCCAAGCTAGCTAGATAGTGCTAGCATTAGCGGATAACTTAGCTCAATCCTCTCGTCCAAAAACGGTCACTTCTGGCTCTAAAAAAATGCGGCAATGGCCAAAATGCCAAACTTGAAGCTCCAAAATGGAATGTAACCATGATGTGTAATTAGACACAACTATTAAGGTGGACATTTTGATCTAAAAGCACAATAACAGGTGCAATTAATAACATTAAATTAAGGGATTTGGTGTAGTGCATGCTGGTCTACTAGAATAAGTAATGGAATGTTTATCATAATGATAACTTAGTTCCATTAAGCGTAATTTACCTTCCATGACAAGACAAATTGCTGTGAAAAAGGTCTATTCCCAGAATAGCTCTGCCCCCCTTCAGCCTGCGCAGAGGTGTAATCAGCCAGAACAACTGAAAACATCGTGTGAGTGTGTTAATTGAACAGAATGGAAAGGAGGTAAGTGAGAAATATATAATGATGTGTCACAAAGACACAGCTGTGATAAGTATATCAAAAACTCTGAAAGGTAAAACACAGATTAGGTAGAATTTGTTTTAGCCAGAAGTAACATGTCTGATACTATGAGTACAAAGGAAGTGACTTTGAGGAAGTCATCCTTAAAGCGTAACTCTCGCCAAAATGCAACCTAGAGTCTTTTTGTGAATGTACCCAAGTCAAACTTTTGTTTAAAAGCATTGTTAGGATAGAAGCGCCACTTTTAAGATTTGGCAAAATGGGTTCACCAGGGGCTCTACACATGAACACAAGCATTGAGAACATTGTTTGTGTACACAGACTTTACTAAAAAGAAAGGTTTAGAACAACTCACTCGCTGCCATCTTTGCCAGTCAAAAAGAATCAATCTCCAAATGCAAATGAATGGACTCCATAGCAGGAAATGTAATTCTTATATGAGGCTCCTTTTTCAACTACAAGGTATTTTTATTTTTTTGCTAACGACAAAAGAACAAATTATCCGTACATTTATATGGAATTAAGCTTTAGGAACTTTCCATCTTCACTCTCCTCCCTTGACTATATTTGACTGGCTAGATGGACGGCAACGGGAAAAACCAAAAACTACATTGAGTTGTTATAACCTTTCTTTTTAGTAAACTCTGTGTACACAAACAATGTTCTTCATGCTTGGGTTTGTGTGTAGAGACTCTGGTGATACTCGGAGCAAAGTTTCATGTTGTGTCGAGCCTTTTGGGTTTTTTAAAAACAGTGAGATGGTATCATAGAAGTGCTCCTAGCTCTCCCATTCAAAAGCCATTTGACCGAAAAACAATATTTTGGTAAATCTAAAAAGTGGCGCTTCCGGTTTAATTATACTTTTAAACGAAAGTTTGACTCGGGTACATTTACAAAAAGACCCTAGGTTGCATTTTGGCGAGAGTTACACTTTAAGGCTGAGGTTTGCATAGTGTGACCGAATTTCTCTATATCAACAAAATATCCTCTCTGACATTTTGTTTCCTCTTGTATTTTTAGGCACTTCCTGTTAACCTTCTTGTCCTTGATCTCTTAAACACTTGTTCATTGAGTCGTCATGAAGATGAAATTATTTAACATCAAGTATGATATTTGGTATGACGTTTGATAACAACAGATTGTGAAAGTGTAATATTACTTTGGACTTAAAGAGGGGGAGACTCGGGCACCAGAGGGAAGACTATTATATAAGATTATTAGTGAGTGGCTGTCACAACAGGATACTGTTGGATGACAACTTTGTTTCCTTCCGCCAATAACTTGTCATCTAATTAAAGGTGGCACCCTATCTTTCACATTACATCCAGTGTTGGACTGGCAAGTCTCAGTGACACTGTTTGCCCCGTTCCCACTCACCCCACCATCGTTTTCATCACCATCATTTCCTGAAATGCTCCAGGGTTAACATTGCATGTATTGTGGACGATTTAAATAGAACATTCTTGGGAGGACATCTGTGACTCACTGTGCCTTTTGGGTAACCACATTAGCAAGGAGCTGTACAGTATGGACAGAATTCGATCAGCTGGGCAGGAGCTTGAATGCCAGAGGATTGGTGTGTTAAAGTGATTCTTTGTTTTTTGTTAAATGTAGATAAGAATGAATTACATATCAATATTACAATATTATAATATTATTGAACTATAAGGGTTAGTTTCCTCAAATTTACTTAATTTTCCTTACAGTCTGTTTGTGTTGCATTCATGTCAAACCTGCCACTCAAATCATCTAGTTTGAAGATTGCTAAAAACATCTGACCAATGCTCATAACCAGATCTGTCACTCGGCCCCATAAATGATCTCTATTTGTCATTAGTATCTGTGTATATTTAGCATTCCAGTATAGCCCAGGGTAATTGTTTGCTTTATCTAATTACCTTCAGGTTACTTATTTTAGGTCTGCTGGAAAGCCTTTCTTACACCATAACTGCACAGATTATATTTTATTATGTCATAGAAAGCACAAGTGTAAATAATAAAAGGAGTGATGTCTAAATCCCATTTAGCTGCCTTATCTGTCAAGGTTTTGGAATTGTGCATGCTGTCATGGCTTACTGGGGCACTTGAATAGAACCGAAGCATTGTTAATGTTATTAATAACACTTGTGCAAGTCAAACTGTCTACTGCTATTAAAAGGTCATTGGTCCAACAAAGACTGTTTTACTCCCACACTGTAAAAACCTGATGCAAGAATTTAGTGAAACTAAAAAAATAAACATAATCAGCACATAGGTTTAGTAGACTTTCTGAATACTGTCCAGATATCCTTCTTTTTGTAGTTCGAAGGAAACACACACAATTGACAATCTGCTGAGTGGCTTTAATGCAGAATTTGTAATACCTTCACCATGGCATCTTATTGTGTCAGATATCTATAGGGTTAGGGTATTTTATCAGAACAAGATGAAAAGAAGACAGAAAGAGCCCTCACTGCTTAATCTGTTATTTAGCACAATGTCAGGTTTTTTCTCCATTTCTAAGCCTACGTCATGATTGCTGAAAGCAAAAACATAATGGTATGGACTTAGTTTTGCACTATACAGCAGCTCTTTTCTTGAGAGCTCCATGCATTGAGATGTGGCAATAACACAGTGAGAGGGTCAGACAGCGATCTTCAAATGAAATCTGAAGAGGTAGAGATACGTACCTGCACTTTTCTCTAAATGGAATTCTGCACCTGAGAGGAGAAGACTTGCTGTGATCTCCTTTTCTATCTTCCCCACTGGTTCCTTCTCTCTTTACAGTGTTTTGATCACACAAAGGGAAAGAGACAAAAAAAATTTGATTAAACACGCAAATCTGACAAAATTTTTATAATTGTTGCGGATACATTTAATATAAAACATCTGAATATTAAGTCTTGAACAGAATATTCCATTGTAGGTGTTTAACTAAAAGATGAGATTGCCTCTGACAATACAAAACTTTGTTTGCAAAGAGAATGAATCCTCTACAGGATAACTATAATCTGTGCAGAAAATGACAGAAGGGTAAGTGTTGAATTGGAAGAGGTGAGTTGTACTCTTCAAACTACATGCATTTAAATAAAAACGTGTTATACATACATTTTTATGAGATAGCTTCTGTGTAAATGGATGTCTCTTATTAAAAGTATATACACACCCTGTGCTGCGACAACAACAACAACAGAGTGAACAAGGTGAAGCATGTGATCACAATACAAATTGCCAAAACCCACACATGATGCAATACCAGATGCAGAGTAAGCCAGAACAGAACAACATCCACAGAAAACAGATTTCACTCAGTGTTACATTTCAGTTTAATCCAGATGTGTGCTCTCATGTGCCACCACAAACATGAGTAGGCAGTTTCAGGGCTAAGCAGTGCGGAGATAATTAGTCCAGGCTCCACAGACAGTCTGGGAGGAAATAGAGAGGAGACACAGCAAAGTAAACAACTCTATTACCTCATTTATTTAACTAGTCGTAAAATTGCGTTGAGACCAACGTTAGCGCTTGTTCATTTCAGTTCAGATTGTTGGATGTTGTTAACAATGTTTGTGCAGCTACTTGGGGGGTTACACCTGTGCATGTTCTCCAAAATTACACAAGAGATCATCATCTCAGAAGAAAACAGCTGGGACCATGTCATACAGTATTCATTTAAGTGAATGAAAGTAAACCTTGAGCATATTATGCTCGTCAATAAGGGCTCTAAAGTGACTGTTTCCCAATATGTTGCTCTCACAAGGGATCTTAGAGAGCTGAACTAGCTCTAGCTGGGTGGCTCACTTGTGTTGGCATGGCAGCAGCCTGAGACAAAAGCCACAATTGTGAGAGAAGAGTCTGTAGTCCTTCATGCCAGAGTAGGCGGTCAAGGCAAATCGCCCTTCTGCACTGTTGCAGCATAGGCCATAGCTGCAGTGAATCTAATTAACTGTTCTTAACCAGAGAATGGACACTTCAATAAAATGTGCAGAATAAATAATGTACGCATTGTGCTTTAAACAATTTTTGTCCTTGGGTGAGAAAATGAGAGAAAACAGAAAAGTGTTGGAATGTACTCTAAATTAGAATGTTTATTAAATACCTGTCAGATGTTAGAATTCAAGCATATACATACAGCACAAGGCAGTATAAAACACTCCATTCACTTCAACATAGTTAGAACGTTAGAAAGATCTGTCACATTAGAATAAAAGCCCAACAGTGGCATTTGAAAACTTGCGACCATGATATTCATATTGAGAACAAATTTGGACAAGTTCCTAACTGGCCATGCCATCTGTGCTTGCATTGCCAGTGCATCAGTCAAAATGCTGCAACATAATTTAATTACATAGGAGAAATGTGTATAAAACTATGATAGTGCATACCAAACACGGACAAAATGACCACCTCATGACATGTCTATTTGTACATGGACCCTATATATATATATATATATATATATATATATATATATATATATATATATATATATATATATATGGAGCTCTCCGCAGCTTGCATAAATGGAGGGCCAGGAAAGATTCGTAACACTTGGCTCAGCATTGCTGCATCTTTGAAATCTTGTGCTATAGCCTTCCTGCTTCTATCTGTGCGTGCGTTTGGTCCCTTTTGTCTTATGCAGGTCTCCTGTCAATGCCTCTTGTTTATTTGTGTGTTTGTTTGTGTTTGTCTCTGTGTGTCTTGTTTGTGAGCTGCAGACATTGTTCTTGCTGTCTTGTTTTCGCTGTATCTCCCTCCTTCCTGTATTATCTCTCTTTGCTTTGGTGCACTGTGCCTTCTTCAGTATGTGTAGTGTACTTTTCCAACAAAGAGGAAGAGCAATCAGAAAATATTAATCAATGTATAGAGAGGGTGGTGGTAAATCACCTTATATTTAAATGATTTTATGTTAAAACCATAGAACATGAGTCCATTCATGTGCAAATGTTTTAATTATTGTAATCCACTTGAGTTGTCTTTGCCTCTTTTGTGTTTGTTTTGTAATTTTAAATTTGTGTTACATGTAACTAATTTGTTCTGCTATCTTGGCCAGGTCTCTCTTGAAAAAGAGATGTATATCTCAATGAGACCAACCTAGTTAAATAAAGGTCAAATTAAAAAAAATTAAAAAATTAGTCCTGAGGTCAAAACTCCATGTAAATTTTCATTAGTATCATAGGCAACCCTATCCTCGATGATCCTTGTTAACTGTAAATCCAGATATAGTCATTCAACTTTTTAGTGGTTACTACTTATTCTTTCATGTCTGGTTAAAAACATATTCATTACCAAATCAAATTATTTGTTGATAATCTGCTTGTATGCAGTGCACAGATCATATCAAGCAAACATAACTAAGGATGTTAACTTTCTGTATGGGAAGGGCAGGGTAAACTGTTCTGCGCTGAAGCAATGCAATGGCTGAAAGGGAAAAGAATATGTTGTGAATGGTTTCAGTCCTAGTTAAAGGATGTTTTAAAAATGTTCTGTTAATGTTTTGGATGTACATTTATGTTATCTAGGTTTTAGTTTTGTATGGCTGATTTAGTGTTCATATTTATCTACATTTATTGTTGTACCATGGCCGAGACTTGGGTGGGGATACACCATCTGAAGATCCATCTCTGAGCAGTGAACTTTGATTCATTTTTCTTCTCTTTAAGGTGCTACAGAATCCTATGGGTCATTTAGTTTTATAATGTCTTCGACAAGCATGGCACTAAAGAAAGTATAAATAACAACCATCTGCTTTTTACCTTTTCTCTGCCATGTGGCTATTATTTTTTCTTTTATTCATGCTCATAGAGCTCAAAGGGCAGCTTTGTATAATACACTGTATACACCCATTGGCCACTTTATGAGGTACAGGAAACCTTGCAAGTACTGGGACCCCCTTTTGCCCTAACCCAGAACATGCCAACACTGATTTTGATCCATATTGACATGATAGCATCACGCAGTTGCAGCAGATTTGATGGCAGCACAGTTGAGATCTGGTGATTGTGAAAGTGATTGGAGCCAACAGTGAACTCCTTGTCATGCTGAAAAACTGTGTGAGATGATTTCAGATTTATGACATCCTTCTGGAAGTAGCTAATAGAAGATGTAGGTATGCTGTGGTAATAAAGGGATGGACATGGTCAGCAACAATACCCAGCTAGTTTGTGGTGTTTAAACAATGCTCAACTGGTCCTAAGGGGCAAAAAGTGTGCCAAGAAAAAATACACACCACACCATTACACCACCAGCTGCCTGCACAGTTGAAACAAGGCAGAATGTATCCATACTTTCATATTTACGTCAAATTCTAACCTTACCCTCTGAGCGGAAATCAAGACTCATCAGACCAGGCAACGTTTTTCCAATCTTCAGTTGTTTAATTGTGATGAGACTGTGCAAGTTGTAGCCTCATTCTTTTGTTCTAGCTGACAGAAGAAGCACCTGCTGTGGTCTTCTGCTGCTGTAACCCATCTGCTTCAAGGTTCGATGTGTTCTGCATTCAGAGATGCTTTTCTGCATACCTCGGTCGTAACAGGTGGTTATTTGACTTACTGTTGCCTTTCTATCACCTCAAACCCGTTTGGCCATTCTAGTCTGACCTCTGCCATCAACACGGCATTTTTGCACAGGGAACTACCGCTCACTAGATATTTTCTCTTTTTTGGACCATTCTCTGTGAACCCCATGAACCAACCATGCCACATTAAACACTGTCTACAGTCCTAAATGCATTGAGTTGGTGGCATTTGATTGACAGATTAGATGTTTGCATTAACATGCAGTTAAACAGGTGTAGCCTACCTGATAAAGTTGCCGGGGAATGTACAGTATATTTAGAGCAATGGGTTCTTATACACACTGTTCACATCAGTAGGCCTGCTGAATGACCTTGAACATCAGTTTTCTCCATTGTTACATCCAAAGAAATTCAGAGTGACACAAGCTTTATGTGTGAATAGTACTTATACTTTACAGAATGAGCAGCTCTTTTCAGCTATACTGCATTGTTTCAAGTGAACCTGCTTCCCAGTCATGGCAGTAGGACCATCTAGTGGCTGAGTTGTGTAATGTTACAAGATACAGATAACTGCTGGCAAGCTGTCACTATTTGGGAATGCTTGAAAAAATCCAAGGGTAACAAAAAGAGGGCCATTTATTAAGGGAAATCAGCAACGCTCTTTAGACAGTACAATGCTGCTCTTTATCAGACACTACAATGCAGCACCATTCAGTCACTGTTACCATTCTGTCACTGTTGTGCTTCTCACAAAGGAGAGTCAGCAAAGTCTGATTGCAGCTGAGTCTCTTTTAAAGTTACATCATTTAGCTCATGTTTCTGCTGGACCCATTGCAAAAGCATGTTGCACGGTCATACTCAAAAGGAAAAAATGCTCAATTTTCAAGTGTTACATTTTAGTGAAAGTCCCAAAGTTTCCATAGATACCAAACAAACCCAGAATAAACTTTATTAACAACACATTAGGTAAAACTGTTCTGCCATGAAGTCCTCTTTTTGAAAAGCCTATGTTTAGTTTTTGAGTCAAAGAAGTATCGACGATTCTGGGAATCCTCAAGTATGTACTAGGACTGTAGATCTGTACATGCTTTAACTATGTACAACTAAAAAATCTCTGCTTTTTTTAACTATGCGCCAAAAGTATGCAATTTCCTACCCAAGGTTGAAAGAGATGCAATCAATAAAACTTTTTTTTTTATTTACTTGGCATGGCCCTAGACTAAATGTGTTTTTTTCTTTGTTTATTATCTTTTATTGTTTTTGTTTTTGCTATTTGCTTCTTCTTTTGTTTGCAGTTCATTTTATAGCATGGTTTTATCTTGCATTATTTAAACAATGTTATTTGGCTTATTTTTTTTTATTCCCTTGTTTCTTTACTTTATTGTAAAGCACGTTGAGCCCCTGTATGAAAAGTGCTATATAAAAACGTTTAACATTATGATACTGTATGATATATTTTTAATATTTCATTTTATGAGATATAACATTTGATAGAGGGTGTTGGACCACAAAATGATTAATTCATAAAAAACTCTGAAGACATTTGTTTCATTTAATGATTTATTGACATTTACTTTTTTTTCCCCACCATGGTTTCTCTTGATACCAATATTATTTACCATAAGGTTTTTTTTTTTCATTTAAATTACATTTATAATGTTTCACTCACACGCACATTTATTGTTTAATTTTCTTATTGCAATAAACAAGAGTAGCCAGAATGAGTCAGATATTGCTACAATTCGCCATACAAACTCTTTGTCCCCTCTGACAATGAAATTCAAAAATAACTTTATTGGCAAGACAAAATTACAAGATAGCCCCCCCCCCCTCTCTCTTTCTCTCTCTGCTCTGGAAGAGGCTGAGGGCAGAATAAGGCTAAGGCTATTAGCCTAAACACAGCTAACATGAAATACCTGCCCAGAAAATAGGAATCTAAATTCTATTTCCCATATGTGTAATGAGGATGGATTAGTGGGAATTAACCACAGTATGAACATATATGCGGTGCTACTACTGGAGTGACCTACCAGGGACAAGATTGCACTACTTTGATTTAGTTCAGTCATTGATCAAGAATCTAGAATCCAGGATGATTGATCAATTTTTCCAAATCAAACACATGCAGGTTGTTGTCTCCATTATTGTTTTAGGCCAGCCCAACTCCAGGTTGCCTCTGACTCTTATTGGTTGGAGGTGGGGACAGAGCAGGCCCCGACACACACTAGAATACATATGTATACACACACACCAACAGGAAGGAGAGCATGAATCCTGGAATAGTATCTCACTCACAAAATGAACTCTGCAAAGAAGATTTTGTTCAGCAACAAAAAAAAAAAAAAAGAGCACAATGGTGGAAGCTGACACCAAGCCTGCTTCTCCTTTAAGTAATGGCATTGATAATGTTCCTCAAGATTTTTACTTTAACACATTTCTCACACACACACAAAAAACAAACAATTCACTCAGTAAGTCCAACAAAGAAATAAACCTGTTGAACAATTCTAGCTTTAATCCCTTGATACCAGGCATTGTACCCTGTTCCCTAAGCAGAGATTACCATAGTAAAAAGGCCCTTTAATATGAAGGGTCGGTCCCTAAGCTCAGCTACACCTCTGTCTCTCTCTGTCTCTCTCTCTCTCTCAATCCTTTTGAGGGCTTTTGCTCCTCATGAAAGAACATAAAAGTCTGTCAGCTGGCGTGCTCCCAGTTTACACATGACTCCAGACAACATGTCACAACATGTCACAATGATAACAAGTCACTCTGATAAAAATTGCTCATTGCATTGCAATATTCAGACAAAGGTAAGACATTAGAGCTCATTGCTTCTCAATGAAAGGGCACAGTGTACATCTCGTTCTGAAAAGGGTGATTAAGCTGTCGAGAAAGAAAGTTCTTCTTAACTTAGCTTTTGTGGCTCCCCACTGAGTCAATAGGTCTGTGTGTATGTCAGTCTGTTTTAGTAAACCCTTATACAGTCCACCATCCAACAATTCCACCCTTCCTTATCCCTTCAAGAATGCAGTTTTTAACATTTTCTACCTACAAAAATATTTTTATTGTGTTTCCTATTTCTATGTGTGATATAAATGCTAACCAACAGTCCTAACCAAACAAATCTAAGTGCTCACCAGTCTTTGTAAAAGTCAAAATCATGGTGTGTTTCATGGCTTTCAGTTGCAAGATGGGAAGAATTGGTTGATGCCTTGAGCTGGTCGTCTTGGCTCCATGCCCTGGGTGGCCTCACTGAGTTCTGGCTCGGTGGTCACTATAGCTCAAGATCATATCTCCAAGAATGTATTTGGCTTTCATCTTCCTTTTTTAAAATTTGTTCCCTTTGAACATTATGGTTGCCAGTGTTGATGTGCCCTCTGCTATACACTTATATGAACCTTTGGAGATGGGGGAGGTGTGTAGGAGGATTGGGCAGCAAAGGAATAGTTCAATCCAATGAAGCAGAAGCCTGACCCTGCAGAATCTTATTGCCAGGTTGCATGCAGACACAACATAAATACATCAGTACACAGGGTTGCACCTATGTCATATCTCCCCACCTACACAGTGAATCAGCCTGCGAATAAAGACCACAGCGAGGTTGACAGCTTTCTTTTTGATGGCTTAAGAAGTCTCACATCACCATACATTGAACTATGCTCTCTTCAGTATTGCTCAATACTGTAACTTAAAGAACAGATTATTGCCATAAAAAAAAACCAATCTATGCTAAAGATAGGGATCATGTATCAAATACAGCACAGCAGTACAGTATGTACCAATGTGGGACTTGTGCTGTTTCTCCCATCCTTGTTCCCCTTTAGTGAGGCCCTTCTCTGACTGATATAGAGGTTGGCAGATGTGCCCTGTAGCATTTTTTGTTGGTGCAGTCTATTTTAAAACACAGATTCGTTTTGGCCTGTGTGTGTTTGCATGCTGCCTGGGGTCAATCCGCTGACCTGTGCCAGCCCTCCTCTCACCTCACCGTATCAGGAAATGACATGGGAGTGCAATCCCCCACAGTTACTTTTCTGCTCTCCTAACCCCCCGCCCCCTGGCCCCCCCACCACCACCATCAGACATGTTTAGATGGCTATGACCTCCCTGTCAACCCAAGTCATGTTGTATATAGCAAAGACCTAGTGTCACAAACTGAAGAGTTTCTGGCCTTCAGCGCAGAAGGGGACGTGTATTGTACCGTGGAGGCCACCACAGCTACATGTGGCGCATACAGCAAAGACTGATTGAAGCAGCTACCCTACTGACATAACATTATTGTCTTGGTTTTTGAGGTGCATAGGATGAGAAGAACACGTTGAGCCGTGATGACAGGAAAAACCAACCTGGCCCAGAATAATTACGTAAGTAACACTACATGTGGTTTAATCTTTCCGGTAAGGTGTGCATGTGTTTCTTCTGTAGCTATTGAGGCGGCCATGGCAGGGCTACAGTGCAAGGGAGAGGGACTAAGGGAGGTGAGAGATGTACAAGGGAGTTCAATGCATAATGAAAATCTCTCCATCTGCAGATCACTCAGAAGTCTTTGAAATGGAGGGAGAGTTTCAGGTAAAGGGAAGAAAGACATATACTTTGACTCTCCGCTGTTCCTTTCCCTTGCTTTTCTCTCAGTTCAATATTTAAATGGTTAGAATTTCCCCCATATCAATTGCTGCTTGTTGATCATGTTTGTATCTTCACAGTGTGCTTTTGGAGTGGCTGTTACGGACTGGCCAAAGTCAGAGGGTGATGTGTCAGTAAGGGGAGAAGAGGATTTGGCCGTGGGTGGTGCGGATAGGCCCAGGGGCGGGTCTCAGGATGGTGTGGCTAAGAGGCGGGCCTTGTAATAGGTGATGGTGCGGGTGGTGCCCAGGAGGTGCTGCACGGAGAGCCAGATGGTTCGAGGAAGCTGCAGCAGCCATAGCTGCCGCAACAGCCAAGGGGCTGGGCAAGAGCCCTGCACCCAAAGCTTTGGTGAGATCCTTGGAGAAGGTCAAAGAAGACTGCAAACAGAAGGAGGTGCACAGAGAGACACAAGACAAGAGAAAGAGGGATAAAATTAGTAGATTAGTTACAGAAGGTCAACACACAGAGGGGAAACATATATAGACTGTCCTCTCCAGACTCTTTCAGGTTTCAGTCCAATTGAGGTAATATTTTTAGGAAGAGGTCTCAGCCAAAAACAGACAAGCTTTTGTTGGGATCAAATAAACACGCTTTAACCACTCCAAGGCCTTGCGGACCTCATGTTCTTGATTATCACTGTCTATGTCACCTGTGGATTTCAGGTTTGCTGACTGTGTCACAGAAGAAGTTACAATTCCACAGAGAAACTTGAAAGGTTACCGTCAGATCAGCTCCCTGTGCTTCTTGTGTCGGCTAAGGAGGGGGTTAGGCTTGCCCGCCATGCCGTCCCGGTGCCTTCGACTTGATATATGCTGAGAAGGAAGGAACACAGGAAGACAAATTATTCTTACTTTCCCTAAGTGAAAATTATTGCCGTATTAAAACATCAAAATGGACATGACGACTCTGGACTGTTTTTGACCAGAGAATATCTTTTTTGCATGAAAAAGTATCCTTTAGACTTCCAAAAGAGCCAGTAATATCATATGCAAATTATTTTACACTATGGATAAAAAGGCATTTCTCCCTACCTGTTTGAGTTGTAGTTCAGAGTTGACCCGCACATTGCAGATCTCACAGTGGAAGGTTCTTTCCTGAGTGTTGGGGTCCACCGGCCCCCCTCCCTGCTCTCCAATGGGCTTGGGGCCCAGGCGAGGATACGCCTTGATGGGGCCCAGCCCGCTTCGTGCCTCTAAGATAGTTTTGTGTTTGGTACCTGCAGACACACACACACACACACACACACACACACACACACACACACACACACACACACACACACACACATTAACCAAGATGAAATTACATATTTAGAAGCTAATAGAATTAAATAATACAGTGCCAATATGTATCACTATTTATAACATATGAGTCATGCCGCAGTGTTTCTCTTTAACTCAGAACAGTGAGTTGGAGAAACAGTGACAGTGACAAATATCAGGGTATGAAAGAAAAGAAAGAGAGAAAAGAGAAGAAAGAAAGAAATGTACCACTGGCTTGATTCTCCAATAATTAGCCACATATGCACAACACACATAGCATGTTACTGTATAAAGTTGCAGTGTTAAGTTGTTACCACCAGAGGGCTGCAGTCAGACAGCCGTGCAGCTGAATGATGAACTCAAAGCCCTCTCCAATGCAAATATTACAATAACTGATTGATAGTGTTTGATCAGTGGAGTGGGTGGGATACAACCATACAGTATGCACTGTAGTAAATTATATTAGTAGGGTAAAAATCAATATATCCTATTATTGGATTCTGAATGAGGTTTATGCTGTATAACACATTCATACAGCTGAGCAATTAAAATAGGGGCACTTGTTTCATTACAGATTGGCATGTTACACTAGACACAAAACAGTTACATCAAAAACACAACAGATGTGTTTCTTGGCAAAACCAACTTAAATGTTACATATGAACTCATGCCTCATAATGGTCAGATTCCCCAGAGTCCACCCAACGCCCTGCTATTAATACAATCATGATTCCAGCCAGAATAAAAACTTATTCTTACATATTCTGCAATTCAAAAATTCTATTTTGTCAGATGTTTTCAATAAAAGATGTCCACCTGCTGAAAAAAGGAATTTACAAAAGATTCTAAACTGTGGGGATGCATGTTTCATACGTTTACATGAAGTATTTCTATAGGCAGGCTATCTTAATTTGAACAAATTACACTCCAGGGGCTGAATTTGGAGGCGGGATACAGAAAAGTGCTCTTGCACATTACTTTCCCTTTGAAGTGGTCTGCAAAGCAGCACACCATAGAGTGGACCAGAATACTTTCTCATTAAATAATCACACATTTTGTTCTTGGCTGAAAATGTTTAGTCATGCCCCCCCATTGACCCCTATGCATCTCTGCTCACAAAGTAACGCATCCCACTGTCTTTGGCTCTGCCTTTGAGTCACTCAGCCTGAAATCCCTTTGAACAGAGTTAATGTTACAGAAGAGAGAGAAATGCTCAGGGTAGGGTGGCTGGTGGGGAACATAGAGGCTGTGGGTTCGATTGGGGAGGAAAGGGCTGGAATGCTCGTGGCCAGAAAATTTGCTCTTGGGTAGTCTTTTTTTACCTTTTCTATATTTTGGTCTGACAATGGATGACCTGGTGCTAAGGTTGACTCATAGCGTAAACCAACACACAAGCAGACAAGTCACATTTGAAAACTAAGAAATAAGCAATGAATTAACAGGAAACTGTTGAAATAACATTACACACACATCATTATTTTTTTCTTTACAGCTGTTCATTCCGTGACACGCATGCTGCTCATCTGTCTGCATGACATATGCTCTTATTTTTTTAACATGCACAGTTTTGATTTTGAGAATGAGTGAGGGTGATTGTTTCCAGATTGTTTCCCCCATAGAGTTTCAACTGTTTCAGCTCTGCCATTCAGCGTTTGAATATTGGAGCCAAGTAGCTGACAGCAGGCTGTGACATAAGGGCATGTTTAAAAGCTGTAATATGTGTGTGATCTCTTTTATACTTACATGTGCATGTACGTCATAATCACACTAGTAGGGAGATGTAACACATATTTGTTTTTGTGTAGGTATTAGACAGATAAACAATTAATCAGCGCCTGATAAAGCATAAATTCCAAAAGTCTTCCAGAGGTTAATGGTGGCCGTGATTGCATTTGTATTGAATAGTACTGTATCCAACTGTAAGAGGTGTTTCTGAGCTGGCTCGCCAAACACTACTTAAGGCAAATGGGATACAGTTACACTGATGGGGGTCAGTCCATCAATGTCTATGTCTCTGTAGTATTTTCTTCTGTGTAGGAGAGTGTATAAATAATTAAGATAGGAGGTCGGCAGATACAAACTGTCCTCAAAGAGACAAATGGTCACAGGGAGAGCTAAGTCGGTAGGGCATAAAGGATTAAAGCAGACAGCGGGCACCTCAAGGGTATGTGGAGCCCTGAGAAAGGGTTGTCATCTGTGAAAGCTGTCTGGCAGAACGTTGAGACGGGTATTGTGGTAAGCTCAGCCACATAACATATTTTTCTCCTATTCCCTCATGCAGTGGTTACCCGCCTTAACCATCCTCCTCTGCAATCTTTTCATGTGGAAGGCTTCAGGCTATTGGGAACCATTTTTATGCTGCGTTCTGCAAATGATAAGACAAATCATGAATCTTTAATCTTTGTCTTGTATGTTTGAAAAAAAATGGAGTGTGTTAGAGTGCTGCATGAGAGAGTGGGGGCACACACACACGCACGCACGCACGCACGCACGCACACACGCACGCACGCACGCGTTACATAGGTGAAGCCTGTCAGTGTCAAACAGATCTGTTAATCTACTGATCAGTGTTCTTCTCAGTACCCTCTGCTGGGGCGCAGTTAACAGAAATGGTGGCAGTGTCTACAGTAAGGGCAGTCAGGTAATAGACTGTTTGTTTGTGCATTGTTGTGCAACTTTAAGGAGCCATGAAGTAAGAAGTAATAATGTCATTTTGTTGTCAACTAATTTAACACGCTTGATTCAACCTCCACACAGTTATTAAAAACTGCTACATTGTTCTAGAGACTTGGTGTTGTAACAACTATAATTACTCATTACGGTAAAATAAGAATCATCGTTCATCATTCATGTTCTGAAATTGTTTTAAGAGCATCAATTGCAGTAATCCCTGGTGCACATGACAACCAGCAATTACTGTATTACTTTGAAAGGATTGTAGAATATTACAATTTTGATGAACTATAACATATATATATCCATATATAGATATATACACAGTATATATATAAAAGGTTGACTTATAAATGTAATTTATATATATAGGGAGGGAAATAAATTTAATTTAATAGGAAGTGTTATTACATAACTATGTTACTAAATCTTCAGTTTCAATATGTAATATTGTATTATATATATAAAATATCTTATTTTCAAAAATGTAAATATCTCAAATTATTTTCAAAGCAGTAGTTGTGAATGTTGCTTTTCAATGAATGTCGTCTCTTTAACGGACCAGTTTTTGCTTTTCTCTGAGCCCACGAATGTCTTCTCATCATTTACAACCATTGCACATTATTTAAACTTTTAGATTATTATTTTTAAATAGAATGTCATAATATTTAGAAGTTGCTACATGGGTTTTTTTTGGCAAAATTCCTCTCAAGACATTTTTTTTCCAGGAACAACAACAACAGTGTGGTTTGAGTAAACAGAGAAGAATCCAACCACAGCTGAAAGGTTCCACCTCCAGAAAGTCATATTTCATCAACAGAAGATCCAAGAACATCAAAGTTAATTCCACATGGTTTGCTTAGTAAATTTCAGAGTGTGCAGAAGCTGAGCAATATCAACGCAGAACACACCTTTGTTGTGGGCCTCCAGCTGTGACAAGGAATTGACAGCCACCTTGCACAATGAGCAGTATAGCAGCTTCTTGGCCTTGTCTTCCTCTGTCTCTGGATTGGCCAGGCTGGAGGCTGTGGTGCCGGCAGCTCCTGAAACCGGGGGTCCGGATCCAGGCTGCTCGGAGCTGGCGCTGCCAGTGCCGCAGCCTGGGGAGGATGAGGAAGGGGGTATCAGGGGAGGAGTGTGGGTGGGCAGAAGGGGACACACCAAGGGGATGGGGGAGTCTATGGGTGGGTTAGGCGGGGTGGTAAGAGGGAGAAGGGGCCCTGGGGCCAGCAGCCTCTGTGACAGAGGCCGTGTTTCATCTGCAAATACAAAGAGAGAAACAAAGAAAAAAATAGCATAAATTCTGTATGGAGAAAGATCAAACAACTTTTTTGTGGTCCAACAAGTGCATAACTCAAACAATAAAGTGTTTTACTGTTGACTTCATTGTCTTTAAACTCAGCATTGAATCAAAGTATCCCTGACATAAACTTGCTGCTATGTTAAACCACATCGCTCACCCCTCCCAGTCGAATGTGAACAGCTCTGCGCAGACAAGTCAACATAAAGCGCTTGAAGACAGAAGTGCTTTTTAATTCCTATAGCATATATTCCTGTAGCCTATAGGCCATAATTGGTTAAAAAGAGTTCCTTTTAATTTTAATTACAAGAAAGTGGATCAGAGGAGGAAAACCTATGTCCCATATAAAGGCCTGGACATATGTTTTTAGGCTTATTGAAGTTTTTCATCTTTCACTGATGTGGTCTCATGTTATTGAAATGTTTCTTGAAGGGAGAAATAGGAAACAGCTACCACAGCCTGTGCATGCTTTGACTCACCTGAAGTTTTGGCTGGGTTTAAAGCAAAATGGCACTTGATTTGTCACCAGGGCAAAAGAAATATTAAGTAAGCTCTCCTCTCACTCTCTGCTTACTTTCCTTCTGCTTGCTCTCTGTAGCTTAATTTCTTATTGTTGCATATTTAAATTGCATGACGGTGACTCTTTCTTTTCCCATCACCGAACATGTTTATACATACATTTCCAGACACATGTTTCTGGTCAATCACTCCCATACGCAATGCCTTTAGTATTCACTAAGTAATGGGTGTTGCCTGAAAAAAGACACTCTAAATTCGGGTGGGGTATTCACAACCCTCCCCATCAGCAGGGACCAGCAGGCCCTCGTCCAAACTCCACAGGATATAGCGCCGAGGGCAGGCAATGGAAAAGCCCCACAAGATTATGGTATTAAAGGGATACCATGAAGTATTTCTGGGAAGAAAACAAATATTGACTTTAACTGCTCAATATCCTTTTAAGGATTACCACATGCTTTGTCATTTTGTCACATAGCAGAGTCCATAAGGGTTGTGATATATTTATGTTTCACCTTGGGAGTTTTATGTGACTATATGATCATTTGTGTAATGTATAGTTGTTGTGACTACTCGATTGCATCATCTCTGATGAAGACGCCATTGTGAGTGCTTTCCATTCTACTGCTTACCAAGATCAAAATTACCTCTCTTTCCATTTGGTAAGTTTACAGGTGCAAGGCGGCTGCACAAAGCGTTTGTCAAACAGATGTTTTGATAAAAAGAAAAAATTGTGGCATTGAGAAGTCCATGAACCAGGTCTGGATCAAAGTACAGTGTGAGGGGTAGTGCTCAAATGGAGATGTTTGGGAACCATAATATGCTTGCTTTGCTACATCGCTGTCTGAGCTGGGTACTGTAGGTTGATTGCAGTGCTTGTACTTACAAGTGTATGGAGGCAGAACAATAGAGAAGTTAAAGTAGTTCTCTCTAGTATGGTTGTTGAATTTTGCCCACACACAGGCACGTACACACACACACACACACACACACACACACACACACACACACACACACACACACACACACATGGTTTCATTACAATGCCGACAAACAAACCCCTAATCCACAGTGTCCATAACATGTGATTTTAGTTCAAATCAAGTGGGAAGGAATAGAGGTGGTTGGCCAAAAAGTAATGAGAGATTTCATGATTCATGATGGCCTGGAGGTCTGCCTTACCAAACCATCACATCCAGTCACTGTTTCGCCTCATACCACAGTAAATGCCTCCTACCCTCATCCCTCCCCACAAAATTCATCTTGAGGTTAACCTGAGGTTATGGGCCTCCATAACCACAGTTATTCATTGTCTGTCTCAGCAACCCAAAATTCTGTATCTCACTGAGCAGTAAAGTGTTTGTTTTTGTTATATTTCCTGACTAAAATGAAAAGCATGAAACAATAATTTTAGATTTGCTATTCTCTCTGAGTAGCAGAGACAAATAGCTTTATTTTTCTTGCCCTGAGAATACCACTATCAGAGTTATTTGAATCTAGAATGGTTAATTCAACTTTGTTAAGGCAGTTAACTGACCTTCTTCCCTGCTAGCTGGCCTCATAGCCAAACAGAAGAAGGCATTTTCACTGGGAAAGGTCAGCAGAGGGAGATAACTCAGTCCAGATGCTTGACACTATAACTTAATGTGTCTGCATTGCCTTATTCCACCTCAGGAAATTAAAGCTGTGTATGGTATGCATTCCATGGGGAGAGTTTTTGTTAATAAAGCTGTGAGACTTAATACAGACTCTTTAAGATTCAGTCCAAAACCACTTCAGTTGTTTGCTGCAAGAGACAAAGTTCATCATTATTCCTTGAGTATGATATATTGTCTATTCTGTGATAGCTTCTTGGATATGTAAAAAAAAATCTGATTGTGGAATTAGTGTGGAAGGCAGTGTGTAAGCACATGAGAATGTAAATGACCCCATAGGGTCCGAAAGCAGACAACGAATAAGCGTTTTTTTGTTGTTAAATAAAATGTAAAGCTGACAGCAGAACAACAGAGTTATTACCATTAACAATCCTAGGTGTAGGTGGGGCATTGTGCAGTTTTGGATATACTTTGTTTATTTCAAATATCAAATGAAAGTGGTGCAATTTAAACCAAGTTAAACAGATTACAGAGGGCTGCATTATTGTGGGTCTTAAGTATTGTGAGATACTGTTACCACAAAAAAACAGGAGGTTTAACAGGAGGACTGGTGTATTGACGGTGTGGGTATGATGCCCATTCTTAATGATTAACGAGCTAAGAAACCCAATGCTTGCCCTATGAGAGGCCCAGCCTCATACATAATGCAGTTGGGTGCCTTTTTTCCAGTCTGGCTTGCAGCCTATCTAGTCAGTCTCTCTCTCTCTCTCTCTCTCTCTCTCTCTCTTAGTCTCTCTCTCACACACACACACACACACACACACACACACACACACACACACACACACACACACAACTTATTTCTGCTTGATTTAGTCAAATATCTCACGCAGATAATATCCCCAGATAACTTCAAGACTAACAACAAATATAGACAGAGCAGGAAAAGCCTTTCAGCTCTTTGTAACTCAATACTACAGTCACCTCTTGGCCATGAAATCCTAGCCCTCACATGAAAGGTATCTGTTTAATTGACCTTGGGTGTGTGTGCGCCTGTGAAGGTTTTTGTGTGGACTTAAAAAGAGCCATAATACTGTATCAGGGTGGATTTAACAGTGTCCTTCGTTAGAGTGGAAGTGTCAGACAGCCGAGGGATCAAGAAGAGGGGAAAGAGGGAGGGAAGAGAAGAGTTTCTCTCCAAGTAGACAGCTGTCTCTCAATCACTCAGCCAACCCCGCACTTTACCAGGCCAAATTATTCAAAGCCAATGGCTTCTTCTTTGCGGGTCATCTCTGTACGCAAACCTTTTGAGGGCTATAAAACTTGTGAACTGTTCTGAGAGCTGTAAGGTAACAGTGGAGGGGGGTGGGGTGTGGCCTTGACCAAATGCCACTTTACTCATTTGAAAGCCATGATGTCTCTCTCTTTCTCATGGGCGGGCCAAATTCTCTGGGCGGGCAAAGCAGAGAAAGGGGACATAATCTTGCCCCTTATGACCTCATAAGGAGCAAGATTCCAGGTCGGCCCATCTGAGCATTCATTTTCTCAAAGGCAGAGCGGGATACCCAGGGCTCGGTTTACACCTATCATCATTTCTAGCCACTGGGAGACCATAGGAAGGCTGGGGGAACACATAATGTTAAAAAACCACATGAAGTGAAATTTTCATGCCATGGGACCTTTAAACAGTTTTATCCTTCAGCAAGGTCTCAATGTGTCCTGATTACGGCCATCACTGCTGACTGCGTTTGATATGTTAAGGAGAAGTGATGCAGTATAAAGAGAAGGTCATCATACCAATGCAAGACTGTACTTTGACTGTATCATATCTGAATGTCTCAGGAGCCATTTTGCGTAAAATCCCAGATCAACAAATTAACCATTCACAGAAAAAATTATGATGAAATCAATGTCAACAACAAATGCTGCTCTGTATTGTAAAAGATTTGTCCTGTGGGAAATCTAGTCATCTTTCCATCTTTCTGCTTGCATTTGCCTGACCACATTGTTTGTGTTTGTGTGTAAATGCATTACAGCCTATGTGTGTTTATCAGAGAATCTGCCCTAGAGTGACCACAGACCAAACCACAGTGTCCGTCCCCCAGACGCTGCTTTCCCAGTTGAGGCCACACATAGCTGCCTGAGATCTCTCCATTTACCATGAAGCAATGGGACAAGATCACACTGAGGACATGCATACTACACACACACAGTCATTCACTAACGCAAGCCAGCATACAGGCCGACCAGGAAGAGACAGGGTTCCAGGGTCACGAG
This sequence comes from Percina caprodes, assembly GCA_013375575.1. Taxonomy (NCBI): domain Eukaryota; kingdom Metazoa; phylum Chordata; class Actinopteri; order Perciformes; family Percidae; genus Percina; species Percina caprodes. Next base: position 2,368,650 of record JABXJD010000083.1, on the reverse strand, counting down.
AAAAAGGCTTGGATGGAAAAAGGCATTCTTTCACATGTTGCTACTTTCGGATGTCGGTCATGGCAGGCTTGTTTTGGCTCCTCATGCTTTTGGAGTTCGCCCCATGAATAATGGTGACAGGCCTGGAGCTGAGCTCATATCCCCCATCAGGAAAGGAGTGGAAAGGACAGGCCCTCTTACTACTCTGAGATCAGCTAGAAGCATATCTTAAGGGTTATTTTTATGCAGAGTTAAGGACGATGCTAATGTCTATGCTTTGGGGTGTTGTTGCATTTTGGCTTTTATTGTACCTGTGTTTCATCTTTTCCTTCATTCATCATGTTTGCTTTGCCCTCCCGTCAATAAGGTGGAAATGTCTGGTTTTTGTGAATGTCATCAAAACATGGCTGGTCTATTCAGCCTCATGTTGGATTCAAGGACAGAGTGGTGTTATGAACTCAGTTTCTTTAAAGCTGACACGGCACATGGGGGTGTTGTTGTTGTTGTTGTTGATAAGGGGTTTGTTTGTCGGCATTGTAATGAAACCATGTGTGTGTACGTGCCTGTGTGTGTGTGTGTGTGTGTGTGTGTGGGGGTGTTGTTGATCTGATTTAACCTAGCCATTACAGGTGTGTGGAGATGGATTGAAGAACTGATTCAGGAAACAGAGATGAAGATGCAGAGAGGTGGAGAGCCTCAAGCGGATGGACGCTACAAGCCACACATGCTGGAGACAAACATTTTGGAGGACAGATTCCTAGTGAATTTGATTGAAGAGACATTATCTGGTTTCCCACAACACAACATTTTGTAAATGAGTAGCGTGCGGAGTTGCGAACGAGTAGCAAGTAGCGGACGTAGTAGCAAATTACTTAAGATCATCGGCTGTCTCTGTCCTTTCAGATTCTGGCTTAGATTCTGGTCAAAGTCTTTCACAATGGATCTCAATCAGTCTTAGCACTCATTGCCACCACCCAGAGCTGAGGCAACATGGTCTATTTTGACTCTGTAGCATATGATGTTTCATCTCTCAATAACTGACTCAGGAGTGTGCAAAATACACAAATATATGCACACCACAGTGGTGTTCTTTAAAAGATTCCAAGAAACTGCCATGTTTCTGCTCTTAGTCTAAAAAGACACCATCCCAGTTTAACAGAGCTGAGCTGAACAAAGCATTGATGTATATGTACACTCAAAACAACATTGTTGTTGGACTGTTACAAGGAAATATATTAATTCTTACTCAAGTGAAATAAATAAAGTATCAACATCCAAATATACTTGAAGTAATCATTATGCAGAATGGCCCATTTTAGAAAACAGTATTATATTATTAGATCCTATTTATTAAGGCATTAATGTGTACATCATCTTAAGAAGGCAGCTGGTAAAGGTGGAGATAATTTTAATTACTGTATATATTGCTAGGTATTTAACATATATGATATAATATATAATGCATTTGTTGATTTCTATTTTGTATTTATAATCTAAACCTGCAAATTAAATAAAGCTGTCAAATAACTGTATGGTAAAAAGTGCATTATTTCCCTCTGAGGTGTAGTGGAGTAAAAACATGACATAGAAATACACAAGTGAAGTACAAGTATCTCAAAATTGTACGCAGTTGTTGAGTAAATGTACTCAGTTACTTTCCACCACTGTTGAATATTTTATAGTTGATTAAAATTGTGGTAGTGTTTTAATTTGGGCTTCCATCTATTGGAAAATGGGGTCAGACTTCTGTTTTAAGATGAATATTTCTATAAACCTACTTCAGTCACCAGCTGCATTCACACTTGGATCCACTGCTATGACGTCATTTCTTAATGTAATTTAATGTGTCCAGGGCTACAGGGCTACTTATTGCTTCATATATGTCCCACTTTTATAGTATCTTACTCAGTATTTTGAATTAAAATTCCCTAGAACTATCACTGCAATCTACAAATAAATCAGATGATCAAACTGTCGAAGTTCAAAGTCTAGTGTAAGGTCCTGGCACCTAACAGTTTTAGAAAGAAAGAATATGAGCCACGAGTGTCAATGTGCAAATAGTTCATGAAGTTTGTGTGACTGTGTTGTTGACCTTAAGCTCTGCTGCAACCACATCAGACCACACAGAGAGCTGAGATTCTGACAAGAAAAACAAAACACTGCAAAGCCACTGTGATTAAATGCCTTTGTTATTCTTGCAAATTTTTTTCTATTTCATTTTCCAGCTGTATGAGAAGCCTTTAAACATCCTGCATGGATTGAAATGATTCTCTCAAAATTTGCACACACACTTTTTCTGTTTCTAGGCCTGATAATATTTTCTGCTGTCTCACCCGCTTTGCTGGGCTCGCTGTCTGGGGCAGTGCCCGGGACTCCAGGCGGAGACGGGGAGGAGGTGGGGGGCACAGTATGATGCTTATCCCCCTCCTGAGGGCGACTTTTAGAGGTCTCGATGCCCTTGATCCTCCTGGCATGCCGGTTTCCTTTGTAATGGGCTTCTGCCTGGCTCTATACGGGAACACAAAGCAAAAAAAAAGGTGTATGTTGAAAGTTAACACCAACAGGTGAATAAAACATTGCAGTTTGGATTAGATTCACTGTGACACCAAGCCATAGCACTGCAAACACGCCATAATGATCACAGGTTATTTAATATACTCTGGGGACTGGAGCAACAGACAGCAGGCGGGTTCTGGATTTCAAAAAGATGCACTGATGCAGTGATGGAGACATCCAAGACATAGACCTGCCCTCCTGGTTACTAAGTCATCTTATAGGTTTTCAAATTAACAATATATTATCCTGCAGTAAATTAAGTCTAACAAAACGTCCAGATTATCCGTTTGTCTACATTGGACATAACTGCTCAGCTCAAAGTTTTGACATATATCCTCTGCATTCTAAACCTCTACATACAATATGACAGTACTTGGATCCAGCTTTTATATCTACAGCCAAGCTGACAGACATGCCAAGGGGAGTTGAACTCAGGGTCAGTGAGATGCCACACTATCTGCCTGGAGGGCTCGTAAGTCCCACCCTGACACTCCCCTTCCTTCTACAACACACACACATTATTAGATATTACAGTACACATTATCAGTGGAAGGCCGGCATACGTCATCTCCTACAAAATAAATTCTGTGATCGCCTTCAGCTGCTCATTGAACAGGGTCAGGCTCTTATGAAATCCCAGACATAGTGCATGCCAGCTAAGACCCTGTCTGTCATATCCCATAGAAAGATAAAATGCGGATGCATAGTGTTTTCAGGGACTGGAGGTCATCCTGCTTTCCAAAAAAGAAAAAACTGGCAGAGAGATCTATTACAGAAGTTACTGTGGCTAATCTCCTGATGAAAGACTATCTACTAGCTAATTTGTTTGTTCAGAGAGTAAACAACAGAGACAAGTCATTTGTCAGGAGACTACCAGGACATTGGGGGAGTCTGTCTCTAGTCTGTGTATGTTTGCTTGTGTGCACAGAGCTATGTGGGTGATGATACATAGGGTTATACTGGGCTGTCGCCAGTGGTCTATCTTCACAGTATGGTAATTTGAAACATAAACATATACACAGACATACAAACATAGGTGGACAGGAGCTATTCATGTTACACTATTTGCCATCTGCTCACCCGTTCATTATCTCCCCTCTATCATGGTTTAAGTGTGCCACAATTAAAAGCACAAAAAACTCCTTACCGATAGAGACACATCAAATTACTGTGGCACTTGAATCAGATAGCTCCCTACTGTCTCCACAAGTAGGTTGTCTGAGCAGATGTTATGTCATGTGCTGTACTGGTCAAATAATAGGCCAAACAATATGTGTAGGGGTGAAGTTGATGATTATTATTGAAGATGATTATTAAGTGGCTGAATTACAGTTAGTTGCCAGGGAGATAGATGGTCTTAAAGAGCGTCTGACAGCTGCCATAGGTGCTGAAAGGCTTGGGACATCACACTGACCACAGGCTCAGGAGTAGGGATAGACTGGCAGGGGGTTTGTTTGTAGGCCAGTTGTGTATGTTTGCTGTATGCGTGTGCCTGATGGCATCCATGATGTATGCTGGCACAGTAAATCGAAGCACTGGCTGTAGTTATTTAGAAGATCACATGTTTCTTTAAATCCTGATGACAAACTAGGCTCTAGAAATAGCAGACCCTCTGTAACTATATTGTGTCAAAGGGGTCTTAAGAAGCTGCTTTAGCAAAGCCTGTAGATCAAGGTGAAGAGAGCTGTGGGTGCAAAGTGGGATCTGATCACAGATAAAAGAAGGAATGAGAGGAGATAGAAGGATATAGGTGGCGCATGCCAAGCTACCACAGAGCAGGCTCTCTTAACCTCTCCAACCAAGCCAAGCGAATCAATTGCCAAGTAGCTGAGTATCAGTGTAAGGTCCTGGTCCATGAAGGGAAGGCAAAGATAGTCAAGGGAAGTTGAAGGAGATATGGACACAGAACTACAAGACATGATATAAAGAGCTGGACTGAGAATGGGAATGATATAAAAGAGACAAAAGAGAGGAAAAGCTTAATGACATCAGCCTGTGATTCATTATGCAGAGGGTTCAAACTGAGCATGTGCTTTCCAGCATGACTATCCTTCTGAAGGGAAAGCTGTGATGTTACATTATGGCTATACAGCTGCAGCTCCAAATGAGCGACAAAGAGGAAAAGAGTTTGAGGGAAAAAAAAGAGGAAGTTCAAAGTGAGAGAAAATAACAAAATAGACTGGGACAATAAACAAACAAGAAACAGAGTGAGAGGGGTGGGGGAAAGTAAAGAGGAAGAGAATAAGGGATGTATATCAGCCTATAGGCTTGCTGCAGCAGTGACGCTGGTCAATGCAGCACGACAGAGCCAATGATGTCACTAATGCAGCACACCACCAAGGTTATTGGGCATAAACTACTATTTAACACCTCACACCATCACGCAACCCAGAGACAAACCCTTCCCGTTCCTTTCCTCATCTCATCCTTCGCCTCCAAGTCTCCGCTCTCCCACTTTCCCAAGATGCACTGGGGCTGTCAGAGCCAGACATTAATCCATGCCCTTGACGAATGCATCTTATAATAAGTAGTGGCAGGCAATTTTAGGCATTTCCACACTGTAAATAATGCAGCATGGGAGCCGGAGACAGACAGAAAGAGGGGGGAGTTGCTGAGAGAGAGAGAGACAGGCAGAGAAAGGAAGAGGCACAGAGAGAAAGATCAAACAGGGATGCATGAATGATGGCAAAATGATGCGCGAAATAAGGTGAGCATGGGGCGTGAGCAGGAAGGCAGAGCTAGATCCTTTGAAGATAAATACATTGATCATGACATTACTTGGTAAGCCCCAATTGCTTTTTTGACCTAAACAACCAGATGCCAGATTAAAAACAGAGAAATGTCAACATCAAGGGCAAAATAATCTCTCTCTCTCAAGACAGTATGCAAAAGTGAACAGTGTGGGTGGGGAGTCATTCTGTGGCTGATATAAAAGGACAGTTTTTCTCCAGCCAAGTGCAGGACAGCACCAATTACACATAGCCTGCTGCAAGTTTGACATTACTGATTTACTGCAGTGTGTGCCTTTTTACTTGTGTACACTGGAAGCAAAAATGACAATGACAGTGGAGGTGGTGCAGTCCTGCATATCATTATCCTGAAGATTAACATTTGTACATGTGTGTATTTGTATGTCTTTTATCTGTTGAAAGCCAGAAGATAGACCAAGGCTGCAATAGAAGTCACCTACCTCTCACATGTGTACAAATAAACATGACATGAGCTATAGAGGGGAGGCCAAATGCTCATGTAACCTAAATCTATGCTTTCACATTAATTCTTCTTTCTTTATTTTTATTTTAGTGATAGAAAATCATACATATGCATCTTACAGTAACTGGTCTAAACTCTTTCATGGCATGTTCACCAAATATTTTCTACATGCTTTTATAGCTTGTGACAGATATATTAGTCTCTTTATTGACATAAAAAGTTTAAATAAAATAAAAAGAAAAGAAACTGAAAAAAAAATGTATTCATAGTATTAATGGTACTGTGAGGAGGAGGGATCTGTCCAGGACAGGGACAGACTTTGCCAGATATCACTCTTAGGTTTGCTCCAAAAAATGACAAATATCAGAAATGATTCTTTAAGAGGTAAAATACAGCCTACCTACACATGCTTTCTAGTCAGAATTGCTTAACATACAATTATTTGCTTGTTTTGGTTATAATGTTAGGCTGGATGTGATGGCAAAAATACAGTATGGACAAATTAGGTGCTTTTCTTCTTCTTTCTTTTTTGATGCCATTAAAGCCATAGTTCAACCATTTTGTTAAATATTTAAACTATTCAGATTAATTGTATATCTTATCTTATCCATCAGGACAGCTCTTTACTAAAGAAGCCTCTTTTTGACAGCTAGCTGTAAGGCTCAAAGTATTTCATAATATAAACATCTTTGTCTAACTGCTTCCTGTGCCTATGAAGATATACAGCAGAGAACTTTGCAAAGAGCAGACTCAAGATTACAGCCGTGCAGCTCCCTGACCACATGGAAACCATGATTGTAGACCTGAGGAGTATATATAGCACCGGTCCACTCCTTAATGTTGTGTATTGTAGATGGATGTACGCCCTGGCCCTGAAGTCTGCACCACTGAATACAGAGCATCGCAGCCAAATTATACTCTGTGCACATGACATTTGGCACTGATGTTGTCATGTGTCTGTCTGATTGGTCCACAGCAAGAAGATAAGAATGAGGAGGGGTTTGCATATCTAAAAATAAAACACTTTTTTTGTTTATATAACAATATTTGATTTTTGTTTAATTTTTATAACGTGCCATTAAACCGCCATTAAGAGTTTAGAAATAAACTACACCATATGGACAAACAGATACAACTGCTGTTAAAATTAATTGATAGAATTATACAAAAGCATGAAAAAATGTGCTACAGTTCATTATAAAGAGATTCTTATTTGATGGCGTGCTTGTGGGAAATTAACTTCCCACATGTTGAATATGTTGATGATAATCAAAACTATGTTAACGTTGATGGGCAAAAGAAAATCTCTTTGAAAATGCAGGCAAAAAAAAAAATCTTCCTTCCGGCTTCTGCAGTAGTCTCTCGGCTTTGTGCTGCAGTGATTATTGCTTCTACTAGCTCCACACCGTCTTGAAACAAATTAAATTCCAATGCGGTCACAACTGCCAAAACACAGGTCAAACAAGTGTACCCCATCCACTGTGTCAATACACACTCTTGGGGGAGCAAACAGGATATAAAGCCCTCCAACACATTCCTAAAGAAAATGTTTATGAGGTGAAAGGTGTATGTGAATAAACAGCAAGCGACAGCACATTTAATGCCACATGGTAAATGGAGACATTGCGAGAGATGGAGGGAAATAAATGCTGTGTATGTGTAGGGTTTATTTTATGTTTTTTTTACCTCTGAGTTGAAGCGGATCTGGCAGACGTTACAGGAGATGACTGGCCGCTTTGTCTTGATCAGTGGAACTCCAAATGTGTGGTTAATCACAGCCTTCTGCACCGGATCCATCTGACAGAGAAAATGACAGAGAAAGAGACAAATCTGTAAGTTTATCATTCATATTCAGTTACCACATCTACAGTTCTGTGCTCTAGAAGTCAACAGCCTCGAGTGTTTATAGTGTTGGTCCAGTGTTTGCTGTATGTTTGTTTTTATGTTCAGCAAACAGCTGTCAACAGTGTTGATGGTGTGTTGCTAGCTGAGACACCCGTTCCATCCTACCCAAGCTCAGGCTTCTGATCCTGACCATGTTGTAGTTTCATGCTGTCCCAGTGTTAATTATTTCAGCTGGGATGTCCATCATCTACATGGTGTTAAGCAGCTCGTATAAATTTAACTTGCTCGCTTTAAGAGCTCTCCAACGTGACAGTGGCTAAGCCCTTAAACTCTAGCCCAGACACACAAGGCCCTGCATTTACCCATTTGAAAGGGCCCCATTCCGATTATTTGTTTATGTTTGAAGCTGCATTTATCTAGCGATCATTGTTAATTGACCTTAGCATTAATGTGGAGTCAATGGCTGGTGTGGATTTCCACCACAGACAAGAGAGGACAAGAATCATCCAAGTCTGATGCAAGTCTGTTGGTTTGACTAACTAAATTTGGCTCATCCCTATGTTTAATTTGGCCAATCACCAAGTTTCCCTTAAGCTATCTTGCACCCAGAGCCATGTAGTCTCATCTAACTCAAATGGCTCAAGACTCTGGCCTGAAGAGTGACAGAGACAAAAAGAGCGCTTAAATGAGAATTCTTATAACTCAAAAACAATTAGAATTTCTGCACGGTGCACGTTACTCGGCAACTGCAAAGAAACAGGGTAAACAGAGAATGAAAGAAATGGGGAGGAGGCCAGAGACATTTAGCTGGGTGACAGGACTGTACAAAAACACACCATCTGGAGGAGTGAATGATTGAAAGAGTGTGAGAGGATGACGGATTGGGACAGATATAAAGAGAAAGGGAGGGAGAAATGGGAACAAGCCCAGAAAGAGAGAGAGAGAGAGGCCCAGGCCGGACATCCTCACATCACACATTCTTATCTCATTTGGCTCAAGCCCACTCCACGTTCCATTACTCTCTCTATTTTTCTCCCTAGAAACCACCTAAAGTATGGTGTGGACTGCTGCTACGAATTCCAATGGATAGAAGGAGAGGGTCGGACATTGAGCAATGTCGTTGCTCGATAAACACTATCTGTGCAACTGCATGAATACCTCAGCAGTGACCATGCAAGGGCCAGCTGAAGACAACAAATCTTTTTTAATCAAATCTTTTAAACTCCTGCCTAATGTTACCCCAACCCACACATTCAGAATGAACATAACTGCATAGTTGTGTGTTAAATACTTTATGTGGTTGACTATGCTGTGACCCATCATCAAGTTTAACAAGAGCTGAACAGGTCTGTGCAGAACAGTAACTGTGCATGAATCATGGGCTTCTTCCCAGCCAGTCATACAGTACTCTGCGTGTGGGTCAGCTATGATCTATCCAGTCTATTCAGCTGTTAAAAACACTGCCCAGCTGCCAACAACCCTTTTTGGACAGCAGCTTTTATGGCCTCTTACCCAAATGTTCTCCAAAACATGTCCTCGTGAAATAGAAGCAGAGCATTGTGATGCAACTGAAGAAGGATTTTCCAAAACTTGCTCAAGTCAAAAATTTGCTATTTTTTTAAAATGAGTCTTTCCTGCATTATTTGTTTATGATTAAATCACTTTAATCTCTAAAATCTAATCAGTAAATAATACAGATTGTCATTTTGATTAATAAAAGTTGACTAAGTGAGTTTTGGAAACATGTCAGCTTGAGTACGTAGTGAGAACTCTGGCAGATGCAAGGAAACCACACAGACCACTGACTTCGGCATTACTTAGCGGCCACATCAACAGTTCCACAGGGTCTTAAGTCCCAAACACCCTAATGCCTTTTTTTTAACACAGTTTCTTATGTGGAGAAACAGCCCAAAGAGCAAGCATCACCTGGCGCTGCACAGCGGCATGCACCTCAACTCACTGACATCTTTTTCCTTTCACTTTAACCTATCGCCATTCTTTATTTTTCAGTTTTTCATCCTGTCTTTGTTCCACTTTCTTCTTCTACTGTAGTGTGTTTGATCAGTTATCTGCAACAAAAGCAACCAAAGAGGAATGCGCTGTTCTGTTACTCTCATTGGGACCACTTTGGCAGTCACACTAAAGTCTGCACTGTGCCAGACAAACACAGCCTTCGAGGCTTTAAATTCTTCAGTACTTTTATGTTGTGCCCAGATTAAGACACCATTGGATGAAAAACAAACAAACAAAAAAGCTCCAAGCATATAGGTACTCACCTTCTTCTCCTCTGTGTCTGTAGAAGCTTGGAGCTGCATTGTTCGTCCTGTGTGTGTGCGGCTGGCCGAGGTGTGTGTTTGAGCCTCAGCATGTACAAGATTTAGATTGTGTGGTGCACCTTCTTCACTCATTCAGTCCCCTGGTTGGTTGTCAATGCTGAATACATAAGTCAAAAAGAAAATAGGACTTGTGCCGAGTGATGCATTGCCAGCTACACTTTCTTTGTTTCCCCTCTTTGGGCGCACTCTCTGCTTCTCTTTGAAATGCTGCAAGAGCAGAAGTAAGTGTCTGCTGTAAGGATTTTCTGAAATCTCTGCCTTACTTTTTTTTTTCCACTGACACATCACCTAACAAGTGCCTGCTCCTTTTGTTCAGCCTCCTTCACCTCTCCTCTCAACTGCTTTCTCTCTCTCTGCCTCACGCTTCCATTTAGTGCATTTCCCTCAGTCTGCTTTCCAGTTTTCTCCTCCCCTTCTGTCTCTCTCTCCCCCTTTTCATGCATACTCGATCTGTCCAGATGCAGCCAGGATTGTGTGACACACACACACACACACACACACACACACACACACACACACACACACACACACACACACACACACACACACACACACACACACACACACACACACACACACACACACACACACACACACACACACACACACACACACACACACACACACACACCTTTTCTCCTATAATGAAGACATATGTGATGCCTTGCAGACAGACATCAGCGCAACTAAGATCTGATAAAGCCCCAAAACACATCTAAATGATTACTATTCTGATTAGTGGATCAGAGGCAACAGGTGTGATGACATGCCAGTGCATGAATATGGAAGAGTGCTGGAATAAGGCTATGGAATAAGATTAGAAGGAGAGTGAGAAAAGAGATAAAAAGGAGCACAAACAGCAGGTGAGATTTAACAAGTCTGTACACGACTTTGCATGATTGGACACCCTCATCGGAAATTCCTGACTTTACAGCCTGAGCAAGCCGACATCAGGGCATACATCTCGGCTCAAAGGTGTGTGAGTGTGCGTCTATATCACGACCAGCTGCTTACAGATAAATAATTCAGCTCTGTCACTGTCTAAAGGCACATTGGGCGGGACAGGCAGGTAGAGGACAAATCACATTAGAGGACCATAAAGCTGTATATGGCTGTAGGAGAGGCCATCCGTCTGTTATGAGGCTAATAACCTTAAATGTGAGTCTCATTACAGTAAGACAGTACAAAATCAGGCTCAGCACAGATCACTTGAGAGAAAATGATATAACTAGCTGCTAGCTTAGTGCAGGGACTTTTCTTAGCGTTACAGCTGCTATAATGCAGTGTCTTCACTGAAATAGTGTGCATATCACAGAATATATTTATCACAGTGTGTTGGTGCAGACAGGCACCAGCAGGCATGGTACCTTTAATGTGAAATTATCCTAGTTTACCTTCCATTTATACAGTTCTATGAAAGAGATGGGACCCGAGCAGAGTTATGCTCTGATTGTTTAAACATTCTTCTGCCTAAAAGCCAACAAGCCATAAAATATTGTCAGTGATGTAAACAGAACTGCAAACACTTTACTGCTCTATTACTCTAGGTCTTCCTGTAAACTAAATTAAGCATAAAACACGGCTGAGGGCCATGATTACCACGTAGGAAATCATCAAGGCAGAGCTATCATTAGCAGAAACCAAAGCAGTGCTTTTTTTCATGTTTATGGAACGCATTCTGAAGCTATACTATATGTAAAAAACTCAGACTGTGCACTAGTGTTTCAGGCATCACATCTTCCCTGATACCTTTCAGTCAAACATCAACTGTAATATCAATCAGTCATTTCTCCATAGTTTTTAATGCAATGTAGTAAAAGCATCAAAGTCCATGTGTAAGTGTCTATATGCAGTGGAGCTATAAGGTCAGACTGTCCTTCAAGGCTCTCCTATGGCCCCATCTCCTGGCCACAGGGCTGTAAAACAACACTTAGTACTGGCTCGCAGTCATCAGCAGCATCAACAGCTATTAACATTCACAGCATCCCTGTGGACCTTCAGACGTAGTTAACGTTCTAAAAGGGAGGATGGGGAGGAGAGTGATGCTACGGAATGAGGCATAGAAAGAGAGAGAGAGAGAGAGAGAGAGAGAGGGCTTCAGAGGGAGTCTTCCAGGGGCAGCGTGAGATGGAATAAAGAGGAGCAAGCAAGAATGATTTCAAGGCTGTGCCAGCAGACTCAAGATTGGAAACTGAGTGCCTGCGTAATTTCAGTATCTCTATTAATCCATGTCTGCTGGGTGCACTGCAGTTTTAACATCAGTGGGAACGCTTCCACTTATGTCATGGCCAATGGAGGGCTATTAAAATGACTGTATCATTGAAATGTGTTTAACAGTATCTGGACTCATGCTGTAACTATCCCTTTGGTATCATACATGGTCAAAGCATGTGCCAGATATTTCCAAATGGTGACATTGGAATGCTATGTCGCACCTTTGCAAACTGCAGTCAAATATACCAGGCAGACACATGTGGAGAATAACTCTATTGCAGGCATGGTCCAAGAATAGCATTGCCCCACATACAGTAGATACAATGTTCACTGATTTTACATATTGCTGACAAGATATGTGTTGATGTCTCCTAATGGAGTCTGGAGGAACAGACAGCACACTATGCTGAGTTGGTGAAATGCAAAGTGACTCTACGGTCTAATCTAAATGGTATGATTTTAGTCAGGGCCTGGGGAAACAGGAAGATCTTTCTCCGTTCAAATAATACCACATCAAACAAACTATAGTGTTTGAAGTACACAGCTATAAGGGTGGCCTTAGAACTGCAAATTTATTCTGTACTTTGGATTAAGGAATAGGATAGAGTGTTGTACATGAAATAGTACATTCTTAGGAATCCACTGCCCCTTAGCCTTGTAGGGAGACCTGTCTAACACACATTCTTGATGTGGATACAGGAACACCTTGGTATTTTCAAGACAATAGCATATTGTGTGTATGCAAAGCACATAAATATGTGTTACACATGGGCAGTAATAACATATGGAGGTACCATATCCTGCATGCCTACAGGTTTCCCAGATTTCTTTGACAGACAGGTGACTTTTGTGTGTTTTCCTTCTTGCATTGGTTGAGTTAAAAGACAAAAAAAATGCAGTATGTATGTGTGTGTTTGTGTTTGTTCGTGTCTGTGTGTCTGTGTCAACTCTCACCGTGTTGAAGTTGTGGAAGAGGTTCATGCTGTGCGGAGGAGGGGTGGTGTCCATGGGGAACTGCAGGAAGGGCTTCATGTCCAGGTGGGGCTGGATCATTGTAGGGGTCCGCAAGAACGTTGGTACCGCCGCTCCGGCCCGGTTTATGCCTCCTGTACACAGACAAAGACAGAGGTAGATAAACATGCATGGCATATATTCTTACAACTCATTTGTGTAAAATAGAATTAAAACAGTTTTATTGTTTTGACAATTACTGTGGCAATAACTGTCTTTTGAACAAATTAACGGATGGATGTGCCAGAACTTTCTGAAATTAAATGAAGGAAAAACTGAGGTGGTAAAAAAGGAAAAGAGGAACGATTAAAAGTCTGCGCTAAGCTTCAAACAAAAATGTTAAAAACAACAGACAAAGCCAGAAATCTTGGTGTAGTCATGGACTCTGACCTGAATTTTAACAGCCACAGTAAGACAATTACAAAGTCAGTCTATTATCACCTTAAGAATATATCAAGGGTTAAAGGACTTATGTGTCTACCTTTCATCTTCAGTAGACTTGACTACTATAACAGGGTCTTTACAAGTCTCCCTAAAAAAAAAATCAATCAGACAGCTGCAGCTGATTCAGAACGCTGCTGCTCGAATCCTCACTAAGACCAAGAGACTGGATCACATCAGTCCAGTTCTGAAGTCCTTACACTGGCTTCCTGTGCCTCAAAGAATTGATTTCAAAGTACTTTTGCTAGTTTATAAATCACTAAACGGTTTAGGGCCAAAATACATTTCTGATCTGCTAGTACACTATGACCCCCCCCAGATCTCTCAGGTTGTCTGGGACAGGTCTACTTTCTGTTCCTAGAGTCAGAACTAAACAGGGGGAAGCAGCATTCAGTTTCTATGCTCCTCATATCTGGAACAAACTTCCAGAAAACTGCAGATCCGCTGCTACTCTCACTTCTTTTAAATCAAGGCTGAAAACCTTTCTTTTTGATGTTGCCTTTCTCTAAATGGTGTTCATTTCTTTAATGTTTAATTTGTTATACTGCACTGTAACTTTTATTCTTGTGTTTTATCTGTTTTTATTTTTTAACTGTTTTTTAACTGTTTTTTTGTGTAAAGCACTTTGAATTGCCCTGTTGCTGAAATGTGCTATACAAATAAAGCTGCCTTGCCTTGCCTTGCCTTTTTGGTAAAACACTTAAATAAAGTAAAATATAGAAATGGAGAGACGGAGAAAATTTAGTGAATTGTGTAGCTTATTACAGATTGCATGATGTTCCCTGAAATCTGCAACTGAATTCCAAAAAGCACAATGAGCTATAATTGCATTTCAAAGCAATTATGTGTCTGAATACAGAGAAAAACTATGTAGCACTCCAGTGGAATACGTAATCACTAAACTGGGAGAAAAAGCAGCATTTGGGCCATTAAAGATGCTGGAATGATTGATGTGGACACACATCCTTGTTTTTCCTGAGAAGTTGGCAAGACTGATATGCCAAAGTGCAGCAGCATAGCTGTGTACCAATGCTGTGATACTGAGGGGTTTCTCCCTTTGTAGAGTTCACATTACCTAAGAATTTCATTATACTAAGACATTCACATCAAATAAAGCAGGAATGCCACAGAGAAGAAAGGAATGCCACAGAAGCTGTGGGGATTTCTTTTATCCACCTGCCTGCCAGTCTACACTCTTCTCCTCTCTCCTCTCTTCTCTTCTGGGAGACATCTGTAGCTTGATGATAATGAGTTTCATCTCAGCGTGAGCTGTTTTATGTCATCCTGACTCATGCACTAGAGTTGAATCACTTTGTTGTGCCCAATTATGGAATGAACAAATCATGGATAATAATTAATCTACTCACATTTGACACATGGTCCCTGACTTTGACTGTCCCAAACTGTCACGTCTTGCCCAGTGTCAAATTTCTGTGTTGAGTTGGTTTCATGTTTTCTGTTGGTTTACCATTACCTGTTTTATTTTGTAGTATCTCTGTTCTCTTATGTGTTTTTTTCTTCCTGTCTTTTGGTTTTCCCACCTTTGTGATTGTCTGATGTCTTTCACATGTTCCCCAGCCTTGTGTCACCTGTCTCTGCTTACCTCGTTACCCTGTGTATTTAGTCTCTATGTTGCCTGTTGTCAGGTCTTGGCGGGCTGTTTAGGGTGCTTGTGGTGCGTTGCGTTTCCTGTGTGCTTTGTGGTTTTGATATCCTTAGTGTGGTTTTTTTGGAATTATCTTTCCTGCCTGCTTGTCTAAGGACTTCCTGTGTTGTTTGTACTGTTTATTTTATTAAATCGTCAATACTATCCACTGCCTACCCTTTTATGCATTTGGGTTCTAAATTCTCTGAACCCTGCCACCAGATCATTACACTAACAAGGGTAATCTACACACACACACCTGTGTCACAATGTCAAAATGTAATTCTCCTATAAAAGCATGCAAGGCTGTCATAATGATACATGTTCCTTATTCTCATCATTGCCCCCATCTATCTTCTCTTCCTCTCCTTCTTATCCCCCCACGTCTCCTCTTTAACCTCTGTCAAGGATGATAGTGATGAGGCCCACACAGCAAAACTCAGCCTCAGCAAGCTCTTAAATTAAGCTTCTTAATATCCGCAACTGAATTTCTGTGGCTTTCAAATTCCCCCAAGATTTAAAGCTTTGCTGCTCTCCTTTTTAGGATTGCTCTAAGCTACTCTCACTCCCTTACTTGCTGTCCCTCGCTCTGCTGCTTTTCTGGCTGCAACTGGCTTCTACCTGCTTCCACGCTGTCACATGGTTATTTGTGCATTTGACACCTCTGCATTTTCATCAAGCTTTATGTCAACTGAATGTGATCAGAGAAAATAATATGGCTGCCTCATGAAGGAATATGGTATTAGCAGATGCAGTCTCCAGAAAGTTTGGATTAGAGAGAGAGAGAGAGATTGACTTTGTCAGACTGAGTGAAAGTGCAGTCTCAGCTGAAGCCCAGCTGCCTTCTACGATGCATCTGTGGGCCTCGAGGTGGAGAAGACTGCTTCATTACTTCCAGTTGGTCATGTAAGTTTCTTCCACTGAACAAACCACAAATGTACACATGTATAAATGCATGAACTGATGCTCACACACGCAACTTTTATATAGTATTACACCATGAGAAACAAGTGCCTGTCTGTTTTCCAGCAGGTGGATTGTATTCCTCTCATCCATTGCCGGCTGACTCAGCACTCTTAAACGCTTCACTATTATACAAATAATGTGGGTTTGTGTGTTGTTCCCAATAGAAAGTCTCACTCACTTTCTTTTTAAATATGCAGATTTACAAACTTCTTAGTCAGTCTTTTAAACTGAGCTCCACCTAGATGCTGTTTGTTGTGATGAGGAAGGCTGGGAGGTCCAATAGGTGCTCTCCCCTCCACCTCTTCCTCCATGACTGATGAAGGCAGCTCCTCCTCCAGGGCTGCACCACTAACAGCATGACTAATACACTGCCTCTTGGCGGCATTTATCATGACACTATACTGCATGTTGATACATGGCCTGAATTTGTGTTGAGTTCTTTGTGCAGGAATGTGTGCGTGCGTGTGTTTTGCTTGTAAGGAGTGACTGTGTTAGCTAAAGTTACACAGTAGCAATGTTTGCAGCTCCCTAGTGAGTCTGCACTTAAACATGAAGACTGTTACTGGCAGTGGGTTAGCCAGCCTCTGGCAGGCAGACAAACAGAGAGATTAGCTGACCAGGGAGCAGAACAAGTCTCTGCAGCAGCAGGAGAAGCTGAGGAAGTTCATGGAGCTGAGGACCAGAGAGAAGAGAGAGGAGCATACGTCCTTGGAGCAAAGACACAATCTGTCCCATCAGGGACACTGTGTGCATGAGTGTGTTTGTCAGTGTGCATAAATCAGAGTGTGGCTGCTTTCTTCTCTCTTGTAATTACCCCATTAATTTAAATCCATCTTTGGGGACCTAACCACAGTGTAAATCAAACAAATCGCTGTATGGAGCTGGAGTGTGCCTGTGTGACCTGCACAGGTTTTTGTGCATATGTGTGTTTGTGTAGTGTGTGTGAATAAGTGCATGTTTGTATGTGGTCCCACCAGACTCTACTGTGCACAATGACAAAATCTTGCATTAGAGCCAGAGCTAAAACAATTATAAGTCGTGTTTCTGTTCTTTCTTTTTTTGAAACTGCTTTGTAACAACAGAACAAGATAACCACATGACACAATAAAACCACAGCCAAGGTTTACACTGCATTGCTACCATGCATAGCTGTAGCAAATATGAGGATTTCTCTCTTTTATAACTGTAAATTGAAAACCTTCAGTCAAATAAAAACAAGCAATTTAAAGACATAAGCTTCAACTCAAGGACACTGTAATAAATACTTTTATTTTCTAATTAACTAACTGATTCAAAAATTACAAACAGATCCAGCAGCTGGATAACTTGGGTAACACCATTGACTTTCACAAGGAGATGGGGTTCAAATCCCGACCAGGCACGTTGTTAGGGCGTTTGAATCCTGCTCAGGCTGATACCTTAAAGAGCAATTCAAATCCCTGCAGGGGCATGGGCTTTACTCTATTCCCCCTCTCTCTTCTCACTACTGGCTCTTGGGGCCTGATCTGTGCAAATGTCTGCGTGAGACAGAGTGAGAGACCAGCCAGACTGGAGGAGCTGAGTTCACTCAGACAGCGATTTGGATTTTGTTGTAAGGAATCCTACCAGGCTTGTAGGGGCCATAATTTGAGCTCCAAAAGGGCCTGCAGGGCAACGCCAGAGGGGTCTAGGTGTCACAGGTTGCTTAAAGTGTGCGTGTGTGTTCACTTTTACGGTTTAGAGTTTTGGAACTTTTTAGTTCGAAATAAATTTTGATTTAGGTTTAGATTATGGTTCCATTAAGGGTGTAGGTTAGGCACGTAGGTGTAATGGTCAGTGTTGAGGGCAAGGGAATGCATGTTATAGCATTAAGGTTCTTAGTGTGTGTGTGTGTGTGTGTGTGTGTGTGTGTGTGTGTGTGTGTGTGTGTGTGTGTGTGTGTGTGTGTGTGTGTGTGTGTGTGTGTGTGTGTGTGTGTGTGTGCAACTACACTTTCACAAAATATTCAAAAACCCATGCTGGTTCATATGGTGTTAATGTATTTATAGTTATTATATTAGGTTCTGTGGTTTTTGTTCATTCTCTCTATAAAAAGGCAATAAATAGAGAATGGCAGCTGGAGGATCATAGCATTTTCATATGGTTACTGCCTTGTTGTCTTTCCTGTGCCTGTGTTTCCCACCACATGCAATACTAACGATGATAATGAAAACAAAAGCTAAGGGGGCAATTTCAATCTAAGAGGTCATGATCAGTCTATCAAAATCAATCAATCAAAGCAAAACCTGATGTTTAAAAGGGTCCTCATGAAACATGAAAAGCAATATACCGTTATATGAAATGTCATTTCATCAATACAACGTATTTTTTTTTATGCTTGTGCAGGATTGTATTAACTCTAGTTAGTGTCTAAACTGAAGCTGGAAAAATATCATCAAAATCCCCATAGGGTGTTTTCCTTGTCTACAATGCAAGACAAAAAGGGGTTTCTAGAATCTAGGGTAAGAGAATCTTTTCATGTCTTGAGATTATCTAACAGGCTGTGTAGGTTGTGCCACGCTGTGTTCAGTCTTCTTTCCCATGGGCGTTGGGTACATTCAGGAGAGAACAATGGGAGCAGGGTAGTTGGCACCGGGTATGCTGGACAAGCACAGATGTGCCAGGGTTGTTGCCAAGGAGAAAGATGCGATAACAGTCAGGCTGCCAACTTTCTGCCGGGTGAGGTGAGGATGACATCAGCACTAGGCTACATAGTCAGTTTCTAGATAATGCTGCTGATATGTTTGATGTAGACAGAAACACTGATAAGATTCAACACATTTGATATTACAGGACATATAAGCATAATGAAATGACAGCTAAGAAATATTTTGGGCATCTTAAAGTTTTGTGCCAGGCAGCAGCTTTATTGATTATCTGTGCAACGTTCATAATTTACTTTATTGACCTAGTGTTTGCAGCGCATTGAGATTTCAGACTAACTGCTGGCTCTAAATCCTGAGAAAACTTGCCCTCCGCTTATGTATACATTATTAAGAGAACTCTGAGTCAGTGAGATGATTTAAAGAGACCGGGTGCTGCACTGAGAGCTTCCTCAACATATCCCCCAACATAGTCTCCTTCATCAAACCTCATTTCTCTCTCGCTCTCTCTCTGTCTCCCTTGCACAAACAACAGAGTACATCAGACTCCTCAGACCAAATCTGACAGTTCAAAGGATGGTGGCTGTCTGCATGTTGACTAACTAATTGAAGAGATCCCAATTGGGGTTGTCACACTATTTCAAAACCAATGAGGAGGAGACTTCTCGTGACCTTAATAAATGGCTTATTATTATTACAATGTTAATGGTATGGTAGCTGTATGATCTGTGTGTTACGTCCCTGGTGGTCTGCTGTTTCATATTGGTTGTAGTGTGTTACGAATGGCTGGCCATCTGTCCGTCTGTCTCTATTTCTCTTACCATCTCTTTCATCTTTCGCTCTCATTTGCTCCTTGCCCCCCTCATCATCAGCTCGGTGTGTATTCCAGGCTGAAAACAGCTGTGCCCAGGCCTACAGGAATAGCCAATTCATTTCAGCAGTGGAGGCAGTGTACAAACATAGGGTATGAGAAGGAGACAGAGAATGACCAATGGGCCCTGTTACATTCAGTACTCCCTTTTCGATCTTGGACCCAGCAGGACTGTGTGCCTCCTATTTACCTGACCACAAGCGCAATCAACAGGATTACAGGCCAGGCCAAAAACCTTACACAGATGCACAAAGAAAAAAGAACTCAGACACTTTGGTTGGCAGAAACACACACACACACACACACACACACACACACACACACACACACAGTGTTCCAAAATACTTCATTAACATTTTCTAACACACTTTCACCTCAGTGCCCACACTTTTACATTAAAGGAGGATAATCCAGCCAGGCACATGAAAGGCAACATTCCATTGACTCATGTCATGAATTTACGACTGTGTCCATCATTAAGCAGCTGACCCTTTTAAGTTTGCCTCCACATATCAATGTATATATATTCACTTTAATTTAAAACAACCTGATTCCTCATCTGTCACCTCAAGATCTTGTAGTAAAGAACGCTATGCAGGTCATTAGTGTGTAGAGTGTTTGTCTGAAGGCTGTATCCTGAGCTGCTTAAAGCTATGGCAGCAGCAGCCTTCCACCAAATAGCTGCCTCAGCCTCTGCTCAGAATGAATTATGAATTTACAGCCTATGACTCACACATAGTAATGCACTTCATCAGAGAGTGGCACAAGGCTTACATAGTGAAGCATTTCACCTTCATGCCAGCCAAGCGTGCAACACAAAAAAACTTGAGCAGGTATGATTTTAAGTGCCCACAAGAGTGTGCTGCTGAGCCCCTCTGGAAACTTCCAAGCAGCCACTTCCAAGTTCTTATTTTAGGGCCTGAAAATGATTATGAAGATTAAAAACCGCATGTTCCTATCAAACTTTATCGCCCCCATCTTTTTTAATCATGGTATGCTAATTCCCAGGTTACTGTAATACTTGCACAAATGTAGCTGGATGCAGATAAAGATCTGTTTGATTTGCTGCCTGGAACTGCTGGTGTTACGCTACACTCCAATGAGAGGATTATGCACGGGGAAGCTAGGAAAGCTGAAACTTGTTTCCGTGCCTCAAATGCCATTTGGCTTCTGTGTTTGCATTCATGTGGCAAATTAGGTATGTGTGTGTGTGTGTGTACGTGTGTGTGTGTGTGTGTGTGTGTGTGTGTGTGTGTGTGTGTGTGTGTGTGTGTGTGTGTGTGTAAGTCTGTATGATGTAGCAGATGCTCAATACTCCAGCACAGTGCTGAGTATTAGTCAGAACATGTCTCATCCTTAATCAAATCCAAATATACGCACTGCCGTGAGAATTATGACACACACACACACACACACACACACACACACACACACACACACACACACACACACAATTACAAAACTGCAAATAACCCTATAATGTATAGTACAGCACAGTGCCAGGAGTGCATTATAATGCATTTAAATGGCTTTTAAGTGAATTCTGGTTACGTTTCTGATGTTTTTTGTGAGCGTCAGTGTAGCCAAATGCACAGACAACATGTTTGTATCTGTGTACATATTTCGGCATCATTTTACTCAACCTACCAATTTGGAGAACAGCATTCTACTAACTCATTGTACTGCAGAGTTTGTGGTATTACAGTATGATTTGTGGCTGGGATGTTAAAGATGCAACAACAACAAGGTCGATCATAGTTAGAACAGCTTCCAATGACTGATCAAAGCCTCTAAAATCTAAAGTCTCACACACATAGCACTCTTCCACAACACACACCAGAAACTCAATCTGTTACCCTTTGCAATCTGATCAGAGAGTTTTTTAGTTTTTTTAGGTTCATTTCAAGAGCAGCTTCTCAAAAATGATCACTTATAACGAAAAACACCAGACATGCACCAGCTTTCTACAAAAACTACACATACATATACACGCTATACACACAAATAAGGCAGGGTAAACATTCAGTCTCTCCCAAAGACAAGTATTGTGCATAATTACAGAGTGGAAGGGGTGGTAATGACACCCTAGTGAGATAATGTGATAGTGGAAGGCCCAAAAAAGCCCCACCATAACATCCTACCTTGATCTCTCCTAAGTAGCTAAATTAAGGCTGGGAGGATTTAATTGCCAGTCTGTCTCTTTGGTAGACACAGAGGAGCTGACTGGGGATTCCAAGAGGGACGGAGAGAAGAAAGATGGAAGCTAAGGGAGGAGGCATGATGTAAAAATAATGGGATGAAATGAGGGTTAAGACAGCCTGCCTCTGATACCTACCTTGCTTGTCAACCATCAACTCCACAATGCAATGTCCCGAGTACACACCAGAACCAAGCCACATGTTTGAGCAACAGAAGCAGATGCATACCCCTTTAATCCTCCAGTTAAACCTCCTGCTGGCTCCTTGTCTGGCAGCAACTTAAGTTTTGGAGGCTGTTGGCTTTTGTTACTTGTGGTGTGAGGGATTGTGTGCTGGTACAACACACAAGTAAATAGACGTGCACATGGGTCTAGTGGGCTGATCTCTCTTGAGTAGGTTGTGACCTTCCTGATTCATACTGTAGATAAATGTTGGAGCACTGCGATCAGCTTTGCAAAGACACATGCTCTGACTCACTATTTCTCCATTCTTTTTACACTGGCTCTGTATTATCTAACTAGTCAAGGGCAGTCAAGGTGGGCTAGTAAAATGATACAGTTCTATTCCTTCCCACATGACTGATATCCTGTTTGATTCTGGTTCCACCTTAAATCAATGGCAGCTCTGATAATGATGGTACTTAAGGAGAGTAGCCCTATGTTGGGCTTCTTGTTACAACTTGCACCAGCCCATTCAGGACAGGATTAATAGACCTAATGAAAATATGTCTGAATGCCTGACCTTATTACATTCCAATGTGATATTTGTCTCTAAAGCACCTAGCACGATGAAACCGTACCATGTAATTAAGTTCAACTATAGCGCAGGCACAAAATGGTTTTGCAGTGCAAGACTCAGCTAGCGTGCAGGCTGTATATGAATGTGTGTGTTTGTGTGTAGTGAAGGAGAGAGTTGCTGTGCTTTTTTGAGGTCAGTAATGACAGACAAATAGCTGTCAGGTCTAATGGGAGGGGACAGCCGGGGATGATGGGAACACAGAAAGTGCAGCGCAGCTCAACACACACCGACTGTGGAGACACTGTCACACAGAGAGGGTCACAATGAGAGCACAAAACAAACACACGGATATGCACAAACACACACCACGGTTTGTTAGGGCACAGGCTTACATTTATTCCATAACTTCAACACCCTGACACACATGGTTACAGAGCTAACTCTATATTATGTAACCTTAACTCTAATGTAAACCTGGACCTTTAAAGGCATACTCCACTCAAAATCTATGACTTACTTACAAATATTCACTGTCTGTTAGCTTGAAAGGTATCTCTATTGTTCATATTTTTGGCAGACTGCAGCTTTAGGACAAATAGTGAAAGTGGATTTTGCTGGGGTGCTGAGTGGTATAAGAAGATTATACTGTATGGACATTTGATCATTTTTGCTGTTGGAATACATTGTAGCTGCTGTGCATTTAAGTTGACAATACAAGGTGCCATCCTCAGCAAAGGAGCAAGTGACAGGTATTTGACAGGTAGTGAAAGTATTTCATATACAAAAGATTTTCAGTCGAGTATTCCTTTAAGTCTCTAGACTAGCATATTTCCACACATATGCCAACCCAAGGAGCACTGATGTAAAGGGTATACAAATAACAAGGAAAAACAAATAAGACTCTATACAGTTACACATTAATTTTATTGAGAGAAGTCTTGCAAAATCTCATTGTACCTGGGTATAATGACAATAAATATCATTCTGATTATGTGAACGAATTATACAGGGAATACAATGAATGACTCATCCAACAGCTATGTAAAAAGAGAAAAAGTGTCACCTTCCTCTCCCCTGTCCTTTAAATTTTCCCTTTCTTTCTCAGGTTTTTATCTTTTTATGTATTTTCCTTTTGGAATGAATGCTCCTCCCTTGGCCGAGGGCCAGTCAGGTGTGTAAGATGATCACAGAGTTGTCCAGTGGAGATGTGTCTGAATGTCTCTCTGGCTACAGGCAATGTCTGAGCAAGTGATGGATGGATTGTTGGAATGAGGAGGAACCAAAGCATTGCTTTGTTGTGTCTGTTGTAAGACAGTGATCCACTGCAGCAGAGGGAGATTAGACATAGTGCAATGGTAGAAAGAAGAGGAAAAATGCTGTGTGAATATGGGTGTACTTAACGGGGAAAACAGAGAGTTAGAGATGGAGGGAGAAAAACAGAAAAAGGGAGATAGGGAAAGGCATAGGACAAGGTGACATTCTTCACCTTTCTGCCTGTTTAACTCCGCTCCTACTTGTTCCCTGCCACCCAGCCCCCACCCAAACCCACATTTCTCTCCCATCTCCTCCCCTTTTTCCCTTGTTCGAGGTGTTGGTCACACACCCAGGTGGAACAATAGCCAGCAACTTTATTCCTTTGCACCTCCCAGAAATCTGTGCCCTCAGGTATGGAATTCTATCACTCAGCCACAAACAGGTGGATCAACCCAAATACACTTTAGGGGATGGTAACAAAGGCACCAGATTCTCTCTGAGATTAGACCCCTCTGCTCTAAGGGAAGACAAAAGGAGGAGGCATGATGGGTTGGTGAGAGGGTGATGTGGGGGATTTAAAAAAATTATATACCTGTGCTATTTGAAGACCAGCAACAATAATGTTCCCCTGCGCAGTGTTTATCCATTTCATTGACTTCCATTCCCCATGGAGGGTAGAGGGCAATATGCTATCAGCCTAATAAAGTGGGGGAGGAAATCTTATGTGGTTGACGGCCACTGCTTTCATTTCAGCCCTGCAGTATACTGTCTATGAATATGGAGTAGCCCAACAAACGAGCATGTCCTCTAACATGGTGCTCTCTGTTCTTCCCTGAGCAATCCAACCACTGCCCAATCTCTTTAAGTGCTGGGGGGTCTCTTCTGTAATGTCACTTGTCATTGGTGTGACCACAAATGACACTTTTGTTTAACTCAGCATCCATCACTTCCCACTGCAAAGAATTGCTGGCAGCTGGGGAGGTGTGCACACTCAGTGAATCAGGGTATGCCACAGAGAATTTCTAAAGGTTAAAGCAACGTCTGAAATTTAAAACGCCAGGGTTGAAATTGTGAGCTAACATATTGTAATTGAGATTGTGTAAGTTTAACACACACAAAGTTCCCCCATGGATGCTAATTCCCCTGGCATAGCTCATAAATTGAAAGACAGAAACCTCCTTGAACCAGGACCTGAGCTCATTTGTGAAAGTAGAAGACAGTGTTTTCCCTCTGTGTCATACATTGAAGCTAAGTCAAGAGCAAGCTTTATGCTTTTTCATACCTCCTCCCACACCTTCAAGTTCAGCTGCGGCGTATTCAGCATATTTTTCCATGATAGCAGGTGATGCATTATTCAGTGAGCTCTGGTTGATCTTGGCTGTAATAAATCCGTGGTCTATAGACATGTGGACAGAAACCTGCACACACTCACACACGCAAACTTGCATTGTCCAGTGTTGATGCATGATGAATAAAAAGGAACTGAGCGTCTATGTATCGCACCACGTGGAAAGATTTTTAAACAAGCATACCATGGATGAGAGGCGCGTTGGGCTTTTGAACAGCTATCCAAAGCAGCATAGTAATGAGAGTAATGAGGATATCAGACAAACGTGGTGCAATATGGTTCAGTTCAATCAGAGGTTCACCCTTGTGAAGCAAACAAACTGATGTAAACCTTTCCCATCTCATATTAATATTAAAGGATCTTACTGTAAGCATGGTTATAGAAGTGTCACACTCATGACATTAACCTAAATCAAGGGTTGCAGGGAGGGTCAAAGGATCACACAGCCCAAAAGAGAGTTAAAGGGTAACTCCACTGAATTCTTGCATCAAAATGAGTTTATTGGTCACAAAAACTACTCAGCCTGTGAATATAATGTATTCTGTGGTTCTTGAGGGAGTCTGAGAACTAATTAAGGGTATGGAGACATTACTGAATCATGGAATTTGAGATACATTGTTGTATACCAGGCCGCATGGGTCTAATTAAAGGATGACCAATACAAAAAAAAGAACACATTGCAGCACGTTTCTCCCAATGGAAGTGTTTTGGGCCATTATAGCATGTTTGCACTGGTCAGCCACCGTAACTAGTACATCAATTTTGACTATTCTTTTTTAATCTGTCTCTTGTGAGTCCTCAGACAAAGTCCTAAGTAAAATACTTAATCACCGGAGTGCCATTTTAAACAAGATATGGAAATTAAAGCATTAGTTTGTCGTTAGTTTGATAGTGTATTGAAAAATACACCTATTTATTTTCTAGAGGAGGGTTAGATGAGAGAGTAATTTCCACTAACATATCTGTACGTTGAATATGAGCTCCAGTCAGCAGTGGGTTAACTAAGTTTAGCTTAGCTTAGCACAAAGACTGGAAACAGAGGAAACAGCTAGCATGGCACTGTCAACAACATTAGCTTACTAATTAACACAATCGGCTAGGCTATATCCTGTTTCTTTAACCCATACAAAAATGACAATTTGCCATTTTACAAAATTTTGAATTATTTCATGGCTCCTTAAGGCCACCAGCAGAGACTTTAGGAAATAATTGGTTGCAGATTTATGTACTGAAAAAACTAAAAATAACACGTGTTAATCAGTGAGCTTTAGAGATGCTGGAAGAATTTTGACATTAATTAACAGAGCCAGGCTAGTTTCCCTGTTTCCCCTGTTTGAAGTCTTTGAACTAAGCTAAGAAAACAAGCTGTTGCCTGTACCTTTATATTACTGTATGTTAACAGACTCAAAAACTTCTCAACTCTCTGCTAGAAAGCAAATTAATGTATTTTCAAAAATGTCAAACTATTAACTACTGTTTTCAACCTTGAGCAAAAGGCTATCACTCAGTTCTGAGCCCTCTGATTAAGAGTTTACAGACACACAGTAAATACAGTATTTAAGTGTCTCAGTGGTTGAACAAATAACAGTTCCTGCTAGTAGGACTCAATCCTAAAATTTGTATGCAGGAGTGCATCAGGGTTTTGACGTTATGTAAGACCTGGAGATGGCCTTGTGCTCTAATTGGTGAACTGAAAGAATACAAATTAGCTATGTATAGTGTGTGTGTGTGTGTGTGTGTGTGTGTGTGTGTGTGTGTGTGTGTGTGTGTGTGTGTGTGTGTGTGTGTGTAGAAAGATTGAGAAAGGCAGGTAGAACAGAGTGCTGTTTTAATTTAGGGAGTCCTCCTCCTCCACCTCCTGTCCTCCTCCTCCTTGTCCTTGTCCTGGTCACTACCATCCGCTTGGTGTGTTTGAATAATAGAGGGATAAGGGACGATGGGTAGAAAATAGGAAAAACGGTCCAGAAGTGTTTTCAGGGAGATCAGAGAGCAAGGAAGAATTCAACACCCCCGCAAAGATATTGCTTGCCTTTGCAGCCTGCGCCTCATTGTTATTGTGATTTATTTTTTAATGAGCAGTGCTGCCCTCCCCTCTGCCATACAAAGGCCTGATTGAATCTGGCGTTCCATTAGCATGTTAAAGAGGCCCAGCTTCATCTGTGAGCTGCTGACTGACAGTGGATATCATCTCTGTAATTGCTCAGTATACTGGAGCCAGAGCCAGAGCCAGAGAGAGAGAGAGAGAGAGAGAGAGAGAGAGAGAGAGAGAGAGAGAGAGAGAGAGAGAGAGAGAGAGAGAGAGAGAGAGAGAGAGAGAGGACAGTAAGACTTTAGAAGAAGAAGGCAGTTGAAGAAAGATATGGAGGAGGGATTAGGATTTAAAAAGGGGGTGCAGGAATCGAGCTAAATCTCTGTGTATCTCAATTTGGTATGGTTGGGACCCCATGCAGAGATCTGGGAATAGTCTGTGTGAATAAAAAATGTAAAGCCACACTCACAGCTCATGACACTTTTCAAAGCAGAAACAGTGGCAGTATTTTGTAATAAAGCCCTGCATGTACGCAAGCTGTTACACAAGCCAATTATGTCCCACAGATTTTTATGTTTTTTAGTATTTCAACCTATAACCACAGCATGAGATCATGTTGTATATACTGCTGTACTGTAAGGATGGGACACTGTACCTGGCCCCATTATGTGATCACATGCACCACATCTCACCCTATGTCCTCTGCTCCCTCCCCACCTCTGTATACAGAATGTTTTTGCATTTTCTCTTTTCCGCTCTGTTTTCATACTCACTCTATTATCTTCAACTCTTTCACATCAACTTCCTCATACCCTGCATCCCTGATCATTTCCCCTCCACCTCTTCCTCTCCCTCCATTGCCCTTGCTCTGCTATTCCTCTGTTCCCTTTCTCTCTATCCCTCTTCCTCTCTTTCTTTGTGTACCTCTCTCTCTCTCTTTCTCTGCAGTAAATGGTAATTGAACAAAAAGTGTGGAGGAGAGCTGCAGATAAGATGGTTATCCTAACTCCACATGCCATGCATCCAAAATTACCCCCCCTCCCCCGCATCTCTCTTCCTCCTCACACTGTTCTCCTCTGCTCTGCTTTGACAGTGACATGCTTGCAGTACCACAGCATTGTAAGCCTTGTGTACTAATATTGGAAGACAGCCCAATGGAATCACGTGTGTGTGTGTGTGTGTGTGTGTGTGTGTGTGTGTGTGTGTGTGCAAAACTTGGGTATGCAGCGCCAGCACGGATCCTAAGGTGACCAGGTGACAAGGAAAGATGTCAAGCACATAAAAGTACTTATATCACAAATCTGCACAACATTGCAGAAGGACGTTCATATAAGGTGCTGCATTAACTTTCCAGATATAGTTGCTGTATGTAATCATTTGAACAAAGTGTAGTATTGTACAGCAGAATAAAATATCTAGGAATAATGAGGGTTCCACATCAGAAACAAGGATGCGCATAGCGCATTATGTCACACAGTCTGTTTCAAATGGATAGATTTAGTAATGACATAATTAATGTGCTATGTTAATGCTTTCAGGTCTTACTGTCACACAAAGAGGCTTAATCTATCAACCACAGGCTGCTATCAGAGCTTTATTTTAATCAGAATGTGGTTTGTGTAAAAAAAATATATATATTTTTAAATATTTTCTGCTATAATTCAGATTTTTTTTTTTTTTTCCCCAAGTCCTGTTATATGAGTATGTCACTGTACATTATGCAATTTGGGGTTCTCTGACACACACACACACACACACACACACACACACACACACAGCTCTAAGAGACTAAAAATGAAACTTTGTTGTCATTTCTCCCTTGGAGTTTTCAGTGTCAAAATGCCAACGGACATGCCTCATAAAAGCAAATATAGATTTCTAAGTTCAATTTAGTTTAAAGACTTGCAGAGGCCTAGTGCTTCACATGCAGCCAGGGGCGGATTTAGTCATTTTGAGGCCTAAGGCAAACACAGGCATGGGGCCCTCCACAACCCTTGTTCTCCCCCTTTTCAGTCCTTATTTATCTGAGAAAGACGTGCTCTCTGTCTGACAGCTGTTTTGGCCGGAGTGCTGGATCATCTTCAATCCTAACACATTGATTAGGGTGACTGCTACTCACGGGGTCTAGTTGCTGAGTATTATGTGTCACCATCTTCGTCATTGCCATAGCTATCATCATGGACAGTGAAAGCAGCAGTTCCGTAACCATCTCCATTTGAAGGATCCTGTAAGGTTGTCTTGTATGTAGCCCCCGCATCGCTAGAGCAACCTGGGCTGACACTACTCTTCATCAGTGTTAGCATTGCTAGAGCAACCTGGGCTGACGCTGTCGGTGGGTAGCTCCTCTTCATCAGTGTTAGCATTGCTAGAGCAACCTGGGCTGACACTGTCGGTGGGTAGCTCCTCAGTGTTAGCATTGCTAGCGCAAGCACCGGCTTCTTGCTGCTCTTTAGTAACGTTAATGTTAGTGTTGGAAGTAGCCGTCATGAAAAAGGTTGTTACCTTTGCTAAAAACGTTCCGCTTTCTTCCCACTTCTTCCTTTTTTCAGAACCACTTTGGTGGCTTCGCTTCATTTTCAACCGTCTGTAGCCTCCAGCTTCCAGCATGCTGAGCCGTTTGTTCACAAACACACACGCAGATGCGCAGTAGGATAATGGAATAGTCCAATGTAGTGGGGACTGGGGGGAGTTTCTCATCATGAATTAAACAATCGGATAGCACTTTAGCGTATCAATGTTTAGAGATATAATTAATTGGTGAAAAGTAAGACAACAAATCATAACCATAAGTTTATGAGGCGTTTTACGGGGCCCTTGGTAGCTTGGGGCCTAAGGCATTTGCCTACCTTTGCCTAATGGTAAGTCCGCCTCTGCATGTAGCAAACCCAGGAACGCTTACCCCCTAATTAGACAGGATGCGGAACGGCTCCGCTGCGTGTTGGCTCCGTGCTTCGCCGTCCGTCAAGACCCACAAGGTCCAGATTTGTTGCAGAATGGCTGCGGCCATGACTGACAGCTGAAGTCTCGAGGACCCACGAGATCTCGCAACTTCATGTAGAATAGAATCACAAAAAAACAACAGTTTGTTTCCATCCAGAGGAATAGAGAAGAAACAACTCTGTATTGTGTTTTCAAGATGTAGTGCAGGGAAATATAATCCGCCGTGAGCATGTCTATTTTATTTAGTCGCAGCCGTTCTGCAGTCTGTGGAAGTACTTACATTGACTTTAATGGAAACCAAATTACTCCGACGCTGTTCCGGAGTGGATCCACAGCTGTTCTGCATCCTTTTTTTTGGGGGGAATTTGGGGGTTACAGTACTTAAAATTAAAAATGAAAAAAAGGGAAAACAACAAAAGAAAAGTAGTCAAAACAAGGAGAAAAGTATTTTGAACGCCAATAGACTGTCCACAATAACAAACATGGCCTATAAAAAGAGCAGAAACAACTGGGATATAAAACAAAGGTGAAACAAAAAACCTAACCCTATTGCGTCTGATTCTGTTCATCCCATTTTTAAAGAATTTAAAAAATTGACCTCTTGAAGCTGCTGCAGCAACCAAGAATATTTACAAAAGGTCTTTCATACCAAATGATCATGGGGCTTCAATATAACCCCACCTCACCATCATACATATCTCCTTTTTTCACATTCATTCATATGCAGCAATTATGACCATTATCTTAATAATAGCTTACGAAAACAAAATGTAAAAGTGCTAACTAAAGGGGTCTTTACTCGGTGCCAAAAGCGCAGAACACCTGAACACTGTGTCCCCGGCGCACAATCAAACACACATTCATGCACAAATTGCGCACACATCATAGTCCTCTTCTCTACCCTGCAGGCACCCCCTCCCCCACTAACACAGCATGAAATCTCTAACACTCACAGCACATTTACATGACATTAACACCAAAGTGCTATAAAAAAATTGGTGCCTGAATAGCTATGGTTTGTGTGTGTGTGTGTGTGTGTGTGTGTGTGTGTGTGTGTGTGTGTGTGTGTGTGTAATAGCAAAAGCATACCGAGTTTCAGCGTCTATTTACATTGTGCTGATTGTCAAAAACATAATTTAGTGTGTGTGTGTGTGTGTGTGTATGATGAATGAAATCTGGTATTTGTTGAGTCCCCTCGTCTGATTGTAATGATCTCCTGTGGTCTCCCGTGTGTTGCTCTGGGATTAGCATTGTAATCATGAAGCATGTGGACACACACTGTTAGTCACATTGATGTGTTTGTTTGAGTGGTGTAGAGCTACATTACACACCGACTGACTGCATCAACCACTTGCTACTAATCTGAGACTTAATGGCTTTCCTCAAACGATGTCGTTCCCATGCACAATGTTTTATTCAAATGCGTGCTGGGTCCCTTTGTGAAGTGTTGAGATCCATCACTGTTACTTTCCGATGCACAAACACTCTGTCCAAATCAATGTACCCGCCCCTGAAGAGGTAGTTTATCAACACCAATTATTCTCCAAGTTATACCCTCTCTTGTCTGTCTCGGTCCAAGCAAGTGGGTCAAAATTTAGGATTCAATGAATATTGATGCAGGCTAATGATGTGTGTGTGTGTGTGTGTGTTTGTTTGTTGTGCCAAAAAGGATCAGCTGGTAGATTGTTTGTTATCTGCAATAACACAATGAGGAACAGAAAAAAATCAGTCTTTATTTCGATTTTATTCCCCATTTTCTGGCCAGTTGCTACAAAAAACGTTTTGAAAATG
Source organism: Percina caprodes (assembly GCA_013375575.1). Taxonomy (NCBI): domain Eukaryota; kingdom Metazoa; phylum Chordata; class Actinopteri; order Perciformes; family Percidae; genus Percina; species Percina caprodes. The sequence goes on along the minus strand of JABXJD010000083.1, from coordinate 2,336,654 downwards.
TGTACTGTGCTTTAAAGGAACACGCTGACTTATCCACCGTATCCCCCAGAGTTAGACAAGTCGATACATACCCTTCTCATCTCCGTGCGTGCTGTAACTCTGTCTGACGCCCCCAGCATTAGCTTAACCTAGCAAAGATCCTGCAGGTAACTGGTTCCAACCAGCTACTGCTCCCAATAAGTGACTAAATAACCATAGCATGTTCCTATTGACATGTTGTGATTTGTATAGTCACAGTGTGTACAAATAACAAGGCCACATGAGACACAGCCATCTTCTAACCAATAGAGTCAACAATTACTAAATACTAAAAGCATAGTTTACAATCATATGTGTTCGCTGTATTGTAAAGAGCTGTGCCAATAAACAGGGGAGACCAGGTAATACCATGATGTTTCATAGAATTCCAACCAAAAACACTGACCAGTTGAATTTATGGCTACTTGCTCTGGATATGGATCCAAATACACCTGTAGCCACCTTCAAGAACCATCGTGTTTGCTCAGAACATTTCACTGACGATGATTATTATGAAAAAATGGAATTAGCCACACAGACCATGAAACGTGTGCTGATGGATACGGCCATCACATCAATAGTACAGACCGGACAAAGTGGATCCCCTGCGGCTACGGTAAGTGTTCTGTTATGTTTCCAGAGGACTAACTACTGTAACAGTGGTAATGTGTTACTAGCTAATCACTCCACCCAAGTAGCAGAAGTAGCAGTGCTTTGCCTTTGTGAGAATGTAGTTCCCAGTTAGTATGAGGTTAGAAGATGGCTGTGTCTCATGTAACCTTGTTGTTTGCACTCACTGGGACCATACAAATCACAACATGTAAATAGGAACAAGTTGGTGTTATTTTGTCACTTATTGGGAGCAGTAGCTAGTTGGAACCAGTTACCTGCAGGATCTTTGCTAGGCTAAGCTAACGCTGGGAGCATCAGACAGAGTTACAGCAAGCACGGAGAGGAGAAGGCCTAACTCTGGGGGATACAGTGAATAAGCTAAAGTCCCAATAAGTCGGCATGTTCCTTTAATGTCATACGACTAAATTAAAGGCTGCAAGTGTAGTTTTTGGAGTGTTTCTAGATTTTACCTTATATGTATACAGCTGTTGCATTGAAGTTAAATATAAATCTTTGGCTTTACTCTTGATGTTCTTATTCCAGGTATGCATAGCCAAATAACTGCACTGTGGCAGCAACTCTAAGCAATGATGTAGTAGGCGTCTGCAGTTTGCATGTTTGTACATGTCCATACAGGCCATTGACACTGTGGTGGAAAGCCATGGTGATGCGCTAGCTGCTGCTCCACTGCTGCAAAAAGGACAGACAGATGTGACGCTACAGTGACGACAACAACAAACCATTTTGTAGCCTTTCCTGTTTCTGCCCTGAGTGCTGCACACGTCCCAAGCCCACCCCCTTTACTCTCATTTCTCTCTTTCTCCCTCCATTCTGCTATCAGTCTTAGACTGCGGCAGCGCAAGGCAGTGAGACGGAAAATACAGTGATTGTTTCTGCCGAAAATAGAGAGGGGCAGACGCTAAAAGATAAGAGGCGAAAGATAGAGGGAATCAAAGTATGAAGAAGAGAATGGAAGAAAGGTGGAGTGGCGACATAGCCTTAAAAAAGACCATTTCTAAGGTCACTGTGTGGCTTTACAGGCTCATGGAGACTTGTAGAGAGTAACAGCTCCACTGAGAATTCTGGATTTTGTGTACATTTGTCAGCAAGTGGGTAAGAGGAAAAGGAGTGAAAGAGAAAAGGAGAGAGAGGGAGAGAGAGTAAGAGCTGCGCTGTAGCATAAAGAGTCTCACCTTGTTCTGCACCATGCACACACAGCACCCCAGCTGTCAACCAGCTTCGCTCTCTTTCTCCATCAGGGCCGGTGGGGACATGCATCATTCATGAGCAGGGACTTATTTGGCTGCGTCATCTCCTCACATAACTGTCAATAACTTTTTCTGGCACTGGCTTCACCTTTTACTGAGGCAGCAGGGTGCCCAGAAAGCACAGCAAATGTTTAATGATAAATAGCTTCTTCTTTTTTATCTCCCAAGACTCAGAGCAAACACTGACACTGCTTTGTGGTTAGTGACAAATCTCTATCCAACAGGACTATAGCTCAAGATTGAGATATACGCTGTCAGGAGTTGCTGCACTATCAAAATAACTGACATATATAACTTCTCAATGTATGAAACAGTACACACTATGCTTGATATTTAAAAACTGAAGCCATTATAGTTTTTTCCTTTTGAAATTAAAATACAGCCATTTGGAAAATAACACTTTAATATTCATCATATTGTAGCTGTTGCATTAAAGAGAGAGCAACCACATGTAGAAAGTGTAATATGAAAGGGTAATTATCTGAGAAGTTCCATGCCCTGCCCCCAGCACCCTTTTTGACCAGCCTGTCCTCTTCCCTGAGTGCCTGTGTCGCAGCCTGCTTTGACGCTGCCTGCTGTGAAGGTCACCCTCCCTGCAGCTATGGATTACACGCGCACAGTCAGGCAGAATACGATATTGCCCTTTAGGGGAGGTCTGAGGCCTAGGCTGGCAGAGACGAGCCCTCTGGATCTTCTGGACCCCACCGGGACCAGCCAGTCTGATTATGTAGCTACCTCTAGTCAAGTGCAGAAAGGTAAGGGTAGAAAAGGAACATTAGAAGATGTAAAATCATAGGACTGAAGATGATTATTCTAATCTCTTTTATTATTTGTCTATTATCTGTCTATCATGGGTTTGACTGCCCAGCACTGTTTGCTCGCCATCAAAGTGTGTGAAAAGAAAGAAACTCTCAGGGATCAGAACAGCATTGATGGGCCAACAACAGCCTGAGATGAGTCACAACACTCTCAGCCGACACAAGAGGGAATCTAATCCCGTAGTCTTAATTAGGTGATATCAAAGAGCCTTCAAAAGAGCATTCTTTCCTCTGTTTTCTAGCCTGGATTTAAAGGGAGGGGATGACACCTATTTTCCTGCAAAATGGTGCCATAAGGGTCAGTTTTCCTTTGAGTGGACAGTAGCCATTTGACAACAGCTCTCGCTGGAGCCATGCCACTGTTTAGAGGTCAGAAGAGACAAAACCATATAGGCGCACACATACACACAGACACACTTTGCAGATCCCGTTGTCCTTTGATGGCTGGGCTGTGCTGTGACCTTAATTTGTTCTGCCTTGAGTATGAGTGCCGCCAGGCAGTTTAAGGGAATAAACTGACAGGATGTGTGAGCATTATGTAGGCCCACATGTGGGATTGAGCATGTGTGGGAGAAAGACAACGGTAGAAAAAGGAGGATAAAGACTGAGACAAAGAAAAAGTGTTTGTATAAGTGCGCATGTGGTGTGAGTGTGTGATTCTCAGGTAAGCATGCGGCTATGTTCACAGGTTTAAGCGGATAGGTAAGGGGAGAAGCCGAGGCTGAAAGCACTGAACGGCAGGGCCACCAATAAAAGCAAAAGAACACAAGCTGTCTCCCTGTCGGCTAATCCTCTAATGAAGATTTGTGGCAGTGGCTGGCTGGTGATTATTGGACCAGCTCAGAGACACAAAAATCTTCAGTGCTTCTGTAAATACAATCTCTCACATTTACGCAAGCCATCACAGGTACAAATGAGAAAATTTAGAATGGAGGCAAAAACACTGCTGTTACAATGTATATGGGCTGGCTACTGCTGTGCTCCAGACACACTGTCATATCCATGATGTCACTTTAATAATCCCATTACAAGCCCAAACATTAACCAACATTATTCAGATGTGAAGAATGCATTGTGAAGTTGCTTATGTTTATGCTGTTATTCCTGTCTCATCGGGCCAACTGTACTGTTCTTGACTAATTTTATGGAAAATGCTTGTTTCCATTCTTCCTCTTTGCCTCCTATTTGTTACATTTCATCAATGCTCTTTTGAACCACATTACCAGACACTGTCTGAGTTTCAGTGTTAGCTGAGAGCTGTGCCGAAGCAGGAGTTCATCCATCCGTGTATCCCACTATACAGACTGCTACTGCAATAGGAGACACTGACAGTGGAGGATTGAAAATTCAGTTGAGGCTACAATCTCCACAATTGGATTTTCATATAACACATGCACAAAAACCGCTCTGCTAAATATACATAAGAACTGACCTTGTAGGAAACCAAGAGCCTAAAATTTGTGTGCTAAAAACTAGCAATAAGATACAAACATAGTTACATACTGTAAATGGATGAACTTAAATACCACATTACCCCTGTGTCCCTTACATCCTTCTAAGCCACACCTCTGGCATCTCACCCTCCTGATACTCCCTTTCTCCTCCCCCCACTCCCCCCAGGCAGGTGCAGGGAGCTGTGGTGCAGGTCCTGGCAGAGCCCCTTATCCCCCTCTCTCCGAGGGGTAGGGCTGCTTATTAAGGGAAGACAGGTGTACATACCAGGCGCCTGCAATAAGCCCAGCCCCACACAGATCCCATAACTACCTGCTAGTGAGGCTTTCCCGATTATCACCCGACGTTGAACTATAGCTTTTCTGCTAGCTATAGCTACAGTACCTGCCAATGGGCAAGACGACACAGAGAGCAGGTCTGTGCCACTGCAGCCACATTTTATCACAATGCTTTTCTGCATCCCATCAGCACACACGATTAAAACACATTGGAACAGATTTAGTCTGCATGGGAAGGTGTTAGGAGTGGAGACTTAAGCTATTTTGAGCTGTTCATGTAACATTAAGGATTAAAAGCTAGCTCAAGACTTCTTAGAAGCAAAAGCAAGTACTATTCTATCAGTCTGTGCGCCTGGCTAACCCTGTGGTAGTAAGGTGAGAGCGTGTTTGTATGGATAGAGTCACAGAGTTAGGAGATGTTCTTGTGGCAATAACCAAAGTTCATGCAGGGCTGTAGGGCAACATTCCCAACAGTGTGTCAGATATACTGCCGACATTTCCCCTTTGTATGAGTCAGAGGATACAGAGAGACTACAGCTCAATGCTGTTGGAAGGAAGCATGTATTCCTCCCCCTAGGACAGCTAACCCAAGGATCGTCACCCCACTCCATACCCAGTCTCTCATTTTGCTGTTAGCTCATTTCCTCTCTGCCTTTATCCCTTCAATGCTCCCTCAAGTCTCTCTCCTCCTACACTGCTTAGGCTACTCAGTCCTGCTCCACCATTATTTGGTTGCTTCTTTCTTCCTCCTCTTCCTCCTCTTCCCATTTTGCTTCCTCCTTTCTTGCCATGTCCCTATGAATTGACCTTGCTGGATCTCAAGGAGAATTGATTTCTCTTTTGGTCTTTGTTTGAAACTCTATCTCAACAGCACTCAGAGGAATTCCTTCTTCCCTCCAGAGCTAGATGAAGCTAATTCTCTTTCATAAGGACACTTTTCATTCCATTATTTTTCTTTCTTTCTTTCTTTCTTTCTTTCTTTCTTTCTTTCTTTCTTTCTTTCTTTCTTTCTTTCTTTCTTTCTTTCTCTCTCTCACATACTGTCTCTTTTTTTTCTCTCTCTCTCTTCCCCCTCTTCTTCTACCCCTCTTCTGTTCAGAGCACATAGAGCAGGCATGATTAATGCAACATCTATTGACGTCAAACGTTAGCTTTGCTCAACCTTTTTATGATATGCCACTGTTTATAAAATTGTTATTCATGCACCCTTCAATATTGTAACTGAATTGTCACATAGTTATTCAATAAAACAGTCTGACAACTGACTTTTTACATTTGATAAGCGAGAAAGAAAAAACACAAGGGCTGAATTTGACATTGATTGAAAATGCACCTCTCATATTTTTATAAATCTGATATATAGCATTGTATAGCATTCTGCTATTTCAAGCCCTGCAGCAGCAGATTATTGTGTTTAATAAAAGAAGCATAAAATGCAATTACATTTTTTACAATGTACCATTAAAATAATAGTGGTCAAGCATGGGTGCTTTGAAGCTGATATGTTTTTTCATATCTCTACAGTGCATATCAATCAATCAATCAAACTTTATTTCTAAAGCACATTTAAAAACAACCAGGTTGACCAAAGTGCTGTACATTGACATGAAACAATAAATAGACAAAATACAACACCAGACAAATACAACATACAGTTCTCATGCTGGATTAAAAAGCCAAGGAATCAAAATGTGTTTTTAGTTGTGATTTAAAAACCGGAAGGCTGGGGGCCAGTCTGACATGAAGAGGCAATTCATTCCACAGTCTCGGGGCTGCAACTGAGAAAGCCCGATCACCTCTACTCTTGAGTCGCGATTTAGGGACAACAAGAAGAGACTGGTTCGTAGACCTTGAAGGAGCATGCGGCTTCAAGAGATCAGTGATATAGACTGGAGCTAGTCCATGAAGGGCTTTAAAAACAAACAATACAATCTTAAAATCAATCCTAAAATGAACTGGGAGCCAGTGAAGAGAGGCAGGAACAGGGGTGATGTGATCTCGCTTACGAGTCCCAGTAAGGAGACGAGCGGCAGCATTTTGAACCAGTTATATGTACCACCATATGTGCAAGCCTGCTTATGTCTATATACATTGTTGGTCTCTGGTCTATATTTGAGTCTGTATTTGAGTAATATGTTAGTACCAATGCTTGTTTAAATCAGCCTTTTAACACAGTTATGTCACTGCTGTCAGTTTAACTCTCTAAAATGCCTTTCTGTTATAGTTAGATGAAGGAAAGACATATTTTGCACTTAAGTACAATGCAAGCATTTAATAATAAAGCCAGACTTTTCTCTAGACTTTCAGGGTAAATGTTTGACACAAGGTAATCCAACACCTGTGGCAAAACGGTGCACCTGCTATGTCAAGGAAGTTCATATGGGAAATATCGTTTAACTTATTTGAAGTTCACAAGATGTAAATGCATATGAAGTCCTAAAGAACAATGTCACAATCATGAACATTAAAAAGAACATTAAAGATGTCAATAACATACATCAGAATTAAAATGTAAGGAAGGTAGATGACAATAAATATATTTATGATAAAGGCAACCATTTCTCTTTGAAAACACTAGAGAGCTGTAGCGTGAAGAATCATCTGTGCCTCTTGTGATCAGAGTGACTACTGAAGCATACGGAACATTTTCCAGGCTTCAACTCCCAGGTGTCTTGTAGCCCCAGGATTCCCAGTAAGTAGTGAGCGGGCTGCCTTGGTGAATGCACTAATGTGACACCATAATCACGCACAGGTGCATTTTTGGTGCTTCAGAGCAACAGCAGCAGGCTGTTTGTGGTGGCAGGTGCCAGCACTGGTGTGTGTTGTGTAAACTGTACATTTTATTAGAGTGTATGCAAGCATGGCATCATGTTTACATTCTGTGTGTATTTTGAGTAAGAAAAGACCCTCCATCACTCCAATTCACAAAATGAAACCATGCGCGCTTTTGCGCCGTTCTGGCCTTTACTTGTAGTGAATGGTTTCTGACAGAGGGCACTGCAGTGAGGCCAATGAAGCAGTGGGAGTCAGAGCAGAACAGACACCTTCACCTCCCTCTGCTCTGCAGTGTTACACAAACTGATGGGCCACACACACACACAGATGCTCTCCCAGACACAATGGGTTGCCTTCCCACCAATCCAATAACAGGCCTATTCATTAAAGTCTCTTACAGACGGTATTGACAACCTGCTGACACACAGTCACTCCAGCATAAACAAATGGAGCAATAGAGAAGGGAAAAGGTGGAGGGGCAAGAAGGGAAGAGATCTGTTATAGTGGCTTTTTGACCGAGAAGTCCTCTCCACAAATTAGGAGTGAGCAATACTTAGAGAAAGAAGACTTCCACCCACCCACATACATAGACCAACATCATCTCAGACACAGATATACACACACACACACACACACACACACACACACACACACACACACACACACACACAGTACAGTCTACCTTCTGATGAGTGTCACATTAATCTTGCATCCTAGGTCACTCCTGAGAAATGTGGCCTATTCTAATTACTATTATGGGAATACGTTTTCCCGCCATGCCACATAGAGGAGCTATTGAAAGGTGAACTGTGCAGTGAACTATGTTATCGCACAGCACTATGTAATAGCCATCTCACCACTTGCCAGAAGAAAAATATTTCCTCTGAATGGAAAGGGGATATTCTGCAAAACAACATGGTGAAATTTGAAGCCAGGGGCCCTATTGCCAGAAAAAATATAAAGATTACACTTACGATTTAACTTAAATAAGATTATTTCAGCAATATTTAGTATTCACAGGTTATGGAAGTTTATATCTCAGTGTTTCCAAAGCATTAAGAAATAGCCATGCATAGTTTGTTGAGCATGTTTCACTGCAGAATTCTTTAGTTTCCGCTGCACAAAAGCGTTCCAGGTATATTTTTGGATTTGCAAAGAAGCCTAACGGAACAAACTGTGCCATGCATACCAAATATCTGGCTCATTAGGAGTTATAATTACTGTGTCACTTTGACATAAACAAGGAGAACAAGAGCAGTCAGGGAGAAAATGGAGGGAAAACTGCTGCATTCTCCGGTGTCTCTTTGAGCTGACCTGTGGAACCAGGTGAGTGTGTGCAGGCTGTTAGAAGAAGGGGGGTGGAGAGCTCGGTGAATGGAATGAGCAATAGCTATGCAGACAGGTCAACACAGAGATGGATTTTATGAAGACAGATGAGGCCGGAGAGGGCACACAAACACATAGACAAAGAGACAGATAGACTGCATGGCCCTCAGCTCAGGTGGTCTGCTCTGACTCAAACAGACAAGACAGATGAGACAAAAAACAACGTACAAACATGAAATGATCATGACTGAGACTACCCCAAAAAATTTTGAGATGAGGCTAACAAAGTGGAATGTCTCAAGAATGCTTGTCAGACCGTCATCTTGCAGCATTTTAGGTGCCAGTGAGAGGATATGATAAACACTTCTTATCTAAAGGCGGATTCCATACTAGGAGCTCCCTCCAGGCATCAGCGAACTGAAAGCATAGGAGGATTTTTTAGACAACATGGCGGCTGATCATAATGACACCACAGTCAATCAAGAGGCTCAACGGGAGCCCGGTGAAAGCTTGGCTTTGTTCTCTTCCCAGATAACACACACATGTTTTAATACACAAACACACACAGTATCAGTAGCCAGCAGCCTCATGCTGTATACCCCTAACTTGGTGCAGAGCCCATGTCAGGCAGGCAGCTAAGCTGGATGCCCTTGGCTTTGTATAGAGCTCACTGTATGGCGCAACCACACATCCATTGTCATTATCAGCATCAGGACTGTCATCGCTATCACAGCAGCCAAAGACCTCTGCCAGGGGCCTGGTTTGCCTACAAAGCTAGTTATCATGGACTTGTGAACAGAACATCAAGGACAAAGCCACACTGAGAAAGGTTGTTTGCTCAAGGTCATGGAAAACAAAAGCTAGGAATAGACGAATAGCCAAACAGACACAGCTGCTAATGTGGTGATGGGGTTTACACAGGCATACTCACAGTGTACACATATTGCATTTCATTATCACTTTGTTTTTAGATATAAATTGCCATTTTTCAGAGATATGTTATCACAAATGTGCAGATTTATATCAGTGAGCTGAATCCGAAAATTTGCTGATTGAGGGTCCACATCAGCCAGCATCAAAATTGTAAAGGTCATTACAATGACATTACCCTTTACAGAGGATGAAAGCCAGAAATGTCAAATCGCTCAGCAGCAACATCATCACACAAATGGAGCAGAATGTTAGGCACTGGAAAATCATTGAAGAAGCTTATGAGTGACAACTTAATGAGGAGAAGTCTAGGTCAGCTTTTTTGGCAGGTATGAAGGGGGAAGATTTTATGGACCATTACATGTGGTGAAAAACACACAGATATTCAGTATGTCCGAGCAACAGTGCATTATCACTGTTTAAACGCCATTCAGCCTGCTGTAAAAAAATCAGCCGTACCTAGAATGATCTTATAATGACAGCATTCAGTGTTCCTGCAAAGGCAGAATTAATGGTACTGCATAACAGAAGTTACATACCATGTTTTATTACTCGTGCCAATGTAATGCTAAACAGTTAAAACAGACACTGTAATAACTACCCTCACCTCAAACCATTTCTTTTATAAGCAAGTCTACGATTTGTTATCATGAGACAGCTGTAGTTGAGGGCACGTCATGGCCAAATATCATTTACGGTAGCTGCTACCACCTGCACCCTGATCAAGCCAGTGCTTGTCTAATTGCTAGATGAGACTCAAGTCAGGTAACTTTTCCTTTTGACCAGCGGCAGAAACTGAAAATGTAGCCAAAAACAGAACATGACCATGTAGAAAAAAACAAAAGAAAAATTTGAGTCATTCTGAGATTTACTTTACTTACTCGCTTGGAGCTGTTAGCTCACGGGACTACCCATTCTTAACGTGCACGCTTCAAACTTGCACACCTCAGTCTACTTGACTCCCTATAATCATTAGAGATGTCTCTTTAAAAAACATGCCTGCCGGGAGAGCTGAGGAGCAAAGCTGCGCCTGAATCAGCCCAGGCATGCGTTAAAACAAAGTGGCCTCTCCGGCAGAGAACGTAGCAACACACACACACACACACACACACACACACACACACACACACACACACACACACACACACACTAGAACACTTTCACAAGCTGAAACACTGCATTGCTTATTAAACACGCACACACATGTTCTGCCTATTCTAACCACACAGCAGCAAACCCAGGATCGGTCATACCGCTGGACTTACAGTGGCAAGCTCCCATCCTATGTATGAATACAAGCTGACTATGTAAGGCACAGAGACCACAGCGAATACCCTCTCTCAGACATGGCCACTATGAGACCAGAATACTAAAGAAAGTGCAGGCTGACTCAGAACAGAACAACCCTGTATAATAACTAAATAATAATATAATAACTAAAAGCTATAGTGTGCTGCAAACTGAGGGCTGAATCTTTTGTGGTTTTCTTTAAACAAAATGTAACTTGTGTGATGACCTGTCTGCTCATCATTGGTTAGCAGGGGTATAGGGAAAGGTTAGATAGAAACTGTAAAAAATCCCCCCCCAAAAAATATACTTCATGAATTATTTTGAATAAATTAGCCTTTCCTTACTTATCAGTGGATATAATGGCATCTTTGTCACTTCACCTTTTCTGGCAGGACATGGTGGAGCCTGGTCACATGACCAAAAGGTCCATAATGATACAGTCCAGCACCAAACACTTTGACCTTCCCTGTCATCACTCACACCTGCCATATTAATGGCACACTATTATTGTAATTACAAGCAGTAACCATGATTTAAAGGTTCATCCCAGAGCTCAGTATTGACAGACACAGTCTGTGTGGAATGGAAACCAAGAAGAGCACACTATTAATAAAGAGCTGCTGGTGGCCACGTCTAAGTAGTGATCTAACAACATGACTAACCTCTCCAAAATTTCATACACCAAAAAGCAACAACTCACCCAAAATCATGATGTGCGTTCCCTGGGTTTACAAGTGCTCCTTCACTGCCCTTGTCTCGCCTGCTTTCGCCAAGGGACAATGGCTCCAAAATCTCTTTTTCAGAGTTCCTCTCCACTCTCCTGAAAGAAGCAACTCAGAGAGGCAGCGCTAGATGTGAGGAGAGACTGCTGCTGCTGCACATGCCTTCCCTTGCGCCTGCCCTCTCCAGGTGAAAAGCTGTGTGTGTGTACATGAGAAAGAGAAAGAGAGAACGTGCGAATGTGTGTGTGTGTGTGTGTGTGTGTGTGTGTGTGTGTGTGTGTGTGTGTGTGTGTGTGTGTGTGGAGAAGGGGGTCCAGCGTTTCTGCAGTTGTGGCTCAGGTGAGCCTGAGGACAGTATGGAGAGGATTAGTAGCAGAGGAGAGAGAGAGAGAGAGAGAGAGAGAGAGAGAGAGAGAGGGGAGTCAGAGAGAGGAGGGGGAGCCTAAAGTGTGACAGCCAATCACAGTGGGAGGCTACAGAGCCAAGATCTTCTTCTCCACAACAGTCAAGAGGAATTGCAGTGGTCTCCAACTAACAGCTGACAAGCATTTTCTTCTTTACTGTTTCATTTCACAGGGAGCTTCAGAAGGGAAGGTCTTCACTGCACTGTAAAGTCGGTGCCTGCTTTGGTCTGTCTCAGTAAAACACACACTCCACTCTGGCTTTTCTTTTCTTTTCTCTGCATCTTGTTTTTAGGGTTGGGTATAAGCTAAAGGCACCTTACATGCCTCTGCTCTGATTGGTGGCAGCCTCGACCAATGGAAACAGCAGCAGACACTCGTCATCATGCAGAGTGAAAGTCGTGAAGAAGAGACAGAGCCTGACAGAAAAAATTGTGTCAAATCTGTTTATTGTGTTATTGTTTAAACCCCCGCCACCCTTTTTCAGCACTTTGACTCCATGTGTATAAGGACTTTTTAAAGGTTTAACCTTTTATCTGTGTGGCTCTGTCCCTTTTCCTTTTTCTCCCTCCATCTCTCATTAACCTGCCCTGGCAAGGTTACACATTTTATCAACCACTGTGTTTTCGTCAAAGGGATGGAATTTAGACTGGGATCGGAGTGGGAGGGGTGGCAAGCAAAAAGGAGAGATGAAATAGAAAGCGACAGAGCGGAGGAAGCAGAAGAAGGAGGGCACAGATTAAACTAAATACAAACTGACAGAGGGATGAGGAGACGTGGAGTGACAAGAAGAGACGACTGGGATGATGGAATACAGAAACAAAGACAGACTCGGACACAGGATAAGGGTTGTACTGTGGACCAAAGCAATGCAGCCACTAATTGAAGAGGAGCTTCACAGCCAGCTCCTTATGGTCCACTTCCTCCACACTAAGAAACTACTCAAACAATGCCTGCTGTCATGTCCAAGCCCGACTCTCTCTCTCTCTCTTCAGTTTCCCTTGTGAAGAGGCAAGATAGCCAGAGAGAGACTTTTGAGAATCACACAGCCACAATGTTATTGAGAAGCTCAGGGCTTAGGAGAAGGCTTAACAAAGCTGTCAAAAAATTAATCCCCTTGGGCGGGCTTGCTTGCAAACATACAGATATAAACACGGGAGCCTGGGGCGACAGAAAATGCTGCCTGATGTTCATATTGCTTCCTCTTGTCCTGCTCTGTCCTCTTTTTCTTCTCTATCTCTACACCCCCTCCCCACCCTTCTTACGCTCTCAGGCAGAGGCTGTGAGTCACAGGGTGTTGGAATGAATACTAAGGAGGCTGGCTGACACCTCCAATACCTCTCTGCACAGCAGCACACATTTTAGCCACTGTATGTAAACCTTGGTAAACGTAAGGGTCACAAACACCCACACAAATTCTTATAGTATGTAAATTTGGATAATTTTCACTGACTAAAAGCTGTTGCTGTAATGGAACATATGGTGGCTCCTAACAAAGTTCCAACCACTTTCACAACCACCACCAAGATCTAACACCTGCAGCAGTATTAAAAATAAGCAGTTATACACAGAGAATAATGAACTCACAGATGTGGAACAAAAAGTGTATAGTGCAAAAGGACTGAAACACAGATTAAAAAAGGAATTAGAGCCTGTGGCTCCTTAGATCAAACACATAAACACACATAGTCTGCAGGAAATGAACTAAGCGCTGTGAATATTACTTTTGGAAAATGAGACACTAGCTAGAACAATAGTTATCATCAATACAGCCATGCGTGCAACATTGTGTGTGTGTGTGTGTGTGTGTGTGTGTGTGTGTGTGTGTCAGTAAAAGAGCTAAGATAGGGTTTCCTCATTAGTTGTGTTGGTATCAATAATTCAGAGCCGGTCCTTGTTGGCGTTCAATGGGCCGAGTACTAATGTGCTGTCGGGCCAACGGGGGCCCAGGGCCCAGCGCCACTTTAATGGATGTCATGATGAGAAGGTGAAATTGGAGCATGAAGATCCTTTGTCATCCATAGGTAAGAAGAGGGAGGGAGGACAGGGCAGAGGACAGAAGTGAGAAGACAGTGGTGGGTCAACGGCCACTAGGGAGAGGACAGATGGCATTTTTGGACAGGTACGTGAGCAGAGGGGTGATGGAGAGATATAGGAAGAGTAGGATGGAAAGAAGAGAGGATACTGGGTTAGGTCCCACCGTTTGCCATTGGCTACAGATCAATCATTCTGAAGATGATTTGCTGATCTCTATCACCTTTTGGATGGGCCGGCATCATGTTAAGTAGTGACTAGCGAGTATCTTAAATGAATAATGAACTAACATTGTTTCAATTGCAATCCACTTACTTGCACGAGGTACTTCACTCACAAATGCCTCTTCATAAATGAGGGGAGAAATAGAGTATATGGTCACACTTTATTTTAAAGGTCTGTAATTTCTGAGGAAAATTTCTAAGAACTATGTAATTTGGTAATTACAAGAAAAATAGTGATTTTCTCTTAAAGGAATATGCCACCGTTTGCTGAAATAAGGTTATTCACTGTCTCCTCTATATTTATATAGGTGGGCAAAGGCATTTTTGTCTCAGCACCACTGCAAGCTTAGCTCAGCGTAGTGAATGGAATCCTATGTTGCCAGTTAGCATGTTGTGAGTAAAAGTGACTCAACATCAAAAACAAAACCTAGTTACTTTTTGTGGTCTACGTATTTTTAGCAACGACTAGTAAATTGACTTGGGACTATATTGGGTGGAAATAGGCTACAGCATATATATATATATATATATATATATATATATATATATATATATATATATATATATATATATATATATATATATATATATATATATATATATATGCATCAACAAATTGTTGATGAAAACATGTGTAGCAATGTAGCAGGAGGTGATGCATGGTGATATTGAAACGATTGGAATCGTTGACAGGATAATCATAATCGAATTGAATCGTAACACCAGTGAAGAGTCACACGCCTAGTGCTCTGACCAAAAAATGATGTTGTTACATCAGCAGTTAATTGGAATTCATTAAGCGGAAGGGTAGCAATTGAGAAGTATTTATATTTTCCATATAAAGTACAAACTTACATCATTATTTTCAGGAAGCATTTTTAGAAATTATTATGATGTTATTAAGACTATTAAAATAAAGTGCTTTATGTATATTATGTTTTGTGTTAGGAGTTCATTTTTAAGTCATATCAAATAGGTCCAATGGTGTTTTGTGTGCATTTCTGCATGGTGATATAATATATATGGTGGCCCTGAGGTGAAAAACACAACAACACTGGACAATCATCATCAAACTACAAAGGACTGACAATTCAACCAGGATAATTTTGATTGAAGGTGAGTTCCCACACACACACACACACACACACACACACACACACACACACACACACACACACACACACACACACACACACACACACACACACACACACACACACACACACACACACACACACACACACACACACACACACACACACACACACGGTGAAGCCAACAGAGTAAGGACTCAACATTCTGGACACCACTGCTGTGCCTGGATGGTGATTAGTAGTTAACATATGCTGCCCTCTACTTGTGTAAGCCTGTCAACACAGGATTGATTAATAAGACACTGGGAATCTGTCTAAATATTCCAATTTTAGGGACCTTGA
This sequence comes from Percina caprodes, assembly GCA_013375575.1. Lineage (NCBI taxonomy): Eukaryota > Metazoa > Chordata > Actinopteri > Perciformes > Percidae > Percina > Percina caprodes. The sequence goes on along the minus strand of JABXJD010000083.1, from coordinate 2,321,070 downwards.
TACTAGACAGTAGCCTAGAAAACGATCCCAAAACTATAAACTGATATTGCTAATGCTAATTACTAATATATGTTAACATACACAGGAGTAAATAAGGAAACCAAACAGACATGAGGCACAGCTGGTATACTATTGTTGGCCTGTCAGACTGAATCAGAAATACCTTACTCATGCAGAAAACTATCTGTACAACAGACTTGACATAGCTGCTGAGGCCAGTACCATCCTTACTGGAACTGTTTTTATGGGAAGAATGGTGAATGCTGAGTGCAGCAGGTCAAATGTGAAAGGAATGACTGCTGAGAATAAAGGACTAATAAGGACTTAGTCTGCTGATGAGCAGCAACAGCCTGTGAAAGATTGATCACACCTGATTGAGAGAGAAAGAGAGAGAGAGCGAGAGAGAGACATCAAACTCCTCATACAAAGCTATGATCAGTCCTCATTCTTCCCTGCAGATGGAAAAGCATAGTAAATCTACACTTACTGTAATTTCCAAGACAGACAGACTGTAACTCACTTCCTCACAACAGCTCAAGTGTATTGTCAAACTGCAACTTCTGTAGTAAATTTTAGTCATATTTCATGAGCCCGGGTCCGCAGGCATTATGAGACTTTCCAGGAACATTAGTCCAGCCTTTTTTTCTTTTTCTAGGGTTTGCTTGCATGGTGTCATTAAAATTATTTCTGTTGACACAGAGTCTGCACCTAGGTCATAAATCATGCTTTGGGTGTCTCCTGGCACTGTGGTGGTGAATTTAGAGGCTGGCAATGAAGGTCAAAGGGGAGGGGCCGAGGCAAGCACCAAGCAACAGCATACTTGCACTTCCAGTCCAAGGGCCCTATTTTAACGATCTAAGTGCACGGTGTGAAGTGCATGGTGCAGGTGCGTTTAGGTCCACTTTTGCTAGTTTGACAAAAAAAAGGGTCCGTGCACCAGGCGTATGGCTCAAAAGGGTTGTACTAGTCATTCATTCATAGGTGTTTTTTGGGCAATAATCCAACCAGAGTGTCATCTCCCATTCCCTTTAGCAGCCAGGCGCGTTTTACCTTGGCCCATTGTTATTATGATGGCAGATTTGCACCGTCATATTTGTATTTATAATCTTTTGCATGTTTGTGTGCTGCTGCGCTTCCCTGTGTGTGTAACAAGCATAGTATGTGCACGCAGTGCACGAGCCTAGGCACATTTTACTATTGCGCGTTACAATAACAACGAAATGCTGCTATTGACTTTACACCAGGTTTTTGTTGGTTGATTGAGCGATCACTTCCCAATGCCTCAAGATAGCAATGCGCCAAGAATTTACCTGAACACACCTCCCTGTAAGACCAGCACACCCATGGGTACAAAGATGGGCGCAGGTGCATTTGCTATTAAAACAACGTGGTAGCTGGACGGGAAATTGACAACTGTGTCGGTCTTCAACTAGCAAAGACACTTGCATCGGGCTTTGCGCTGCACTGCACCAGATGCAAGATTCACACAGCAGCAATATTTTGTGAATTATCATCCCATTTTCTTTGTAAAGCACTTTGAGATGATAGACTGTTTATGTTGCTAAGACTCCATTTAGCAACATAAACCTAAACTTGAATTAGTCACAGATGTAAGCTAGGGTTAGCAGAAGGCTAAACATCCGGCTTGTCTACCGCGTTTATGTTTCCCGTCACACTGCATGTCTTTGTTGGGATGGCAACAGTAGGCAGAGCCACAGCTTTGACCTTTGGTCCTCGTAGCAGGCTTATGTTGCCATCCGTACAAGGAGATGTTGGAGGTTTATGTAAACAGGACAGACAAGCGGGTGTTCATGGTATAGGCAAAAGATCAACCACAGCAGAACTTTGCAAGGTTAACTACAACAACACCTTCACCCAAGGGACGTTCACGTGTTACTGCATTTGCACAGCAGCCTGAAATGACCTGTGATTGGCCATACTCTCCTCTGATGGCTAGATTTACTAAAGCCTGCAAAAAGAGCCAAGGGGGAGATGTAGAAGTCTAATTTAATAATTACAATATGCTGAAAGGTTATTATGAATTTATTGCCCATAGACACCAAAAATAAATTACCCACTGCAACTTTAAGAGCATGCATAGCACATAACAAGCCAGCTCAGTGTAAATGAAAGGACCTCTGCATTCCCCTTGAAGTTGCCTGAGCCTGCAAGTCTGACAGTTGAGCATATCAGTTTGCAACTCTGAGGGATAATCATTTCACTAAATTTAGAGTATTGATCAGATGTGGACATGTGCAGGAAATGTTGCAGCTGTACAATAAGTTTCTTGTGCATTACTTTTTTCCCCAGGAAAGATTTTAATAAATTAAGATGTATGTTTTTATTGTTACAAATGAAGTGGGATTGTTGTTGCATAATAAACTAATGGCATTCGTGCATAAAAAAATAAATGTCCCCCAAATGTAGTGGGGAACATGTAACTGCTTGGTATAAATACATTTCATCTACTTTATATGTTTATTATGTGTTGCTTGCTTTATCTAAATGCTATCGGATACTAATTGTTTCAATTCTTTTACAGTACACAATGATGAAATGATTGAGGATCAAAAGAATATGTATGTATTTTCACAGTTAATTTCAAATTTGAGATATTTTTTGATTTTTATGGAGGGTTTCAGGCTCTCTTGGTCTTACATTATAGTACATATATTTGGATTTTCAATTGTCAGTCGGACAAAAGACATTCCAAGACGCCACCTTGTGCTCTAGGACATTGTGATCCCCATTTTTCATTGCTTTCTGACAATGTAAGCCAAACAACTAATTGATTAATCACTAAAAGAATTGATAATGTAAAGAATCATTAGTTGCAACCCTACATTTATGCTTAAGTTTATGCTACAGAAATTTGCTTTTTTTTAAAAAAAGAACAAAAGAAAATTGCATATGAATAAAGCTTCACAACAGAAAAGGAAATAGAGAGACTGGTTAAGGTTTTTAGAGGTTCGTGGATGTGTGAACACAGGTGGGTGTGCCTGTCCTGTGAAACCACGCTTGCCTTCAGAGACGGAGAATGTTGATGTTGACTGTCACACTCTCACATGTCCCTGATAGTTTTACACCAGCACCAAAGGACAGGGTGTCTTTCTTTCCAACAACATTCAGATCACACATTTGCGCCATAACTTCTTGCAGTTCATAATGGTTGAAACTTAACTATCATTTCTGTTGTGCTGCTCCTGCTTGATTAAATTCTTTAGGCTGACACATTCCCCGTCTTAATTTCACAATGCTGTGTGTATTTTAGAAGACTGATTTGCAGCGTGCAGTGTTCAGTCTGGGTTCGAGGGCAGCAGAAGACAGGTGGAGCTGTCGGGACACTTGTCAGCTCCATGGACTCAGTATGAAGATTTGTTCAATAATTAATGTAAAGAATTTTTTGTGCTTTATCAAAGCATATTTATACCACCAGAAACTCACACGAGAAGGAACTGACTGTACAGCATAAAATATGTACAGTATTTCTTGCTCCCGATAGCATGATTTTAACTAAAAGCAGACAGATAAGAGTAGCAGTAGATGGTAATCTTACCTGTGCTCCACATTGCACCTCTAGACCTCCTGCTGCTCTTGCTGAGTGAGTTCAATCTCCAACCTTTTACAGGCACACTGAGAAACAACTATTTCCTCTGCGAAGTCCTTCCCAGCACAAAACTAGTCAGGGCTATTCGGGTAGAAGAAAAATGACAGGAAAGATCCTTAACTGATCTCATTAATTCGAAAAGATTCCAAAAGTTGTGTATGCAAACAACATAGCCTTATGCCCACGCCAGAAGGTCATGTGGAAATAGAGACCACAAACATTGCCTCTATTACCTACCCTCCACCTCTCTACATCCTATCTCCTCCCTCTCTCTCTCTCCCACTCTCTCTCACTCTCAGCCCTGTGTGAAAACTTTAACAGATGAGGGCATAAGGAGAAAGAGAGAGCAGACATTGAAGGCAGTAGCAGAAAGGCTATGAGGGGATGAAGAATCAAATGTCAATGAAGCAAAGTGTAAAAGTGAGACAGTCAAAACAGTTTAAAGACTGTCTCTCATAAAGGACCCCCATTAGAAGAAGGAGAGTAACAAAGACAAATGTAAAACTTCTGTAAATGACCTCAGTCTTTATTGTTGAAGCTCTCATCTACACAAACATTTCACTAGTGCAACTAGATGGAATGAAGGAGGGCAAACTGATAAACCTTACACCTATGGTGCAGCAAAGTTGAGAGAAACATTGAAAATTTTGAACATACGGAAATATGCTGAGTGAGAACAGTAACACACACGTGTAAATTCAGAGCTAGATGTTATTCTGCACTGTCTGCAGTAAGCAGCCACCCACCATACAGGCTACTTGAAGCTACAGTAACATGACATTATATGTACTGTTCAATTCACTCCAGGCCTACTGCTTAATAAGCCCTTATGCTGCAGCCCCTCAGAGGAGTGCCGATTATTAGAAGCACACTGCGTCTCAGTGCTACTCCAGGCACTATGCTGGAAGATAAGGTTAGAAGGGGAAAAGGACAACAGTTTACAGTTGTAAGCACATTTCAGCACCCAAGGGCCTGACGGGTAGTGTTACCGGGACACACTGCGTGCGCACCAGAACTGTTCCTGTCTTTCACAGTCATAAACAGGCTAGTAAAGTTTACACCACAAACTATTAAATTGGACAGATCACTTCCTGACTATTGTGTCTATGTTTACATTACTTAAAATTATCAGCTGATAACTATAATTCAAGCCTGAAAAGAATCAGAATATCTTCAACACAGATTTAAAGTATGTCTCTTTTGGATAGTTCATTGCATAACAAGACAGGAGTAGAGAAATAATAAAGTTTTTCACTACAGCAAACAACGTCTTTGCATTTCTCTCAATTGCCAACAGGAGGAGTTACGTTCCTCAAACGCAACAAACAACTAATCCCTCGGGCTGACTTGTTGACATCTCAGATGTGGAATATGCCAAACAGAACAGACACATTTGAAATGAGAAGTAATGAAACGAGACCGAGAGAAGAGGGAAGAGAAAAACTGTTTTACTTGCTGCTTGTACCTGTACCTCTTGTAGATGACGTCTGGTGACTTTACGCACTCATCAGAGCACCGCCCACCTGCGCAGAGTTTAATCAGCTGAAACTGAAAACACCTGTGGAAGCGCATGTTCAAATCGACAACCACCGTGTATAATATTGAGTTATGCCTGTTTTTGCTTAAGATACGGTCAGCATGGATGTATTGACAACCAGATTTTACTCATATGACAAGATGTACAGTCATGATTTACGCGAGCAAAGCTTTTCAGACTGGCCATTTAGAGAGGAATGTAACTGCACACCTGAAAAGGTAAGAAGGTATCTTGAAGCTTAAAGAAGAGTTGTTGGATTATAAAATGCCTTCAGAAATATTTAATAAAATCATATTGTTTGATTAATAATTATTATATTTTTTTAAGTGCAATTGCACAATCAAGTTTATCAAGAGAGTCTGCAATGAAAGCACCAATGTTTGAAGATCTTTTACTTAAGTCAAAGCAATACCACAGTGCAAAAATGCTAAAAGTAGGTCTAAGTAAAGGAAAATAAGTAAATGTAGCTTACTGCATTCAAAATCTTAAGTAAAAGTATTGGTATCAATATGTACTAAATGTGCTCATGCTACATATACTGCAGAGTATGTTAATAAATATAATAAAACATTTTAGTTGATGTATTTTGATTTTGCAATGTAACTAAAGCTGACGTTGCAGAGTAAAAATGTAAGCTTACAAATATAGTGGGGTAAAAGTATAAAGTAGCATAAAATGGGAAAACTAAAGTAAAGTACAAAGACATCAAAATTGTTCTAAGTTGCAGTGCTTGAATGTTTTTAGTTATATTCCACTGCTGGAAGGCACCAACAGAGAGAGCACCAGCAAGAGGGTTAATTTCGGTAACTGGGTTAATTTGTGATGTTTACACAGGATGTATCAGACAGCTCTTGAGCTCCTAGAAACCCCCCCGGTTTATATTAACCTACAAAGTACATGGCTATGAATAGTTATGGATATATTCCAACCTTGTTTATACTCCAAAGTTACACAGTATTATACTACAGTCTGTTATTCAAGGCTGTGGCAATGATGTACAGCTAAGCAGGTGTCAGATATAGTTTCCTTGCATCAGGTGTCCAGTGCACACACCCTTCCCTTTGCCCACCCTAGTTTTGTCATGATGGATGGGCTGCTGACACCTCACTTGATGAGCAACACTGTATGCCATTTAACAAGCTCTTTACTGCTTGCTCTTGGGGGAATTACTAGAATTGTTGGGGCATTGTAAATTATAGTGTGGTCTAGACCTGCTCTGTAAAGTGTCTCTAACTTTTATGATTTGATACTATAAATGAAATCGAATTAATCCATCCTTTGCTGGTTTCATTCTCACTGACACTTTTTTTTTGGTCATGCATATTTGTCAAGTTAATCAGCTCATAAAATTCCTTCATTTAGTGCTTGGATTTTCTTTTACAGTATGCTACATTAAGGCATCTGTTGCTGATTTGTTTGTCTTTGCAGATGGCCACAGCCGGGTTTGTCCACTGCCCCAGTGAGAATGAGCCTGATGTTGCTAGCTGTTTCTTCTGTTTGATCGAGCTTGAGGGCTGGGAGCCAGATGATGATCCCTGGTAAATAAAGCATGTCAACTTCCTCAGGCCATTACCTTTACAAACCTATCTTTTTAATATAAACTTGAAGAATAGTATCCCAGCAGTAATATAAGGTGGTGCAGTATTGCTTCAGATCTGATATTATTTTCGTCTGTATCACTGTGTTGCCTATAGCCATTACATTTTACTATTGAGTACATTACTACAGATACTGAAAACGGAAAGATGGACACATAAAGTTGTTTACTTTTAATAAAAGAACCTACCTGGATGCAAATAATGTAGCTGTTTCTCTCAAGCACTATAAAGCCAAATTTAGAATTTTAAGTTTTATAGTGTTTTGATTTTAGGATTTGAGCTAGATTTACTTCCACTTTTACATTCCTCTTTGTGTGCCAGATCCAGAGGTTGTGCCTTTTTAATTAATTCCTTTAACATTTTTTCTGCCCAGGTCTGAACACATAAAACGCTCCCCTAACTGTGGATTCTTAACCATGCAGAAAGATTTCACTGAGCTGACCGTGGCTGAATACTGTCATAAGGAAAAGGAGAGGCTAAAGGTCTTCATTGTAAGTGTCTCAAATATCTGTGTAGATTGTATGCAATAAAGTGGCATTTTGCTCAAATACTTATGCAGTGGTTTTTCCATGTTCTGCTTTTTATCCCCAGAGAAAGGTTTGTCATAAGAAGATGGCATGTTTGCGGGATCTCATAGACCATTCACTTGACAGCCTTAAAGCTCAGGCTCTTTATGTTTAAAATCAAACTTACTGTCTATATATTGTGATTCTATTGCCACACTAAAGTGTAGCATGAGCCTATAGTCTTGACTCAGTAGCTTTGACAGAATGGCAGTTTAATATATCAATAAAGTTGTAATGAATATTACACATTGTGTGTAGTACTTATTTATAACCACAAGATGGTGCTTTTCCCTAAAGCTGCAGGTTTCCCATGTCAGACACTTTCTGGAGTTCCCAAACTTGCACTCAAAACCTTCACAAAGGCAATTTGAAATAAAAGCACACATTGGGCAGGATTACAATGTGTGCTATATTTCCTCTTTTCAAGCAAAACTTACCATTTTCCTGAACGTGCCACCCTCTCTACCACCCCTTTTCAAACCTTGACCCTGGACAGATGGCCTGAAGCCCCTCCCTTTCAATACCAACTGTTGCCCCACTAACATCTGTTACATATAGGGGGACAGTGTGCACTGAGAGAACCCTTGCCTTACCCTTTGAGCAGGGCTGAGATTTAGGAAAGACTTAAGAATGTTGATGCTGACAATGGAAATTTGTGGAAAAGGGACTCATGCAATGCTTACTGTGTACCTCTTATTTAGCTTTTCAAAAACAAAGGTTGAACACTAATCTTTGCCACAGTTGGTGTCTGTCTTGTGTTGCAGAAATAGGATGTTGGGCTCAGTTTGTGTGAGTCTCTCCCTGTGTCTGATAGGTTTGGGTGGATGGAGTGCAGGATTAAAAGATGCTATCCATTCTCCAACCTTTCACTGTTCTGGATTAATGTCTAATGTAACACTCTGGCCACTGATCCTAGATCAGCTGCTTAATTCTCCTTTTATCCTCTCACTGCAGAGCAAATTGATGAGACAAAGTAAAATACCCATAGGTGATGTAACTTTTGTAATGAAACTGGTATGCTTCAGTTTTTCTGTTCTTAAACTGATGCTGTTGCGATATATTCCCTCAGTCATTCATTGTTTTGCGGTCATAGCCAAAAGTATTAATTTAGATGCATGTAGAGGAACATCCACTAAATGTACCAGGTACAAATTCCAGTTTACTGATGTTGGTTTTGATGTTTTAGTTATTTGGTACTTGGTACTTATTTGGATTATACAGTTTAACAGTAATTGCTAATGTAACTCTAATCAGGGTTTATAACCATGTCAATCCACTTGTGTGTGTGTGTGTGTGCTCCAGGAAATGAACAAAGAATGGCATGGTGTCACTTCTATCCCTGAGAACAACAGATGTGATAGATGGGCTTATCTGTGGGAATGGCACAAAACTGTTGATTTGATTGGAACATAACTGAGGGGGGAGCTTAGTTTTATAGCAGTTAAGTATAACCCCATCAAATGTATTTAGAATTAGTAATTACGTTAATATGAATTGCACTACTGCATGTAGATTTGGTTGTCTTCTGATCTAAATAACATAATGTGACAAAGGGTGCACCAGTAGCCTCTACTGCAGTTTTCTAATTAATGAGTTTCTGCTAAACAAACTGTAAACAGTGAGTGTAGCAGATGGATAAACGGACAGATGTTACCAACTGTGTTTACAACCTGAGCTTTCCATCAGGCCCCATCTGTTGCTCCTGTGGCTGGTACCTCCTTCAATGCTTCTGCTCATCAGCATCCATCACCAAACCCTCTCCCCTGATGCTCCATATACACTGCACAGCCCTAAATGAATGACATTAGCATTTGCCCTCTTGCCTGACCTGGTTTAACCCTTTTATTAACAGTGCTTACAGGAATGGCTAATCACATCAGAGTAAGAATTTAAAAAATTTTGTTTTGCTGGCTTGTTCCACTCAATATTGAGAATACACAAATCAGGATAAATGATTATAAAGGCTGACGTGTTTACAGGCCAAATGATAGTCTAGACACATAGCACAGTGATCCTGAATCAAAGCCATGTGAATGTGTCTAGTTCATGCTGAATTTACTGATTGAACGTACCAGAGCTAAAGGGACTCTCAAAGTTGCACTGTTTCTTGCATTATAATTAGGAATTGCCTTTTCAGTTTTTCCTCTCCCTCCTCCACCCCTGTTTTCCCACGTCTATGGCATTAGGGCATGCTAGCTGCTTGCTCTCGCAGACACCATGGCCCTCCTACCTTGGCTGTGTTTTGTGCCCTGTTCAAAAAGGACCTCCATCTGTCCCTACACTCAGCCCATTGTGGTGTCCCAAAGCCCAGCAACTTCCACAATGCAGGGGGCGTGCAAGAGGGGGGGTTACAGGGTAAACACAACAGCATCCAGATCCCATTAGAAGCTCTTTAACTCCTACACCCTAATATTCTCAGAACTCTGGGAGGAGAAAGGCCCACCCCGTATTCTCATGCACAATGTCACCTTTACAACCACTCCCATAGGTAATGAGTCCACGAGCTGCCTTCTTTCCTCCCCTCCCATGTACATCTCCTTTTTTCTTTTTCTCTTGCATCGCTATAACAACCTGTCATGTTATATCATTTTGTAAAATATCCTTTATTTGACCATAACATAATTATTTTTTTCCCTAATTTTTTATAATGGGGGTAACAGCCGTGTTTTTATTAAAAGACCTGTTGATGTAGAGACCCGTCATTGGATATGAAGTTGGAATAAATTTTATTCCTATCTCACTGGAATTCAGTTTAGTGTAATGTGGTCCTGTAATAGATGGGACCAAGTTCAGGATACTTTTTTAAAGTTGTATTAATTTATGTTTAATTGCTTCCACCATGGTGACCGTGACCAACCCAATCTTTACATCTTATAATGCCAGCCTTGCCATGTTTTATTGTTTCCTTCTGTCCTTTCCCCACATCTTTTTCCATCCATCTCCTGAGTCTTTCTTCTACCAGCTGCTCCTCGAAGTCTAGGGCGTCTCTGTTTTGGGGTGCTCCACCTCTCAACCTGGGCATTCGTATCCCTATGCTCCCAGCAGAGAGAGAGAGAGAGTGTGTGTGTGTGTGTGTGTGTGTGTGTGTGTGTGTTTTGCACTGTGGCCCAAGAGGAGGGGGGGATCACTGTGTCCGCCACAGCTTAAAGGCAGAGGGATTACCGGCACACAGACACTGATTAAAGCCTTCCAGCCTCCTATGGCCCCATTAATACAATCTTAATCACAATGCTTTATCCCTCCTATCTAGCTCCTATGGATCAGGACCTTTTCATTTTAGTGGGAGGCACTCTTGTTTGGCCAGTGGATTAAGTGTGCGGCACACAGAAACAAAAAATAAGCACGAGAGGGAACATGACCAAGCTTCAGTCTGCACTACAAAAATGTGTCTCTGATTTAGTTTCTTTCAGTAATGCCAACCTCTTGCCAAAATGAATTAACATAATTTTATGTTGCCATTAGGGTTCATGCTGTTGGCATTGTATAATGTATATAAAGATAAAAAATACAAAAGTTTAGGACTTGAATTTGAGGGCTGCACCATTAATTCTCTGTGGGCGAATATCTGACATGACCTCACTCTCCCAGGGGATTGAACCACTGGTCGCGCTATGCTGCCTGCCTTCTCAGCCAAGATGGCATGACAGAGCATGTGTTCCCTTCCCATTAAAATGCCCTCATGCCCTTATCATAGATGAGAGCCACTTGATATACATAATCTGTGTTTGAGACCTGTACTGAAAGTCAGGATTTGTGTTGCATCTTTTTAACATAACTGTTCTTCTTTGAACAGGACAGTTACACCTTTTATTACAAAATATTAATCCTAAACTATTTTAATCTTATAAAATGCATATAGTTTTATGTCTTCCTAAAATGTTCCATGTCAAACACTCTTTCCACCACCATGCCCCAATCTCCAGAGACTGTCCTGCATCTCTGTTTTGTAATCTTGTATCCAGAGTTAATTTATGTGGATTATTTCTAAATCCACCCACTCATGTATTTGGACTCAGGAGCATAATCCAAGCACTGCCCCCCACCGTCTTTGCCATAGCAAAACAGCAAAGGCACAAAGAGGGTGTACGCCAGCTAACTCTGCCATTACTTTCTCACAGGCCAAGCGTCTGCCTGTGTGTAAAGCTATGTGTCATATGCCAAGGCTGACACACAGGAGCAGTGAGGACAAACTTGTGAATAGGGGGCAAGGACCTTGGTCACCTCTTCTGCCCTTTTCTACTCTTTCCTCTTCTCTTTTTTCCCTCAACACACAGAGTCCCATTTCTCTCTCTCTCATGCTCTCACTCGCTTCTCTCTCTCCCTCCAAATTGGCCCAGCTGTCCATCAGCCCCCCCGCAGTTCCCTCAGCTGTCTGCCCGCCCCAAACGAGAAACCCCACAACAATACAGGTCAAAGGTCAAGAGAAAGAACAGGCTGCGTTCACAATGGACCAGTGGCGCCCAGTAAAACAATTGTTCCCTTTTTCTCTTCCAGCCTTTCTCCACTGTTGCCCGGACTGGAAAAGACAACCCTTTGGAGAGGTAGCTGAAGAGGGGAAGAAGTGCTCTTGGAAAACAGCCTCTGAGGCACCTTCCCCTTCTGACAATTGCTTGAAGAACCACAATAGTAAACACACTCAAACACACCTCTTGCTTTCACCTCTTCATCTCACACTCTGCCACCCCATTCTTTATTTATTTCAAGGGCAGTAATTAAAGTCAAAACTGGCTTTTGTCGTTGAGTCCCTCAGTTGAGTAATACAAATGTGCTGTGCACCTTGCCAGTTTAAGATGATCTGGAAACATCAGAATACTGATTAGTTTATTCCAGGTTTATTTCTTCCAACTTAAAGGTTTTATATGTACTATCAGCATTATTTTCCAAATAATATTGAAAGAAAAAGTCTGACCATTAGATTTATAACATCCGTATTCATACACTGTGTCTCTGAACAGAAATCTGGTGCTTTTCTGTCTGAGTTAATGTGGATTCATTCTTTGAAAATGAACTCTTGCCCTACAGTGTTTTGGCTTGAACTAGATGGGAAAATGGGACATGTGGGAGAGAGAACAAACGAAAAGCCTCTGACACATTCACCTGTTCCCCAGAGCTGTTTTCCCATGGCCCACAAAAGCTTCCCGCCTGACCTGATAGAAACCCCGTAGAAAGCCTCCTGACATCACACACACACACACACACACACACACACACACACACACACACACACACACACACACATCCTGTAACATGATCTCTACTGGCACAAAAATGTCCTTTATTATAGCACCTTCGGCTTTATTTTTGATATGTTTGTCCATGTTTGTTATTGAAAAGTGAAACTCAGCCACTTAAAATAAATTAGAAGTTTTGTGTAAACACCTGAAACTTACCGTGTGCAAAGGGATCTTTTCATAAGGTATGAGCTGGCATTAATGTTTACAATAATTTGAACAAAAATTGGGACGTATTTACTTGATTTGGATTTTGTTGTGAGATTACCAATAAAATCAAAATTACTCTTCTGACTTGTGGTGCCTTAAGTAGAGTTTGGAGACTAGCAAATATTTCACAATGCAAATGCAATGGGAAATGCATTAAGAATTCTATTATGATGGAAGCCTTACTACATTATCAATATTCAACTAGTATCCACTTGAATTGATGTATTGGAGCTGCTTATAGGTACCCTCAGCTTTATTGGGAGAGATTGTATGAACTTTCTATTGATCTAATATTCAACCACAGGATGACGGCATGACCAAAGAAAACACATGGCAAATATTGTTACTATGGAAATAGCATATAATATAAGAATATTTATTCAATTAAGTGCGAAACAACATATTTACAACCGTACAGTATGACAAATTGTGACACCTAATAAACTAATGCCTGAAAGACTTAAAATAAATAAATTAAATACAGTACAGCTGCTAGTGTCTGACAACAAAACCTAGAAGACAGTGAAACAGAAATTGTGCTGAGAAAAATATAAAAAGATAAGACGTTTAAAAATAAATATTAAATACAGATATAAATAAATGTATTGCTTTTCTTACGGCCAGGGAGACATTGGCTTTAGGCCTCAGTGCACAATTTAGGTTAAATAGACTTTTTGTTCTATTTCTTTTCATTTCATATGCAAACATGTAGAGCTAAAAAAAAGGTGTTATCTTCTTGTCCACTTCATCTGTGTAATGCTTTAGTGTGAATATCTGATTTGGTAAAATAATCTTTAGTCACTCCGTAACAACTGAAATCAGAAGAATCCAAATAACATAATCATAACAAAAAATAATAAATAAAATATTAAAAGTTATGGGTGTGTGTTTGTATCAGGTAGATTGAATTGAGATGGTGAGTCTCTTTGCATTCAGTGCTCTCCCAGAGTACAACAACTTCGTTTTTACAGCGGTTCATTCAAGAGCAGTGCTTCTGGCCTGGCCAACAGTCAATCATTGGTCCTCTTAACAGTTCATGGTCACATGCTGCCCATCTGAGAGGCAAGCAGGTGAGAGGGAGTGAAGGAGTCAAAGGCCACATCCAGAGGCAGTTCATAGCGTGATGCTTGAAAAAGTGGGTGGCCCTGAGGGCCTCCTGGTAGGCCGCCAGTTGTGGGAGTGGGGTAATGTTGAGATGAAAGGTAGTGGGCATGGTGGCCAGGGTGGGGTGTGTAGCTCTCTGTCTCACGAGGAGAGGGCTCCCGCTTCAGGGCATAGCTGCCACTGATGCTGAGAGGGGGAGTGAGGGGCCCTTCGTATGGGGGGGTGCCAGTGCTGCACTCGTTAGGGGAGGGGTTGTCATATATAGGCCCCTTGAATCCCTTCATATGGAGGAGGTGGGAAGCCTCCAGGGAGCCATAGGGGGGGCTGGGAAGGCCTGGAGATGGATAGCTGAGGGGATGGCCAGCCTGACCCCCCACACCACCCACCCTCGGGCCTCCACACTTGTCGTCCGGCTTGTTGAGCATTATCGGACTGGGTCCCAGCTGCAAACAGCCGGCCACAAGGTTACTGGTGGGCTGAGACAGACCTTTACACATCATCTCCACAAAGCCATGGCTCTCAGGGGATTGGCCACTCTCAAGCGACTCCGACAGAGCCCAGATGTAGTTGCGTGCCAGCCGTAGAGTCTCAATCTTTGACAGTTTCTGTGTCTTGGAGTAGCAGGGCATCACTCTGCGCAGATTTTCCAGGGCATCGTTAAGCCCGTGCATACGTGAACGTTCTCTGGCGTTGGCTTTGACTCGCCGGGCACGAAACCTCTCCTGTCTTGCTTTGGTCATCTTCTTCTTCTTAGGGCCTCTTCTTTTGGGACCCTGTTCTCCATTTGGTCCAATCTCATCATTATCATCTTCATCCTCCTCCTCTTCTTCCTCCATATCCTCACTGCCCAGTTCTGTGCAAGAGCGGATTCGGCTGCCTACTGTCAGGCCATGACTTTCCTCTCCATCCTGAGAGCTGCCGTCCTCCTCCTCTTCTAGCCAGCCAAGGGAGCTCACCAGCTCACTCACATCCCCGCTCTTTCCAAATGGTTTGGTCATCATTTTGATCTGAGGAAACAGCACAAACATTAGTTACCCAACAGATGCATTATTAAGTGTTCATCTGTAAATGTATGATGCTTCTCGCTAAAATGTATATTTAATTATACAATTTTGTTTTGATTGATTATGTACAGGAACGGGTAGCCTGGCAGCTCCTGACCCTTACATACAGAAAGACAAAGTAAATTCTCTCATTTCAGCACTGCAGAGTGGACAGCTCACTCCTCTAACTCAAGAGGACAATACCAAAGAAGAAGAAACCCTGTCAGTATTTACAGTGCATTAAAGTGTGGTATTTTGATAATAGATGGCTGTTTTTAGAATTATTGGTCCCCTGCTGTTATGCTGTTGCTAAACAGAGACGCTGTTAATCTAGGACACGGCGGGATTTACTCAGCATATAAAGCTTAAAGATTAAATAGGCAACATACAACTCCGCACACATGGGGACAAACCGCCCACATCTCTACATTTTAGACATCTTACAAAATAAAGTCCTGACGCTATAAAGAATTAATGCAGTAGATTACTTTTTGTGACCTCGGACAGAGAATTTGCTATTGTTTTAAAAGAAAAAATGTCCTAGTTGTTGTGCACTAGTGCGTAAAAGTGGGATGCATTACTGTAACTTATGTATTTAGAGCTTGACACGCAATTGTGTCTGGACTAAATGCTACTGAACCTAATTATGCCTAAATGAACACTCCAACATACATTTTAATTGAAATCTACATTATGTAAATTCCTTTAGTGGATCTTTTGCCCCCTGTAAGCAACAAAAGTGCATGTGCTGAAATTAGTAGCCCAAATTGCCAAATAACATTTATTTTGGATCTTTTTCTTTTTACAGGACTGATAATTGTAAACTCACCTGTTTGGCTGTACTGCTCGCTCGTGGTAAAATAACAGAAATAACCGGGTTAATAATATATATATATTTTTTTAAAAAGTGCAACTGAGTGATTTTAATTCCAGAGTCGCTGCGTTTTCTCTCTTCGCGCGTCCGCCAGTGTCCCAAACTCTGCTTCTTCAGATAACCATGAGTGCGCGTGGAACTTTCATCTCTAAATGGCAAGACCGGGCGGATTTCTTTGCCTTTAGCCGGGTAAGCCCCTCCCTTAGGCACCCCACCCACCTTCAATTTATCAAAACGCGCGTGGCGGTCTCGTGGCAAGAAGTTCCACCCAGTAAATGAATGAGTGAGGGACAGACAGCGCGAGAGCGCGCGCGCGCCCGGGTGCACGTGTAGGCATTGCTTTATTTGTAAATCAGGAGGTCCCGAGTATTTGGGACAGTGCAGAAAATGCGCTCACATTGGAAAAAAAAAACTTTGATAATAATATGTCCATCATAAATTATGTTGGTAACACAGTAGCCTATCTGATTGGAGCTTACAGTACAGATGCATACAGTGGTGCTCAAAAGTTTACATACACATGCTTAAGTTGACTAAAAAGAGGAATAAAAAAATCATGTTTTGGAAATTTATTTTAATACCTAAATTAAAAATGAGGTAAAATCCAACCTTTGACACCAATTCTTTGTGAATGAATAACGTATTGTAAATAAATAAATGTTCTTATTTAAAATACAGGTCAGTATACATACCCTATGTTAAATTCCCATAGAGGCAGGCAGATTTTATTATTAGGCCAGTTATTTCTGATTCAGGATATTATGCATCCTGATAAAGTTCCCTTGGCTTTAGAATTAAAATAGCCCCACATCATCACATACTTCACCATGCTTAGAGATAGGCATGGGATACTTTCTATAAAATCATCTCTCAATGCAAATCAAACCAGGTATTAGTCTAACTGAAATAAAACCATGCCTATCTCTAAGCATGGTGAAGAGTATGTGATGATGTGGGCTATTTTAATTCTAAAGGCCAAGGGAACTTTATCAGGATGCATAATATCCTGAATCCAGGAAATAACTGGCCTTTAATAATAAAAATCTGCCTGCCTCTATGGGAATTTAACATAGGGGTATGTATACTTATGACCCCTGTATTTTAAATAAGAACATTTATTTATTTACAATACGTTATTCATTCACAAAGAAAATTGGTGTCCTTAAAGGTTGGATTTTACCTCATTTTTTAATTTAGGTATTAAAATAAATTTCCAAAACATGATTTTTTTATTCCTCTTTTTAGTCAACTTAAGCATGTGTATGTAAACTTTTGAGCACCACTGTACATCTAGGCCTATACCATAGGACTTGGGCAATTTTTCATCATTATTTTCCCCGCACCACACATACGCCAATTTGCTTAATAATCTGCCAAAATATTTAGTCTAGCCACCTGCATATTCTTCACCATCGTTCTGAGATCTCCTCACCCAACAGTATTTTCCTCTTCTTTATAATTTTGTAACATCTGTGTAACCTGGTTAGTATTTGTAGTTTGTTATCTAACAGCAGAAATAGTGGCCAGTAGGCTATTTCTGTCCTTCATCACTCATTTTTCGTAAACCCATCATCATCATCTTTTTTTTTATTTTTAACTCTAATCTGAGGGGTCACCGTTTTTGGTGTAGTCTAACGCCTGTTACAATCTGTCATCAGCCAGATCCGGCAGAAATGAAGCATAACGATATGTTCCCAATAAAAGCAAGATTATACATCTCTACACTTTGAAATGTGGGACTCGCCAAAAAAAAAAAAAAATTATTCTGTTTAAATTCCATATGTTAACCATCTTAATTTCAACGATTGTTTATCTCTTCATTAGTCGTTTGGATTAGGAATGTTCCACTTCATTAAACACAGTGTAGGCCTGGTCTTCGCAGGGTAAAGAGACGCTCCTCCATGTGTGCGTATTTAAGTGATGTTGACAGCTAAGTGTGCAGAGAGCAGGTGTGTGCGTTGTTCACCCAGTCATTCAATTGTTTTCTTCCATTTTTAGCGTCATATTCTGCCCCCAAGGGCTATCTGATTATTGAATCGATTGGTGCAATGATGAACAGACAGGTACTTGGTGGTAGGCTTATAACCTGATCCAGGCAGGGTTAATGTAAACGTACAATAAGAAGCTTACTATCAGTAATAGACATTGTCAATACAGGAATCATGTTGTAGTTTGTTTATTCATTAAGCCTATTTGTTGTTGTTGATGTTTGTATGATACAATTAAACACATTGACAATTAATAGACTTTTAAACTTTTATATTTGAATTTTCAACGCAATTTGTGCAGGCCTTCAGACGACTATAAGGCCTTTATTGTTTACACGCTAATCGTAGGCCTACCTCAATATTAACCATTTCCCCCAGTTTTAACTACAAATACCGCGGCATAATAAACGCCCGCCTGTCCTCGTGCGTGGCGAGCTGCAGCGCAGTGGGGGTCTTTTGTCAGCACAGGCCATTGACAGCCGGGGTCTCGCGAGCCGCACGTGCCCCCGCATTGATCCCATTGAGCGCGCGATTGCGCACAGCTGTGTTGGAGACTAAGAGAAACTGAACTTTGCCAACTGCACTGAGGGTTCTCCGTGTTTCTGAGTGTGCGATGCATTCTTAGAAATAAAATATGCTCACGTGGAAAATCTGCAACATCGCGTAAAAACAGGCACTTATCCAACGATTTATTGAACAGACCCTAACAGATGGCTGGATATAGGAAGCGTTGGGGGTGGGGGCATCTGTTGCTTGGATGCTCACGCGTCACCGCTTGCCCAAGATGATGTCTCGTGCTGAAACAGCATTTATCCACCTCGCTAACGGCCCTTATCCTGGTCAGTGCGCTGGCCATAAAGTCATATGGACAGGACAGAGATAGAGACGAGAGGTGTGTGTGTGTGTGTGTGTGTGTGTGTGTGTGTGTGTGTGTGTGTGTGTGTGTGTGTGTGTGTGTGTGTGTGTGTGTGTGTGTGTGTGTGTGTGTGTGTGTGTGTGTGTGTGTGTGTGTGTGTGTGTGTGTTTCCCCATGCGATGTGTACAGCAACAACTCTAGGCTAATGTGATGTACTTAAAGGTCCCAGGTACATGCACCCTACCCCCCTCATGCACCTCTGTCCCAGGAGTGTGAGCATGGCCTACACCACACCTGCAGCCTGCATGGGGAATTGGAGCCTCGCAGCCTCCCACAGTCCACATCAGTTTCCCAAATGACTGACTGACTGACTGACTAACAGAGAGGGAATTTAAGCAGTAACATAGATAGTTAGCCTTCTGGAAGAGGTCACGGTGGACACATCTGATCTCAACCAACTTTTGATGAGTATGTATGAGTTTAACCTGGGTACTCCAAATATGTGTACCAAATTTACTTTTTAACAAAGTTATGCATTCATCACTGTCAAACATGTTCCTAAGATTTAAAGGAAAAGATTAACAAGTACACTTTGCGGGTTTTGCCAAAACATTATTAGATGCATGTTCAATTTAGTCATGTCCAAAATAAGTTTTGGTTTGAAGATCTGACCAAAAAAGTGCCAGTCTTACATCAGCTATTTAAGTCCTGTTGTTGCTATTAATGGGGGTAACCTCTGTCCTTACAAAAAACACTGCCACAAGTGAGTTGTCTCTCGCTCTGGTCCCCTGGGACTCAGAGTGGAATGGGAGGGATTTGTGTGCTGTGCTGACAGATGGGTCCTTGTTCCTGTCTTTTTCTTAATCTCTATCTCCCTCTCCCTTCTTTTGCTAAAACACAGACACACTCACACACACCAAGACTGCACCAATACAATAGGAATTAAAGCTCTACGCACATGCTCCCTGGTCCGCTTCTGTAAGCTGAGCCCCTTATAGTGATCATAGAAGATGGAGGGAGAGTGTGGATTTGCAAAAGGGGTGGCTTGGAAAGGGGTGGGTGTGATGCGGCACAGGATGGTAAGACTAGAGAGATGAAATTGTATTGTTGTCAAACCCAAATTAAAATTTTTGTATCAACCATTTGTTTGTGTACATTTTAAGTTTTATCGTAGCACTTTGGAGAAAAGCTTCTTGAGCAAGTTTATGTGCATATGCACTTTAACTGTTTTCAAGTTATTTCCCATTTATTGCTTGCTTGTGTGTGTGTGTGTTTGTGTGTGTGTGTGTGTGTGTGTGTGTGTGTGTGTGTGTGTGTGTGTGTGTGTGTGTGTGTGTGTGTGTGTGTGTGTGTGTGTGTGTGTGTGTGTGTGTGTGTGTGTGTGTGTGTGTGTGTGTGTGTGTGTGTGTGTGTGTGTGTGTGTGTGTGTGTGTTAAGAAGTCCCAGGGCTCAGTTGCCTCCATTTACTGCTCACTGAGGCTGAATATGGTTACATAGCAGACTTTCCTGAGGGAGAGACTGCAGGCCTACTGACTTTGCTGCACGCATGGGAACGTCAGTGGGTTACACACACACACACACACACACACACACACACACACACACATACACACATACATACACATTTGTGAATCATGGACTTTTAACCTCAGTTAAATATCTTGATGATTCTTACACCAATCACCATTAATTTTTCATTGTAAAACATTATTTAAAAGACGATATTTCAGATAACTCTAAATGTTGAATCATTTAAAAGTTTAACCTCAAACCAAATATTTCACTTTTTTCATACATTAAAACATAAATTGAAATAATTTTGCCACCTGCAGCCAGCGTACATTATTTCTTTAAACATGACGCACGATAGCAGTAGACTAAAAAGTGTGTGTGAATTGATGCCCCTCAGAGAAGTAGACAATTATCTTTACCTCCTTGGTGTAGGAATATAATTCCATGTTTTTACTTCATACCAGCATTTACATTTGTTGGCAAATGTTTTGCCATATCCATGAAACAAAGGTGTCAACAACTTTAGAGTCTTCTGGTTTACAAAGTGAGTTTTGATAAGATCTAGCATCTCATCCAGGCAATATGAACAGATTGTGTGCTGCTTATTCCTCTTCCTTTGGGCTAATGGATTTGGAAAACATTCCAATCGGGCAGAAATGTAGCTACAGAATGGGAATCAGGCCTGAGGGCAATTCTCACTAAGTGGGGAGAGCCATTAAACAAAGGTGCCTCTGGTTTCATATTCAGGATACTTTACAACCTTCGTCCCAGGACATCAACAGTGTTTTTGGGTGTGCTGTTAGAGGGGGCAAAGGAGGGGGAGGAGGATCCATCTGCCATGCTGTCGGTCCTCAGGGAGACGGGCATATCCCAGGGGTGTTTTGGAGAGAGAGGGGCTGAAAGGATTACACCCAACCACTAATCAACAACGGTAATCTGTGGGCCCCTGTGCAAAATCTCCTCAGATCCAAACAACAATTTGGGACAGAAGAAAAAGCACCAGTGTACGGGGACATCTAACTGATGTTAAACAACCTGACAAATCCAAGGACAAATACAGGTGATTTTTAATTGGGAGAATCGACTGTGAAGGTGTGATTGGAAGAGAGCCATGGTGTCTCTGTGATCAGGTGCAAGTGTCCCACAAGTGGCCTAGACTGATTCCCAGTGTGACTATTATGCAAATACAGCAACTAGACATGCCTGCAACATAAATTAGTCTAACAGATAAAAGCACTTTTCTAATCACCTCAGATTGCAAAAGGTCTTTCTTGCCTTTCAGTGCATATGACCTAAAATAACAAAATATTGCTTAACAATTGTTAAAAATAAAAAAAGACATGCATTTCACATAAGCTGTTTTAATTATTTTCTTTTAATTTGTTTTTTTTTATGTCTTTAGGCAGGATTAAGAAATTGCCTTAATTTGTGTGTAGTCTTCAAGATAAACTTTCAACAGCTGGTTTCATGCTGACACAAGGTGAGCCCTGCAGAGCAGTTTTCCCTGAGCCTTCGAACGACTTTGTCACAGCAGGAACCGACACAAGGTGCAGCTGCTGAGCTGTTGTCCTGGCAGGTCTCTCCATCGGGTAAAAGAATAGCAGGGAATCAAGTTGCCACTAGTTTCATGGTCCACTTTCAGCATGGTTTTAATGTCTGGGGTCTGTGGTGGTGGATTTAAAGCGCCACAGGATATAGAAGATGCTGTCTAATGATGGTGCCAGTCCTCCAGGGCATAGGGAACTAGAGCCTCCTGGCCTGCACCTCCTCTGCCTCCTGGAGTATGCCCATTGGCTAGCAGCCTCTAAGCTCCCTATCCCCACAGCCTCATTGTTTAGTGGGCCCGGCACTGTCAATATTAAGCCTGGCTAATGTGATCTAGAGGCAGCTGGAGCAGCCCCGATTATTACCATGACACAGCCGACTGAGGGGTGTAATATCATTAAAAATAAATCAGGTGGTTTGGAGATTTGCTGTAGCAGGAGGGACTTTGAATGGCATTAGGTAGGAGAACTGCCATAATTTCATTAGTCAGTTGGGGCACCTCAGAGGATCTGTTGAAACATTTCCTTTAAGTTGGAATAATTGAATTTGCTTTCACAACACTGCACACAAAATGAAAGAAAGGCAATACGATGAATGTATTCTTTCCAATTAAGTGTCTAATAATTACTGAAAAATAATTTCAGACATGTAAAGAACTGAAGCAGATACCTGAGTATCATAATAGAATTATATTTCAATTAGATATACACGACGTGTAGTAGGTAATATATTTGAAAGCAGACATATAGGATAGTCCTGTTATTATTAGCCTTCTGTGGTGGATTACGATTGCAAATAATGAGGAAAACGTGAGGCACTGCTAATCTTCTTAAACTGCTTGACACTGAGCTGTCTGCTCGGCAGACTCATCAGCAATCAGCTGACAAGTGAATAGGCTGCAGGCTGATATAATCTGTTAACGTTTAAAAAATACATAATACAAAGCTATTCTATTTGTACATTTTATATAATTTCTTTTTATGTTGATAATGTGCTTATTCGGTATGACTTTGTTTGGGGGAGGGTCTTTTTCACTCATTTTGCATGTTCAATCCACTTAAAGCGCCAGTTCGTGCCGTTGGTCTCGCAGCAAGGGTCTTATGTCACTATTGTTTTACATAAACGGTCATTTCAAGGCCCATTGAGCGCGCGATGGATTTTGCCCAAAATGCACTGAAGAGTGGATAGCATTGATTATTGGAAGAGTGACGCCAGAAATTGTAAATCTTTTTCCGAGTTTTCCGAGTGACGTTAAATGCAATAATTTAACATCGATATAGTAGCTTATGTCACAGCCATAGATAGATAATACTTAGGCCTAAGTAGTACAAAAGTATGAGCATCAAAATATAACATACTTAAAATAACCTACCAAACGTAAAAGTAGGCTATATATATATATATATATATATATATATATATATATATATATATATATATATATATATATATATATATATATATATATACTGTATATATAAAGTTTAACCTATTATATGATTGTATTACAATCAATACATCATAATGTATTTTTTAAGTTTATATTTTGAATTATCTGAATCTGCAAAGTGACTATAAGCTGTCAGACAAATATAAAGGAGTAAAAAGTAAAATATCCTCAAAGTAATAACTTTAAAATTATAGAACAGTACTTGAGTAAATGTACTTTTACTCATACTTAGTGTACTATTACTTCCTACAACTGGATTGATGGATAGAAAGACAGACAGAAGATTATGTCTAATCGTTGTTGTTGTTGTTGTTGTTGTTAATACTGTTCTCTTAAGTCACATAGTTTTTGTGTTATAAAACCTGCGACTCAGTTTCTGAAAAGAGAGGATTTTGCTGAGTTAAAGCCAAACGCATTGTGGCATCTTGTGTTCCTGTTGTACAATAGTGACATCTAGTGGCAGTTTCTTGAACTACTGTCTCCCTTTGGTTGTGTCAGGCCAATGTGAACAGGTGGTGGAAGAAAGATTCAGATCCTTTACTTAAATAAAAGTAGCAATACCACAATGTAAAAATACTCCATTACAAGTAAATCCTGGACTTAAAACCCTTACTTAATTAAAAATATGTACGTATTATCAACATTTACTTAAAATATAAAAAGTAAAAGTACTCATTCTGGAGTGAAATGGCCCCTGTAAGTGTTTTACTATTATATATGATGTGTTTGTATTAAAATTACTGCTGCCTTACTGTGTATGTAGCATGTGCTGCTCTAGATATTTAAGGTTGTGCTCACTACGATGCATCATATTCTATAAGATCATCTTATGTTTATCGTCGTGGTCTCTAAAAAGTCAACTTTTCATGAGCTCAGAAAAACTGCTCTTTTGTCAGCTTTGTGACGATACATTTTCCAATTGACCAAGAGTGTTTCTTTAGTGTAAGTATGGAAGTATTATGAGCAAAATCTAGTTATCAAAGGTTAAAGTTCTCAACAGTGTCATATATGTCTAATTATATCAATTAATTATTGTTTTAGATGCATTACTGTGTAAACAGCATTGTGATGTTGTGTCTGGTTGTGGTAGAGCTTTTTTACTGTTGGACTTTAATCTACTTATAATAATGGCTCATACTTTATAAAATTATCATTTTTTTTGTATTTTAAAACTTAATCTGCAGAGTAAATATACAAAATAACTGTAGCTGATAAATAAATGCAGTGAAATAAAAAGTACAATTTACCTCTGAAATGTAGTGAAGTAGATGTATAACATAAAAGCATAAAAGTTCCATCAAAATAGGTAAATGTACTTGCTTGTGATTACATTAATGTTGTAAATTTTAGAGTGTATGGCGTTAAATAATACTTGATGTTGTTGTTCTATCATGCAACACTAGAGGGTATTCTAAAATACAGTATCAAAGCCTGGTATAGTAACTTGACAGTACCTTCCAGACAACTTATGAGCAGTCCGTTATAAGACAGGCACAAAAAATAGTTTCCGATCCGACCCACATACTTCACCCTGAATTTCAGCTTTTACCCTCTGGTGGAAGATTCAGGGTTCCTAAATGCAGGCTAAACTGCCATAAACACTCATTTGTGCCTATGTCCATTAAGCTTATCAACACTAACATGTAGCCTGGCTGGGTTGTGCACTATGTCTGCAAACTGCATTTCGTTGCATTGTACCTGTACATGTGTAATGACAATAAAGTTTAATCTAATCTAATCTAATCTAATCTAATCTAATCTAATCTAATCTAATCTAATCTAATCTAATGTCATCGTGTAATAAGTAGGTTATTGGGGCTGTGCAATATGTTAGTTTTCTCATTGTGCAAGGGCTGTGCTACATTTATTGTGGAGAATGTGTTAATGTGCTTATTATATAGGTGCCTATCTAATGTAGGCCTACTGTATGTGTTGTGTTGCATGAGAGTATGTGTTGAGAGTTTATTTTCTGTATTTTTTGTTGTCTTTGTGAAGCTGCGGAATGGACAGAGTCCAAAACTAATTTCCCTTCGGTGACAATAAAGTATATCTTATCTACAGTGGCTTGAGAAAGTTTACACACCCATGTTAAATTTGATTAAAAAGAGGAATAAAAAAACATCTTTTGGAAATTGATCTTAACGCCTTAATTAAAACTAAAATTAGGAAAATCCAACCTTTTAAGGACACCAATTTTCTTTGTGAATGAATGAAAAATGAATGTTAAAAAAAAGTGTTTTCCTTAAAATACATACATACCTAAAGAGGAATATACATACATACTTATGTTAAATTCCCATAGAAGCAGGCACATTTTTATTTTAATACCAGTTATTTCATGGATCCAGGATACTGATGAAGTAGTACTGATAAAGTTCCCTTGGCCTTTTGAATTAAAATAGCCAGTTTAGTTTAGTTAGTTTAATTTCAAAGGCCAAGGGAACTTTATCAGGATGCATGATATCCTGGATCCATGAAATATCTGGCCTTTAAAAATAAAATTGTGCCTGCCTCTATGGGAATTTAACATAGGTGTGTGTATATATGTATGCCCCCTGTATTTTTAGGAAGAAAATGTATTTATTTACAATACATTATTCATTCACAAAGAAAATTGGTGTCCTTAAAAGGTTGGAATTTCCTAATTTTTTTTAATTAAGGCATTAAGATCAATTTCCAAAATATAGTTTTTTATTCCTCTTTTTAATCAACTTCAGCATGGGTGTGTAAACTTTCTCAAGTGTGGCAAAATATGGCAAAATATACTGTCCACAATATTCATGTGTGGACATTTAATATGACAGGCCACTTGCAGTTCCTTGTGCACTGTTCTGGTAATATATTCTGTAAAAATCCTTGCCATTCAATCTACAAGCTTCACAGAGCTAAACATATGCTGAAGTCTAAATTTGGCTTTACTCATGGTAAACTGTTTCATACCCAATGTCCCTCTTTTTCTGAGCATGTAGCATCAGTGTCAACATGTTTGCAGGAAACAGGAGGAAGAGAGTATCCGTGGAGAATAAACAAAGAGAACATGTACTTATTACAACCTATTATTACCGCATGCAGGGTTTGGAATGGGACACAGAATATATGACACTCCTTATTGCATTTATATTGAGTCTGAAGTCAGTTAGGCTAAAATCTGTGTATTGAGCTTGACATAGAAATCCTTCACATTGCTGTTTCACTCTCACACACACATTTCTGACCCAAATAAAAGCATACAGCTGAGCCTGCTTCTTTCTATATCAATCCCCCTATTCATTCTACACTTGAGCATTCACGTATACTCCTACGCTTTACTTCAAAAATACACTCACATGCTATTCCATATGCCCATCTCTGCCTCATCCACCTGCCAGTCCCTGAGCATCATCAGCATCATCAACCTGCTTTCCTTCTCCCCTCCCCTCCACAGGATACCCACAACTGACACACTTTACTTCATAGCTTGAAATCTTCTCTCAACAGCCATAGCTGGTGCAGAGACCTGACACTACGTTTTTGGCTGTACAGGACGTTAAGAATGGCTCCTAAGAGAGAATCTTCCATTAAGAAGTCTCCTTCACCAGTGAACCAACCCAGACTGGGTCCTCCTTACCCCTGCCTTGCTGCGGCACCTGCAGCTCCAAAACCGACTCCAGAGCAGAAACCTAGGATGCTGCGTCTTTCGGATTCACCATTTGACCCGAGTACTTTGGAGGTGAGTGGAGTAACTACAGTAACGCTAATGTGGGTCATTCATAAATCAGAACTATATTTTCAAATGTCATATCCTATTAATCTTAGCCAAGATAGTGAATCTCAGATAGAGATACATAATAGTAATTATTTTGTCAATTTACAAAAAAAAATGACATGCTGATTATTTGCAAAGTAGCTTTCTATGCTTTTGACCTTAATAAGATGTCAGCATCCATCTGAAATGAGACTGAATCTAAGTGAAGCAAAGAAATGGGACACTGAATGTAATGAGTCAGTGACCTCCTAAGGGAGAAAAAAGACTGTTTCCTGCCACAGTATGTGCTATTTATTTCATCAGGAAGGTGATTCCAACAAATGAGTGAAAAATAAGAAGCAAAATAACCAAAACAAATACCTAATTCAAAACTAAGAGTGAGGAAAATGTTATTTTTTCCCTAGATTAATAATTTAGAGAGTTGTACTTGACCCATTTTCAAAGCTGAAAAATGGCTGCAAAGAGAACACACCGCCCCCCGTACAGCAGCCTATATCTTGGTAGTGACAAATGTTGGTTGCTTATGTTAAACAAATACAACATGTAGAGCAATACGGAACTGAGCAAAGAGAATGAGGTTATTAAGAAACTCTTTAACTCAGTTTGTCCAGCAGCAAAATAAATAAATATAAATCAGTTAATACATTTAATTATCAGTACATATGGAAATGTAATAAACTAAATAGGTACCTATATCTAAGTAGGTACCTACTTAGTTTATGTGACCAATAAAAACATCTTAACATTACATAAGTCCAAACCATTACATATTATGTGTTCTGGTCAAAGACAGGCATAACTCAGTCAAACAAAACATTAATGTAAAGATGTGTTGAAGAAACTCAAACTATATGGATGCCCACATTACACTTTGTACTAATGTGCTTTAGCTTTGCTGCCATCCTCATGTGCTTTAAGTGTTTCACTGTGTTTCTGTTACTGCATGATTTTATGGAATGAGACTGATTCATTTAGCTAGTAAATGATACATGGGCCATGTTTAGACACCGGCTTCTTCTCTCTGTGGGACCACGGACATGCCAGGAAGCCAGAGCTCCTCCTGGGCAACGACAGTGCTATCCAGGCTGTTGAGAGATGTGGAATCAGTCCATGTTTACAGGCCTAAAGTAATCCAACATTCCTACAAGGCCAGACACACTTAATGCAAAACCTAGCAAAGTTACTGCATTGATACAAGTGGGGTCAAAATCATCCAAGTCAAACACACACTATAAAGGGACAAATACCATCAATTCTCTGAGTACTTTGACAGTTTAAGGGTAGGCTGCACAAATGTAATTTATATTAAAGATCCCTCCAAACCTGTTTTAAGACATAAAATACTATCCTTGGAATAATGATTTGTGTCTATGTTTTTTCAACAAAAAACTCACTGGAAGCTCTTAACTCAGAAACCTAAATATACAATATTATAATTAATGAAATGTAACTACTTCAAACAAGATGTCTCCTACTTTATTGGGTCCATTCTGAATGTGCATTGGAGGCTTCAAATGTCCCATTCACACTAGTTGGGATGTCACAAAATCCTGCTTATATGTAGACTCAGATATAAGGTAAGCATAAGAAGCAAAGAAAGACACATTTGGAAATGGACTTAAGTATTTACATTCATTCATTATGTAATTCAGAATAAGTGGCATTTAGGATTTATTACCTTTGGTCTGTCATGGATCACTATACACTCTTAAATTCAGCTTTTACCCCTAAAGTTACTTATTGCATAATGTATTCCTATCTGTCACCTCAATCATAAAGTGAGTAGTTCAAGGAGATTTATAATTCATTTAGGCTACTGTACATCACAAAACATACCTACAGCTCTATTCCTATATATGGAATGTAGCTGTTCTCACTCATGCAAGCACGTCGTGCGTGCTGTACGTCATGACGCACGGCTGCTAGGGTTTTCTTCTCACCACCCTGCCCTTCTCTGAGAGCCGTCACACATTCTTTGGTTTCCCGACGCCTCGGACACACCTCATCCAACACACAGCCATGGTGGGTTTTTTTGTTCCACTCGACCTGACTAGCGTTACAATCTTCCTTGTGTAGTTAGCTTCTTGTTTCAATAAAATGGTTACGTTTTGCGAAGATGTTTAGTTGAGTTTGTATGCCTGAATTGGCTCGCGGGTTGCTAGCGGAAGTGCAACTTTTGAGAAGCTAACATTAGCTTGCACGGTAACGTAGATAAAGTTGACAATCATACGAGTAACGTTAGCTAATGATTAATGTCACCAAAGTATTCATGTGTATATTAATCATTGCTAAATGTGCTATTATTAGGGAATGTATGAGTAAATACAACTATCTGGAATAATATGTTCAAAAGCCCTTAAAGTTAACCCAAGCTAGCTTTGCACTACGGAGCAAAAGGAACCTCTTTCATGTAACGTTAGCCTAATTTCTCTTTGAACAGTCTGACTTCTCGGAAGATCAAATCCTTGGTAAGTTTTGATTTTGTTTTGTGACATTTTCCAGATCTCTCTTGTTTTGCCTGCTTTCATTCTTTGTTTCAGATGACATTTGCCCTGTATTTCCTCTGTCACCCTGCTCTATGCCCGCCTGTCATGGTAATCGTGGTTTTATGCTAGGTTTTCCTTCTTTGTTTCCGTACTATTCATCACTTTCCACTTGCAACTGCTTGTCCTTTCCAGATTGAATTTAACCTGGATCAGATTCATGGTAAGTCGGTGAAAGGGGGACCGCCTTAGCACAAAACTGATGGCTATCTCGGCAGTGTTTAGGGTGTAAGCTGCATGTTGGTTTTTGGGTAAATCAAATCTGTTTTTAAATGTCAACGAGAGTCGCTTTGCACTGTTTGGTACGTCAAAATCAGTCATATTTTACATATAACATATTTAACAGCTTTGACCGTGTGTTGCAGTGTTTTTTGTATGTGGTCAATCATGCATTAGCAGTAACGTTACTTAAAAAGCCAAACGTTGCCGAAGCTCATATCTGTTCTCATTAGTCCTGTTCTGTAAGACTGTAGTCATTCCTGGTTGTGTCAGTTTGCCATAAACTTTGCCTGTTATCTTCCAAGCGGCTCATCTCCTAGAGCGTGCCCTTTTTTGGAGCTGGATACAGTGGTGTATGTTTTTTGTCCTAGGGCTGGTTTGCTTAAAAGTTAGTTGACATAATAGGCTATAGCTACTCTCACTCTCCTCCTACTTTCCTCCACTCCTCTTAATACCAAATATGGTGTTGGGAACAGCACTTACACACCAGAAGGGAAAAGGCACATTCCTCAGAACAGGAAGAACTCCACAACAGTGCCTGAGCTTTTTGGGAAATGGCTTGTCCCATAACATTAGGTCCAGACTGCCGCCCAGATATTGTGTAATCTGACTCCATGTCTTCCTGATGACTAGATCTTAGCTAAGCTTTTTGTTTGACTGAGTCTTAACTAGAATGATTGTTAGATCAAAGCAAACATGAATCAACCATAATCAATGACATGATTGAGTCATTGCTGAATAATGATTAGGGTTAGGTAATTCCAGCTAACAAAAATACTCAATACTACAATTTAAATGCTTCAGAAGACTTGGGTATCTCACAACCTAAATTACTCAACAGCACTGTAAAATAGCAATGGCAAAGTGGAGTTGGCAAACAGGGGGTCAGATAAGGTTTTTAAAGTTTTGGAAAGAAAATGTTCCAAGTCACCTGCAAGAACTTTCTGCCGATAGACTCTTACAGAATCTGATTTATTAAAAACTAAAACAGTGTAAGCTACTGACACATTAATCTTTTAATGGTTACCATAAATGAGTGACAGAATATTAGAGATGACACTGGAACGACATTAACTTTAACTGAAACAGATAATTTGTATATCTTTCACATTGTTTAATCAAATTAGTTTCATACTTTTGCAGGTGTCCAGAATGTCCTTACTTATTCACATTTTGTGGCATTTTATATAAATATATATTTTTCTGTTTTGACCATTGGTCACACAAATAAGCATTATTCTTAAAATACTTTAGTCATGAGTTTACACCGCTTATTGTAATCTAAGAATTAAAAATACAAGTTTGAAGCTTTTATCTGATGTTATGTAGGAAATGTGTTTACTTCTGTTCAGACCTAGATGTACCGTATTTTGCTGAATTGAGGAAGTTAGAGGTGTGTGTGCGCAATGTCAACCAGCAGAGTACAGAGAGAACACTGTTTTTCAGTGCTTGTGTCCCACTCTACAATGGAAATGGTAATTTAAAGAAATCAGATTTGTTGAATGCTTGAACAAAGCTTGTCCACAGAACATAAGTTTGAGATTGCCCATAGAGTAGTACAAGAGGTGTATCCTGGATAGACTGGTTAGTTATCTTGCCTAGAGTGGTATATGGAACATGCAGGTTGCGGTGCTGTGTCCTGCCCGCTCACTTTAAATTTAAGCCTACAAGATGAAAACAGTCATGTCGTCATCTGTTCTATCTCTTGTCTGCTTGTTCTTCTTTTCTGGCTTGTCTTTATTTATTTATTTATTTATTTTTTTAAATGTATTTTCAGTTCACATACTATCTCCATATCATTCCTCCATGTGTAATTATCTCTTTGTTTCTATAATAATTCATATCCCCACCCTAATTTGTCATGTGTCTGTGTATCTGGCAGAGTTTAAGGAGGCATTCCTGCTGTTCGACAGGACAGGAGATGGCAAGATCAGCTTCAGCCAGTGTGGGGACGTCATGCGGGCCCTGGGACAGAACCCTGTCAATGCGGAGGTGCTCAAGGTCCTGGGCAACCCCAAGGCTGAGGGTGAGAGGGGAAAACCTACTGGGAGTTATACTTTAGTGTACATAAATTATTGGATTGTCACTGTGCTTTGAAAAATAACACAAAAAAGCAATCTTCTAGGTCTAATCCAACGGTTTGTGTTGCAGCTGGAGGCTCAAAGACATTCCTTATTTATTCTGTTTCTTTTTGCAGAGATGAACAGCAAGATGCTAGACTTTGAGCAGTTCCTGCCCATGTTCCAGGCCATCGCTAAGAATAAAGATCAAGGCTCCATGGAGGATTTTGTGGAGGGACTGCGTGTCTTTGACAAGGAGGGCAACGGCACAGTAATGGGAGCAGAGCTTCGTCATGTCCTTACCACGTTAGGCAAGTTCAATTTTGAACACCTACGACTAGTTGGCTGGATTGGAAGACTTGTTTGGAGTTGACTTAATTATATATGCTATTTAAATTTTTTCACTTCACTGTAATCCCCACAATGCATAGTGTTGGCGCAAAATGAAGTGACTAAGACTGAACAATGAATTAAATGATATGCATGTTATTAATTTGGCATCATTGTGTGTGCAAGTGTATTTTTAGTGTTGGTAATATTATTGTTTTTACTTTTTTATTTCCTGTATTGTTTGTGAAATCCCTTTATATCAAAAAAAAAAAAACATTGTCATGTCACTCATGTAATATGAATGAACATTTTTGTTTCTTTATCAGGTGAGAAAATGACAGAGGAGGAAGTTGAGACTCTCTTGGCGGGACATGAAGACGCAAATGGCTGCATCAATTATGAAGGTCAGAGGAAAAGAAATGAACAAACAATATGGTGTAAAAAGACTGGTGTGTGACGATGCTGTTTACACAAACCTGCAAACTATTCAATGAAACCTCGAACCCAGTCTTTTTTTTTTTTTCTTCAGTTATTCCTAGTTATCTGAAGGCAATCATTGAAAGGCTTTTTATCTACTAAACTATCACTACAGTAATGCCATGTTAAAGTTCACTGCCTTTATGTGTCTTTACACTTGTGGTTAATTGACCGCTGATAGAGGTCCTTTACAAATGTCAGCTGCTGATAGTGTGTTAACTGTTCTTCCTCCACAGCATTTGTCCGCCACATCATGTCAGGCTGAAGGCCGGTACGGGCATTTGGTATACCATGAGATGCACCGCCAGGCTTTCCTGCACTTTAGTTGTTAAATAATCCCCTCCCATTAGGTTATCCTAACACTAATCAGCTGTAGTTATGCTCCTTATATGTGCAGGAACATATAACTGGAATAATGTGCTGTTGCAAAGTAGATTTGAGCCGTAGGTTCCTGTGGGGAAGCCTGATGGTCCCTCATTTTAGTCCTGAGGCTTTAAGCCATGTGTATTTTCCTGCTTTTCTCTCTCTCTCTCCTGCAGCCCTCTGTCTTTGCCCCTGGCTGCAGCATGCCCTACTGCATGTGTCTAGGACTCCCCTCAGTTTATAAGGGGATATGGTGGACACAGTGAAGTGACTGGTCTCATTCAGGAAAAGCCTGGTGGCCACTGTTGGGTTTTTTGAGCTGATGGAGGTCGCAAAGCAGCTCTTCTAATCTTGTTTGCATGTCATTGGTGCTGTTAAAATAGGCTTTTCCCTCTGTGCGTAATAGAAATGCTTCTCTTTTTACACTGATGAAATAGACAGTAACATTTTCATTTTATAATCAAATATAGCCACCAGCTTTGGGAGAGTGGACCAGTCCCTTTTTCTAATAACCACAGAATTGCAATGAGTTGCTCATGTGCTGAATGTTTTCTCTTTTGTACTGATGGAAGCTGAATTTGTAGTTGGCCGCTCTCTGACTGGACTCTAGCTCCCTTGATCTTATCCCCTTTTCTCTGCTTCTCAACTAGAGGAAAGCATACATTGAGGATGGCTTTTCTAACCAGCTCTTCTTGGATCATAGACATGGCCA